>JARLTB010000114.1:2097500-2500000 GCA_030141615.1 Unio pictorum
ATAGATATGTCTTTGTGAACGTTTCATGTGTGTGACCAAACCAAATAATAATAACAATATTGAGGACTTTGTATAGCGCCTAATCTTTCGAAGCTCTAAGCGCTTTACACCATCTATAATGATATGACTACATTACAGAAAAATAAATGACAAAAACAATGAAATTGGAAAACATAAAAACATGCTGAAAACATATAAGATACAAAACATAATTAGGTCTCTAAGTTTGTCCCTGCAGTCAAAACTAGTGCGTTTTAAGAGCACTCTTAAAAGGGACCACTTTCTCTTTGTGTCTAATTTCAAAGGGCAATTCGTTCCACATCACTGGGCCCTGGTATGCAAAAGAACGTTGTCGATATGACTTTGTTTTCACCGTGGGAACAATAAGTTTACGATTGTCAGAAGAAGAGCGTAAGTATCTAGCTGGTGTATACACATGGGTGAGGCTGGATAGGTATGTTGGACTGGAGTCTGTTAGCGAAATATAGCACAGAGAACAAATTTTGTTTTGATTCTGTATCAAATTGATAGCCAGTGTAGGGTACAGAGCAGTGGTGAAGTGTGCTCTGATCGAGGTACTCTAAAGATGATCCGTGCAGTTGTTTTTTGAAGTTTCTGGAGTAAATATTGTGATGAACCAGACAGAATTGAGTTACAATAGTTGAAAGTACTAATGAACACACAAGTGTTTTAGTGGCATCAACTGAAATATATGTACGAATGAAACTGATGTTTTTCAGTTCAAAATATGCAGCCTTGCATATATTCATGACATGTTGGTGCAGTGTGAGAGTACTGTCTAGAGTAACGCCTAGGTTCCGTACTGACTGTGAGAATTTAATGTTGGTGTTGCTGATATTTATTGTCTGAGGTGAAGGATGTGAATGAGAAAGTCTTTGTGTTGTGATAAGAATAGCCTCAGTTTTATCATCATTCATCTGCAGCTTGTTACATGTCATCCATGATTTCACATCATAAATGCACCTCTCAACTCCATGGATGGTAGCATCAACTACAGTTGGGTGGCTAGACTTGTATATTTGGGTGTCATCAGCGTACAATTGGTGCGACACTGGGTGATGATCTATGACACTTGAGAGCGACTGAGCATGTAGAATGAAGAGAACATGTCCAAGAACTGATCTCTATGGAACACCACAACATACGTCAACTGGGCTGGAATGTATTCCATTTGCAGATATAATTTGTATCCTTTTGACTATTTAGGACTTGAACTACATACTGTAAGGCTATATTCTGAATGCCAAATACATGCTGGAGACGGTGAAGTAATATATCATGGTGTATTGTGTCAAATGCTGCAGATAAATCCAGGAGAGTGCGGGCTGTAATCTTTCCACTATCCAAAGTAGTGACAATGTCATAAAATACTTTTAAAAGAGTAGTTTCCGGACTGTGGCGAGGGCAATATGTAGACTGTACATTTCTTAAAAGACTGTTTGAATTCATATGAGATACAAGTTGGGTTAGAACAACTTTTTCTAAGATTTTTTTATATAAATGGGAGATTATAAACTGGGCGGTAGTTATTTAAATTGTTATGGTTAAGTGTTGGTTTCTTGACCAGAGGCTTTACGATGGCAGTTTTGAAAATTATGGGAATTTCTCCAATGAGAGACAGATATTAATAACATCAGTTAGTGAAGGCAATATTGGGTCTAAGCCCTCAAGCAGCAGTGATGTCGGAATTTGATAAAGTTCACAAAGCTTCGGTGCACTCTTCATCACGATTGTCCGTACTAAATCAATAGAAACAGGTTGAAATGCTCCTAATGGGTGTTGCTGAAATTCTGCATCATAACTGTATGGTGACGAATCAGTTGAAATTATGCTGTCAAGCGAATCTCTAATGGTTTGTTCTTTGTCACGGAAAACATTTGCAAATTGGTCCGGAAGGTCTACTGGAGAGAAGGTTGTTGGGAGTGGTGTACATTTGTTCCTTGACATTAGTGTGTTAGTTACCTCGAAGAGCTCTTTGAAGCTGGAACTCTCTGTGAATTTGGTTCTATTTATCATACGAAGGTTTCTCATAGTAGCAAATATAGGTGGAGGGTTAGGGACTGATACGTCGAGATGGCATACAATGCAGTGGTGATCCGATGCAAGTTCGTGGATACAAGAGTGGACTGCAGAATATTATCAGCATGTCTATAAAGAAACCAGTCTAAAATGTGACCAAGTTTATGGGTGGGTTGGTTAAGTGACTGTTTAGGATTTCGAAACAATAATGGAATCTAGGAGTTTTGACGTGTATGATTTTTCCAGGACAGTCAAAGTGAAAGTTGAAATCTCCAAGAATAATTAGGTTACCACCTATCGAATTTCCATACTCTAGAGGATTTGGAAACTGCTCCTAAAAGAGAGATTCAGTCAGCTTGTTTTATCTACTAGGAGGAGGGTGGTAAAGACAAAAAAAATGGACTGACCTTTGTTCCAGTGTGAGCGTTGTTTGGATCTGTTCAAACGAAGTGTGGCAAAAATTGAAGGTTGTGTTGTACTTAAGGACGAAAGGGAGATAATTGGAATTCTTCCTGTCCTACGCCGGCCAGCTTCGAAGCAATTTTTTTTTTCGCTTCCGTTTACATTTAAGTAATGATGAATGTAGTCCCAGTTCGTTCAATCTTGAGCACAATGTAGTATCTAAAGCCAAGGTGTGGTCATTTAATGCAATTAATGTGGGTCCGTCATATTGTACACGGGTTGACTGGCGATCACGTGACGGCGGTTTATTAAAAATCAAATGACGTCTTAGCAATGGAACAAAACAGCTTGAGAAAAATTATAATTGTTTTCGTTTCCAAAACAAGGAGATGAATTAATACATACGAACGGAACAGCCAATACATGATGAAACACATTAATGTAGATGAAGAAAGACAACAAGCACAAATATCATGAAAAAAATAGTACAAAAACGCAAGAGCCTTTCTCAAGCAGTTAAGCGATGGCAGCCATCTTTCTTTCATATGTTGGTTCTGTCCACGGTAAATTATCGTACGTCCTTAGGAAACTAGTCCCACAACGTGATTGTGTTACAGAAGGCGCAGTAATTATTTTGTCGTTTAATCGTCATGATAAATGCAGCATCAAGATCAAACTTGCGTATATTTTGATTTCTTCTCGCCGATAGCCAGCTAATTTTTTCGTTATGGTGTCTGGGACTGGCACGCAGTGGATCCCATACCTGAGGTTGATTTTATTTTGGAATTGTCGCGGACAATTGTCAGCAGCTGACACATTTTTGAAGCTCTAGATAAAGCCAAATGCACTAAATGTTACCGTTCGACCTGATCTTCGACAATAGATATGATTGTGTTAGCCCATGCGACGAAGGAATTGTTTTTACATATCCTAGAGTCCAGTATGGTGGTTGCCGTACGAGAGCCTGCACACGAACCTCCATAGGACCATAAACTATATTATTAGGAGTGGAACGGTCACATCCTGTAGCTTTTTCAAGATATATAGCGCGGATCTGATTGTGGTTAAGGCGAATACCTCTGACTCGGCTGTTACATTTTATATCCTTGTTTCAGATCTGGTTTTTACACCTGATTTTATCCTTTCCCTGTTGCTTTTTCAAGTTTATGCTTCTATTTTTCCTGTTTTTCTTTCGTTTTCTAGTTTACTCTTGCAGTATGTTCCTTTGCTGTCATGTCATTGATAACAAACTTATTAATATCTTCATCAGATGTGATCTGCTGAATATTAAAAGCAACACAGTATAAATATTTAACCCAATAGGCAGCTTTTAGAGTTTTAGTATATTCTGGTTTTACGTATCGTTTGTCTACCCCCGTATCCAAACACGGCAATATCAAATATTTGGTCTGCATCCCTGATAGCGGCAACACCTTCATCAGTAAATGTATATATCATGTTCTAACGTTGGTGGTGGTGGTGGTGGTCGAGCTCCGGACTGTGGCTAAAGAGGTTAATGAGGTGGTGGAGTGGATTGAAGTTGACCAGCAATATTCTATGGTAATGTGTTTTTCATCTTTCTGTTATCTCAGTTGCCGTAAAAATTTGTTTTGGTTGGTTCAACATTTAATCTACATGACTGCTCTGTACCTTCTGAAAATTCCACCTGAGCTTCCTGACGCCGCTAAAGTTGCTATTTGATAGAATCACTGACGGGGAGATATTTCATAATTATTTCTAGTCAATGTCGAGCTATTTTAGCTGTGAGATATTCCATAGTTAGCGCATAAACATTATTATTATTATTATTATTATTATTATTATTATTATTATTATTATTATTAATACAACAAGAATTCAGTTACACATCACGGTCTGCGGATATACTTAAATGCACATCAAACAGTTAATGCAGTAAACTCAGCGACATGCGCGAAGATAATGACTGCCAAAGATATAATTACCAAGGTTCGAGTAAAGATAAGTGGTGAAACTTATAGATGAAAATAGATATAGTGATCTGAGCCGATATAATGAACAAACAAATACGAGCCCCCGTAGAGATAAACAATTTAATCAATTACATAAACAATTATGAAAATTCCTTTCATTAAGAATATACTCTGCTTTTAGAAATACAACTTCAACGGAATTACAATAAAACTCAAATAGATTTAAATGAACTAGCCGATTTGTTACTGATAGCTTTAGTTCATCATAGGATCGAGTTAAACAATTGAAGTCAACGCTATGTACGATTTTAAAACCTGCTAGTCCTCAGCTTTCCGCTTCCTCTGTTGCTGTTCAGAACTTTAGATCTCAAAGATGATACTTGCTATCATCCGTCTCGGGATACAATCTGAACACGTTAGAATTTTAGCATTGGGCAAAATTTCCTCACAGGTATATACGTCTCAATGCACTACACTCTCTTTCTTTTCCTCAGCATACGTCTCAGGTTACGTAACATCAATACGTCTAAAAAGCTTTTTTCTCCCTTTGTGGTTTCGTCACCCAGCCAGTATTGGCGGATTGCCTGGACCACACCTTTTTAAGAATAAAATCTCTTTCAAATTCCGCTCAGATCCTGTAGTGAATTTTATCTCTTGTCCTCTCACAGGAAAAAAATCAGACCGACTTCAATTTCAATAAAGTTGATATTAAATCCGATTAATCTTGTGTGAAAACACATCCCTTATTTAACGTGACGAATCAGTATCAAATAGTTTTGCTGCACTTTCTTTCAGAGTCGCTAAAGTCGGGTCAGCCGGACCTGGCAGTATTAAGTAGCAGAATGTCTGCGGTGTCTCAATTTTGACAATTTTCCCATGAAAATGAAGTCTACCATGTCCCTAACAGTCAGTCTGGCTGCTGGATAAACGACGACTCTAATTAGACAGTCACATTATAAAGGAACAATACCGTACGCGGTAGTATAGCGATATGATACGCGCATGTCTCCGTAAATCCAATTAATGGTTCTCTGGTCTCAACTAACGTATTTTTGATAGATCGCCAGAAACTTGCCCCTTCGCATGGGCCCCTCCTTGAAGAGTAAAATCGGTATTTTACTTTCCAAATTTTTGGAGATCTAATCTGGTTCAGTTACACGTCCTCAGGTGACCCTTCACCTCAGACGTCCCTATTCTACCTAAGCAGTCAGCCCCTACATTCTCGCTGCCTTTAATATACCGTACGTGAATTTGGTATTATTGCAGAAATAGTGACCATCTCATTAATCGTCCATTTGTCAACTTAGCTTGAGCCAAATAGGCGAGTGGTTGGTGGTCTTTTTCCAAAATAGTTTTTTCGGCCATACAGGTAGCGTTGGAATTTAGATATCTCAAAGATAATAGCCAATCATTCAATCTCAGAGACGGAATAATTACGTTCTGCAGTTGATAATTTCCTGCTACTGTATGCAACTGGGAATAAGCTTCCGTCTAGCTCTTGCAATAACGCTGCCCCTAAACCTCTATCACAAGCGTCCGTACGTAAGACAAAATCTTGTGTCATATCAGGCAATTTCACTAACTGCGTCTGACGTCAGTCTGTCCTTTAACGTCTGAAATGCTCGTTCACATGCGTCTGTCCATACTAATTTCGTCGGAGCTTTCTTCCAAGTCAGGTCAGCCAATGGGCTTGCAATAGCGCTGAAGTTAGCAACATATCGTCGATAATACCCTGCAAATCCCAAGAAAGATCAAACTTCCGTCTTAATGGCCGGTCATACTGCGTCCATATGTTTGTCGACCTTCGAACTATCTGGGGCCAACTTTTCTTCGCTAAGGATATGACCTTTGTAGGTCAGTTTCCTAAACCCTATATGGCACTTAGATGGTTGTGTTGTCAGTCCAGTTTGTCGAAGCCGTTCTTAAACGTTTTTCAGTAAAATGATATGTTCGTCCCATGTAGCTGTCGCTAAGAGTAAATCGTCCATGAAGTTCGAAACTCCAGTCCCCCTTAAAGGTTCAAGTAAATTAAGCATCATACTGGTTGAAGACGCTCGGCGTATTCTGGACCCCGAATGACATGACTACCCACTCGTAGGTCCCATATGGAGTTGCGAAGGCAAGTCTTGCTCTGTCTTCACTTCGAACTAGAATTTTCCAGTATCCCTTGGACGATCGATTTTTGAACAATATTTCGCATTGGTCACTCCGGCAAAAAATGGACTCAGCGTCAAGTAAAAGCTCTACCTGGAATTCCGTGATCCTGTTAAGTCTTAAGTGCCACTCGCTAACACTTGTCGCATGACAACAACAAAAACTCCGAACATCCCCATGCACACCAGGCCAGTAGAACTCCTTCATCAACTTATCTCTGGTCTTCGCAACGCCCATGTGATTTCCAAGAAGACCATCATATTCCAGCCTAAGCACTTCTCTATTTGCTTCGCTACGGGCACCAAAACTTGCTTGAACGTATCGGTCCCTTTCTTGGCGTACCGATACAAAATACCGCGTTTCGTCGCGAACTTCACCTCCCGTCTGGCAATTTCCATATGGACCCATCTGTTGCGTACCTGCGTACCTTGTTGAGAGACAAATCTTTCTTTTGAAGTTTCCCCAACTCATCAGGTTGCAAATTGTCTATTGGCGAAGTCATGGGTCTTAACGCCTTTGACCCTGGCCTTCGCTTCATAGCCCTCGTCTAAACTGACCCGACATGTACAGGGATACACGTCATTAGGTTCGGTCGGGGCAATACATACCTACACTCTAATATTACATCATGAGACAGTCCCGACATACACGCTGCTTGAATTCGTCCCTTTACCTACGGCGAATCAAGGTCAATGCTAACGACAGGAAGCGAATCCTTCGTCCCTTTAGCAACTGGACTTCAACCGCCTCACCTGTGCAATCTCAAGGCTTGACATACCTACTATCTACCAAGGCCGGTATCATACAGTACTGTCGCTTATCACTGTTAACCGTAGCTATCACTGTAGTAGTCAACTCCACTGTTTCTCGCTTCTTAACAGTATTCGGAGTTACCAAATGTATCGTGGTCGGACGATACTTTCTACAGTCCTTAACGACATGGCCCGGTCTGTTGCAGCCGTAACACACTGGCTCACGTTTCCTCCCCGAGGTATCCTTCTCTAGAGCCTGAGTCTTTCCCGACCCACCGAAATGTCCTTGGCTGGGATTTCCGGCCCTGGCCTCCCACCATTCTGACCACTTCGTTTCTGGGGTGGCACCTTTGTGGTCCTTCTATGCTCACCATTTCCAGGTTGGTCGTTACAACTCCAAGTGGTCGGATGCACGTGCGTGCTCTCATAGCGCTCCGCCATCACGCTTATTTCACCCAAGGTTGAGAATTCACTCTCCGAAAAAAACTCAATAAAGTCTTTTCTGTAAATACTTAGGACGTGCCCCTTCAAACTGTCCTTACGTATTCCCTCATAAGTTAACGCGGTGCCAGACATTTTTATCCAATTATAACAAATTACGTTTACTCGACTATGAAATTCCGCGTGTTTCGGTAGCCCTTTTCGACGAGTCTCTAAAAAGTTTCCAAAAGTGGACTAAAATCCTGTACAGAGACATAAACTCGTATGTACATGTAAATGGGGCGAGAACATGAAAAATTTATATAAAGAGATCAGTGAGACAGGGGTGTCTACTATCTATGCTATTATATGTAATAGCGATATGAATTATAATTATTAAAAAGAGACTCAATAAAGAAAAAAAATAAATCAAAGTTCCCAATATTAGAAAACAGGTTAAAATGCTACAAGATGCAGATGTTTTCCTATGTAAAACTATTACGGGAATTTGAATTATTTGGAAAAGTATCATTGTCGAAAATAAATCCTGAGAAAACGGAAATCTTACTAATAGGAAACTGAAGATGTAAACAACACGGATTACCAATCCCAACAGTTAAAGACCAAGTAAAGGCAAAACAAAACCTCAAGAAAATCAGGGACAAAATAAATGAAAATATCAAAACCTGGGCACTTACTGCATTGTTCCTAATGGAACGTGCCCAAGTAACAAAAAAATTATATGAATGTGCACTTAAACTATTTAAAATCAATAGACATAACAATCGAAGATCTAAAAAATTTAGATAATGAAATTATTAAATATTTATCGGGGTTTAAAAAGCACTACATAAACAAGGACACATTATATATTGACAGAAAGAGGGTAGAGGCCTGGCCCTCCCAAACCCCGTCCTTATAAAATACACCAACATTCTAAACAGATTTAAGGAAATGAAAGCAGAACCAAAAATATCTTATCATGTTCTATCATATATTATTTCGGATTCTCTGTGAAGCAGAGAAATGACATATAAAGACAATAGGTTAT
Source organism: Unio pictorum (assembly GCA_030141615.1). Taxonomy (NCBI): domain Eukaryota; kingdom Metazoa; phylum Mollusca; class Bivalvia; order Unionida; family Unionidae; genus Unio; species Unio pictorum. Next base: position 2,106,272 of record JARLTB010000114.1, read on the forward strand.
CGAAACTACTAGAAGACCCACGAAAATTAAGATCAATAAAAGAATTGCTAAATAAATATAGGGACAATAGAGAACTTTGGGAAATAGATACAAAAACAGCACACAAATGGCTTACAGATAGCACAATAAATAGGATTAAAAAAAACAAAGTCGAACATGAACACATAAGCATCAATTAGTGCCTGGGGAAACTGGATGAAGTTAGGGTCATTAAAAATACAAAGCCTCTGCTTCAAATAAATGCATGACGCGTGGTTGACGGGAGAGGTTGCAGTGAGACGGCATGTGATCTGCGTATAACCCAAATGTCCACTGTGTAAAAATTCACACATTCCCCACCCCCCCAAAAAAAAAAATATATGTCATGGTTGAATGTAATAAGAATAGAAAGAAAAGAGTTGACATAACACTAAAAATAAGAACAACTCAATTATTCAACCAAAAAAACGTACTATATTTAGATGGAAACTTTAGCAAGAAATTAGTATACAACATCACAGAGTTTATATTGGAAACTATGAGGGCAACTCATATTTATTGGATGGAACACATAACTAGGGTAGGAGCACAAGGGGGTGGGGGTGGACAGGGAACCTTAAGTGGAAAGTACGAGATGAGGAAGTCAAAGGGCTAAATAACATGACGCTACGCGAAGTGGACTGGCCCGTGAAAGAGTCGGGGAAAAAAATCCACTCAGATAAACATGATGCAGACAACACACTAATACAATAAGTATAGAGTAGCATAGGAGTTTTGAAGTGTTTTCTCAATACGCATGCCCTGAAAGAAAACAAGGTAAAAGTCGCTGGTGAGTACTATTCAAAACCAGGCAATCTTGCATTTTCTCTTTCTCTGTGTAGCTCCCGAACTACACAGAGAGCCCAGTTTAAAGGGCCAAATAAACGATTTAGAAAGAAATTAAGAGCCTAAATATAAATAAATAGAGACGACCAAACTCGAGGCGGCTAATGTACAATTTAAATTTAATGACCCGTCTCGAACACAGTCGTTCGCAAAGAAATAAATATAAAAAGGACAATTATCGACACAAATATAATAGCAATTAAAAACAATACGTTTTTAATTTTTGCTAATTTAAAAACGAAAAATAAGAATTAGTGCACCGGACTTTGCCGGAAATTCAAAATAAAAAGTAAATGTATTAAATGGGGGGGGGGGCGACATCTATCTAGTGCCTCCCAAAAACAAAACAAAAACAAAATAAACACAAGGTTCTTGCCAACCAGGCTTATATACAAGGTTCGGGTTGGCTTTTGGCAACAAATAAATCTTTTTCTTACATGGCCCGATTGTAGAATCGGGGCTTTGGCAGAAGTGTGGGAGGAGGCTTAACAAAGGTCAGCTGACCCACCAGTTCTAGTCTTTACTCTTCCCCCAATCCACTTATGGGTCTAGCCCATATGGAACTATAAACACCAGCTAGATCTTGCAAACGAGGATTTTGGTAAATAATAAATCAACCAGGGCCCAGATGGGAGTGAATGTTTGCACCCTCTCCCAAATTTCGGCCAACCTAACCCCCAAGTCCCTCCAACTGTGCTGCTCATGGGATACAGTAAGAAATTTGATATCAATCTTATAAGATTTCTAGTCAATACATCTGAGCATAAAATTAAAATAAAATTTGCTTGGTCTGAATGAATAAGTAAATAAACGATATTTTTAATCTTGCCGGTAAAAACCTCATAGTTCGTTCCACATAGCGAATTTTTCGAATCTGTAACTCGGCAAATTTCAAATTTAAATGTAACTAAAAGTACCTAATTCGTTTTAAGCACTTTGTGTGACACGAATTGGTAACTTTTAGATGCATTTAATAACGCTGACCAGAAAATTAAAAGAGTTTTAAACAATCGATATTCAATATGAATGAACTTTTTACTTCGTCACTTGTTAAAATATACTTAATGAGATATATCTTTTATTCACTTGTACCAAGAAAAAATCATATCTTTATTTTGCTATCGTCCGTAGTAATCTTGATAATTCATTCTATTGGAATAGGAATATTCACTGTTCGTCAATATATATATTGAGAATATGTTGACCAAGAAATTTACATATTCTATATGTAAGCTAGTTTGTTTGGTGTTTCTTAGGGTTTAACGTCATTTTTCAGAACGCAATAGGCCGTACATGGCGGCCAATATTATTGGTCGAGGAAGAAAATGGGGAAAAACCCCGGAAAGAACCACCGACCCACGAGAAGCTACTGACAAGCCTTCTCACATAACTACGTTAGCCGAATCTTAGACTCGAACCCACGCAGACAGAGGTGAGACGGCAGTAATCCATAACGGAAAGCGCTATAGACCACCCCTTAAAAACACATAAGTGGTCTATACGTATATATGGCATTACTCATATTATCGAATTGAGTTAAAATCCAACAATAGACATACTATTATTTTTAAAATGTTGTTTTGTTCACCTTTAAAAGTGCTGTTGTAACTTGCAATTAGATGGAGAAGTATGAGTTCTGGCTATATTTTCAATGTTTATGTACACAAACACACACAGCTCATAAACGGTAGACACTTTTCATTATCACGTGGGATGCTGCAAGAAATGTGCTAATTCAGCCTGTGATAAATATTGGAGCAAACTTTTAGAACATGAAATAAGTACATATGATTGCTTTTAGTGATTAATGGACATATTAAAATATATTTGTATCAACCCGATTAAACATGCCGGTTATTAGCTTATTTGAAGCATATTTCTAATTGAGGACACTTCAGTATATGGGATGAGAGGGGTAATGTTTTCATCTACTCATTGGTACAAAAACTTTTGTGAACACACACCTTTAGAAGGAATTAAAAAAATATTATCACTTGAAAACAATAGTGCAGCTTCGGTCTTATAGTGTATTAGCTGCCTATGACATTCTAAAAAAATATAAATATAAACACGTTTTGAAATGGATGAGCAGACGTTGAGTTTTAAAAGCATATATTTATGATTTTGATAATCTGAAAATATACTGTAATTGTATTCCATTGTTTTGTTTGGTATAACAATAGGACAGTTACAAATACTGTCGCCTTAATAATGGATTAGACAGAATATGTGTGTGAAGATTATGACGCCATAGTGATGCGGATAAACATACGTATTACAGTTGTAAAAGGCATATATTTATTAATCTCATCATCTTAATATATAATTTTAGTTTAATATTTTGTTTGGGATAACAATATTGCACTTAGAAAAAATGTCGCCTTAATGCTGAACTAGACAGAATATGTGTGTGAAGAGTCTGTCGCCATAAGGTTGTTGTGACCATCAGTTGTGTGTTGACATTAAGGAGACACGGCATTAAGGCGACACATGTGTGTTTTCATTTGTAAATATTATTTTCTGTTTTAAACATGAATATTTAAGCTTGATAATCGGAATTATAAATTATTTTGATGCATTCATATACAAATACGTGCTGCAGTTTAATAACACAACATTATGTAATTCTGTCACCCTAATGCTGCTCTGTGACATGTGTCGCTCTAATGCTGGTTACGTACTCATGTGTGTGTTAATGAATATATTGATTAATGGGTTCAAAATCAGAGGTCATAGTATGCAATCTATTTTTCTCTATATTAACATGATAAATTGTGTATCATGCCGATCAACATTGACACGTACACAAAGATTATTATTACATATTGACTATTTACAACTTCAAGCATGTTCATCATACCCTAATTACCTACGCAGTCATGACACTATGATTGATCAATCCAATGGGCTGTGAAAAGTCAATTGAAGCCAATCTATATTGATATCAGGTCTGCCTAAATATTGATCGACCAACGTGTGAAAACTAAATACAGTACATATGGGTGAGTACCCATCTGGGAAACACGTTTGAGCTTATTAGATTATCTCCCTTACACTTAACTATGTTTCCGTTACACTTTTATTCATTAAAGTAATGCCTCCAGCATTTGTACGTGACATTTTCATTGATCAAAATGTCGTTGATTGTCATTTTTGTACGGTGTACAAAGAAGATCATTTTGAAAGAACATGTAACAATAAATAAATCATATCAGGAGTTGATAATATCTTGTATTGGTTACAATTCCCAGATTATATATACCCTTTTCGACAATTAAGAGAGCGATACGTCAATGTTTCAAAAATAAATTTTAGTCCCGATTTTTCTTCAGATTCATCCGCATGGTCTAATATATATTGAGTATCTTCCGGTGTGGTAATTCGGATCTCCAATGTGCTTTTATCGACTATATTTTTGAGGTTTTATATTTTTTTAGTTAATACTTATATATTGCTGTTGTTGTTGTTATTACCAGTTGATGTGAAAAGTGGAATTTTGCTAAAATTGTTTGTTGGTGTGTTTTGGGGCTTTTCACGACAAGTAAATTGTAGCATCTTATTATTTTCTGTACCAGACTGGTGCTACATGAACTAGCCGGTTTGGCTTTCCAGTTAGTTTTTGGTTGGTATTTTTGTATATTTAATTATTTTTTAAATATTTTTTTTTCTATTGATACTGGTGCCTTTTAGACTAGCCATTTCGGCTATTCAGTTCATATATTAATTAAAATTATGTTTGTATTTTACTAGTGTTTTGGGGGTTTGCCCTTTTGGCTCAATTATATTATGATACTTTTCATTTTTAGTTGATACTGATGCTTTTTAAGATAGCCCTTTCGGCTCTCCAGTTCCTGTGTTGCTTTAAGTCTTTCTTTTTTTTTTTGGGGGGGGGCCTTTTAAGCTCTCCTTGGCGTCGGGCTATCTTAAGTGTCTTTCTTTCAACCGTATCTTACCCGACATGGGAACCTGAATGTGAGCCTGTTTGTTTATTTTCAGTCAGGTTCTTTATTTGGTATGTCTATTTGTTATATATCTGGTTTTGATTAAATTGTCTTTTTGCAAGTTTCAGGTTATTTAGTAAAGTCTTTCTAAGTGTGTTTATTTGGCACGGCAAAAAGGAGGAGACGGGTATATAGGTTTCTTAGAATTTTTTTTATTATTATTTCTAAGGTATCCATATCGATTGTTTTCTTTTTCCAATCACAAATAGTTTATATTTAATTATTTCCTGGAATAGTTTTGTATTGTTCATCTTTTTTGTGTATAGTAGCATATTGTGGTCAAAGATATATCTTGTTTTCCTTATTTCTTTTTATTTCTTTTCTTTTGTCATCTAGTACTTCGCATGTAAATATCAAATAGTTTTTATTGTCAATATTTTTTTTACACATGGGGGCAAGTGTTTTTTATGACTTTTCTTTTAAAAGCCATTTCGCCAGTACACCAGGCGTCATGAAGCCACTCATAAATTTGGGCGATTTCTTTTGGGTTTTTGAGTTTCATCCAGTTTTTCCATATTGTGGTCCAGTTAAAGTGAGGGTTTATTTATCACTGTTTTGTTGGGTGGTAATTTGGGATGTATTACTAAGTCATAAATTTCAGTTTAGTTTTAGTTTTCCATATTCTGTTCTGTGTTCTGTATTCTTTTAAGACTTGGGTTTGTCTGCAGGCTATGATGGGTGGTACTATTAGTTTTGTTGTGCTATTATTATTGTATAATTCTTTTTTATTCGGCATTAAAAATCCGAACCAATAGGTGTTTATACCTTGCCATGAGTGTTTTTGCAAATATTGAAATTTATTTAATTTGCCAAGGTAGTTAGCTGTTTGTTTGAGTTTAAGATTTGGGATGTACATCCCCACTCTGTCTTTTTCTTTTTGTAATGTGAAGCGAGAGATTTTGCATATCTTGTTCCATATGAAGGTATATATTGCAGATTCAAACTATTGTATGTAATAAAGTTCAAAGTCGATTATTTTGAATTCGTGCCATATTAAGTTAAAAAGGTATGTTTTGGCTTTGTATTCTTTCTAGAAGGGTGAGGTTTCTGAATTCCAGACTGTTTAAAGTTTGTTTATTTTATTTATTTATTTTATTCATATTTAACATTGTATTGTATTTTCCTAGGTAAATTTCTTGGACTTTAATATGATCTATACTTTGTTCTGTGGGTAGTTGGGTGTTATTTCTGTTCCAATTGCCGATTAGTACGATCTCTGTTTCTTTTGAATTGTTTGTTGTTATAATGTTTGATATATCATCAGCATGTAGGAATGTTTTTATTTGGTTTCTGTAGTTCGGAATGTTTATTCCTTTATATCATTATCATTTTGAATTGCTCAGTTTAGTGATTCGATTAAAGTTATATATATATATATATATATATATATATATATATATATATATATATATATATATATATATATATATATATATAAACATTGATAGGGGGCATCCTTGTCTTACTGATCTGGTAATGTCAAATGGTTCGGTTTGAGCCACATTAATTTATATTTTTGATTGTAAGTTGTTATATAAAGTTTGTATCCAACTTGTAAAGTTTGTCCCAAAGAAGTTTTTCTTTAGGGTTGCAAGTATAAAATTTATCTCTGTCTTATCGAACGCTTTCTCGTGATCAAAGAGAATTAAGGCGCCATTTTTTCCATTTGTATTCATATATTCGAAGATTGTTTTATTGATAGTATGTTGTTTGATGGTTGCCTCCCTTCCTCACCACATGCCTGGTTGCTCATTATTATGTCACTCAGTTGAGCCTGTTTGCTAATATGGACGCCAGTTTTTTAGGCTCAAAATTTCGTCTTTGTTTTTATAGATCAAGAATATAAGTACCGTTTTCATTGATTGTGTCATTTCTTTGTTTTCAAAAATCGCATTGTAAAGATCTTGAAGCACTGGACTAATCGCCGTTTTAAACATTTAGTAAAATTCTGCGGTTAATCCGTCTAGTCCTGTTGCTTTGTTCTTGGTTAGTGTTTCTATAGCTCTTTCTATCTCGTCTTTTGATATAGGCTGTTCATACATTTCTTTATCGCTGTTTGAGATGGTGGGAAGATTGATGTTGTCGAGGTAGTTATTTATGTTTTCGTTCGGTATATGTTTGGCTTTATATAGTAGTTGATATTAGTCTTTTACATTTGATAAAATGTAACTTTTCGATTCTATTATTGTGTTGTTTATTTTGAGTTTAATTAGAGATTTTCATTTCCTCTCCGTATTTCCTCTCTTTTGTATTTTCTTTCTCCAATGTTGTATATGTCTTCATTAAGTCCTGATTTGATTTTTTCGCCTGTTATTTGATATAACTTCAGTTTTTCAAGCAATTTCTTTGTTTCAGATATTTGGGTATCGCTGGTAGTATTTTCGTTCAATATACGAGTGCATTCCATTTATATTGTTGTGTTGCTTTGTTTTTGCAGCTTAGAGTATTTTTTGCATATATTTCTTAATTGATTTTTTTATTTGGTCCCAGAAGTATTATTCAGGTAACTGAGATTTCTCCTTTATTTGGCACTGCAATGTGTCACATATATTTGTTTTACCACGAGATCTACCGTTTTTCAGAAAGGAAACAAATACAAGACTATTTGAAGAATTGTTTTTGAGTGGCATTGCACTTAATGACCCTGCCTATGGTTAACATTGAGTTCTAAAACCAACACACGTTCGTAAAGAAATGTAACAATGTTCAAGATTGACGAGAGTGACTTTGCACTGTATAACTCTGCCTATGAATAACTTTGAATTCCAAATCCAAAATACACGTTCTGAAGAAATGTAACAATGTTGAAGATTGACACGAGTAACCTTGCACTGTATAACCCTGTCTATGGTTAACTTTGATTACTAAAACCAAAACACCTGTTCGGAAAAATGTAACCGATTCCTTTTCTTTCACCTTAGGCTGTCAATAGAACAAGGCACGTTTTGGCGCTATTTCTCACCCCACTCATCCCCCCAGTAGCCCTTAGATTTGTGATATGTCAAGCATCAGTCGACAATAAATATCACACCACCTGGTTATGAAATTGACGAATGAATGAAAACAATGAAAATATTTCACATATAATGTATGGTTTTCTTAATTATATTTGTCTTATAATACCGAAAAAAATAGCAAAACCGAAAATGGTGTCCTGAGTATGTTGTTTTCTTTGCCATTGTTTCTTCCTCTCTCCAATGTATTGTTAAATATGTTTTGTCAATCTCTCAGAACATTCCAGGCTAGAGTACTGTCCGTTATACTGTCACCCAGAAACACGTCTGTGCATGTGTGTGCGTGTGTGGGTCTACCCTTTCGCCTGCACATGTATCGTTTGTGCAAAAATTGTATTACAAAGAAATAGCAACCATTGACTTAAACCATTTAATTTAACCGTGTAGATCGCTAGAACAAACCTCTACCAACACATTTTGAAAAGTGATGTGTCATGGATTGCCATTGTCGCTTTGTGTCTGCTTTCTTCTTGGAAAATAGATTGTTTTTTCTTCGTTATGACACTTTAATTGACTAAGTTTACACACTATTTGAACGCTTTACTTTTCGCGTTGCAGGTGTAAGCCGCCGTTTTCAATTGTCTGGAAGTTTGTTTTAGAGTTTCTCAGATGTGATAATATTTATATTTGTTCTGGACCGAACGAATGTTTCTTCTTCTGGCGTGAATCAAGGTTTTTTGTTTTGTGGCTTAAGTGGAGAACGTTGATCTAAGCACACTTATGTCGTCTTCGAAATCGCTGGCACGGATTTGAGATAACACTTCAGCTCTTGTGAGTCGATATAACAGGTCGTTGCCTCTTGCTTTCTCAATTAAATCGTTTGTTTTAATAAAAATTGTATTTGACTAGGTTTTACAGGTAGCAGGTCAATGCGTATCGGGAGAGTATATTAAGCGTATTCATTCAACTGTCAAACGATCAAGAAAATGGAAGAGTCAGCACAGATCAACCTGCTGGTCAAAGACTCGCTAAAAGTCACACGAAAGCATACTTCACAGGCAAAAGTGGCAACCAAACTATCCATACGGGTCATTGATTTGACGAGAGTGCTGATGAAGTTTGCAAGGTATATGGGTATTTATCTCCAGAATACCTGCTTCGTCTAAGAAAGAGAGACAAAAGTCAAGATACCTGTTATCAATGTCAGGAGAAAGGACACTGGGGTTCCGATTGCCCTAAGAGAAATAAAGAAGACACAGAAACTAGAGGGATTAAGAAGAAGACTGAATTGATGACGAGGAAGAACATGTGCCAGAGAACAGATGGAAATGGAAAAATTTACGATTTTAACCGACGGGTTGGGTCTGATGTGAACTTTTCATAATGATTTCTAAAAGAGAATAGATCAGAAAAAAAACGTAAGTGTCTCTTGGTCTTGCCTTTTTAATATTTCTTTTTCTGACACTGCTTAAATATGTACTCATTCACCTCTATAATCCTCTGGGTTATTGTTTTGTTGGAATTGAAATGGAACGAGTTTAGGTTCGTTCACGTACACACATTAGGCATGAAAGTGGGTAACAAATAGTAAACTGGTTCATCCATCATTTAGTGCATTGATGTTTTATACAATCACACTCCCACGCCATATAATAATGGGTTAAATAGGTTTTGGAGTCTGTGGGTGTTTGGTAGAGTTGGTCATTGTAGGTACGAACTTACGTACTTTCAAATTGGATTATTTCCTTCACTGTTTGTGTTGATAGTATATAATGGGTTATTTCTTTCACTCCGTGTGGATAGAATATAATGTTTCTCTTTTCTTTTATCTCTATGGATAGTGTATATTGGGTTATTTATTTATACTTCCCTCTGATTCGATAGTAGATATGGGTTTGTTTATTTCACTTCCCTCAGTGTAGATAGTACATTCTATTTTTTCTCCTCTTTCCTCTGTTTTGGTAGCATATTGTGTGGCTTGTGTTCCTTCCCTTCTATGTAAATAGTACATTAGTGATTTTTTTCTCTCCCTTCTGTGTATAGTTAGTAGATATTGTTTGTTTCTCATCTCCGTGTGTAGATAGCACATTTGTGGGTTTTCTATCCTTCCCTGTGTGGATAGACGATATGTGTTTTGATTTCCTTCCCTTCTGTGCAGATAGTCGATCTTGTGATTTTTATAGTATATTTTGTGGTTCGTTTTCCTTTACTTCTGTGTGGATATTAGCTTTGTGGTTTTATTTTTTTCCCTTCTGTGTGAATAGTATATGTCTGTTTTGTTTTCCTGCTCTTCTTTGTGGACTGTAGATTTTAGGGTGTTTCATAGTATATTTCGTGGTTTGTTTTCCTCACCTTCCGTGTGGATAGTCGATTTTGTGAATTTTAAAAGATATATATTTTTTCTTCTTCCCTTCTGTGTGAACAGTACAATTGTGGTTTATTTCCTTGCCTATCCGTGTTGATAGTATATTGTGTTTTTGTTTCCTTCCCTTCTGTGTACATAGTAGATTTTGTGATTTGTTTTCCTTCCCTTCTGTGTAGATAGTACATATTAGGGTTTTTGATAGTATATTTTGTGGTTTGTTTTTTCCTTCCTTTCTGTGTGTATAGTATATAATATATGAAGTGAATGTAAGGGATGTTTTCCTTCACGGCTGTTCTTAACATAAGCATTGCACTACGGTGTGTATGTCGATTACCTAGATTTGTACGCTAAGCATCCAAACCTAAAATTAAATTTGCAAATAACCCTAGAATCGAACTAGGGGGCCCAGAATGATTACTCAAAATTTTAAATTATCGAAACACACCAAAAAAAATCTAACCAACAAATTAACTATTGCAGAAAAAAGGGCTATATCAATAAAGACCAACAACAAATAATTGTATAAAGTAGAAACTGAAGAAACAAACGGTTAAAACATGAAGTCAAAAATATAAACCAAAGCTAATGAATCATCTAGTAAGAAAACATTAAAATAACTAGCAGAAACATGGAGTAATCATCCAAAATTAAAGCCTCTTTAAGGGATGGAAACATGGCCAGGAATGAGCAGGAATCGCAGCCTAAAAAGGAACCCACATACACCACAGTTGATATGTCCATTACCTAGACATGTACACAGAGCAAACAAATCTAAAGTTAAAGATGCAACTAACCCTAGAAACAAACTAGGAGGCTCACAATGATTACGCAGAAAAATTTTTAGTAATCAAAGCATTCCAGGAATAAGCAAACCACCAAACTACCTGATGGAAAAATAGGGGTTTATAAAAGAAATACAAACATCAAATAAGGTAAGAAGTAGGTGTTGAAGAAACAAGGAATTAATAATGGCAAGTCGAATAAGGATAGAAATGTTATATTCTGTTTGTTATAAACAGAATAACATCAGCAAGATGTAACAACATAACATCAATAGAATAGGTCTAGAAACCAAACGCTCGCACTTCTAATTTTCTCTAACTTGTCTCTAATGCAGCCTCGTTGACAGCGCTTAAAAATCACCAATTAGCAAATTCGAATGTTACGACTCCAAAAATTAAGTAACATGAGATGGTCTGAGACCAGACCATTGCAAAATTTGATTCCACCCATATGGTTCCAAATTAGACTATATAACGTAGTCTAAAAGTCCAAAGACTATCAGGCCATGCAGCACAAGGCTGCAAATAAGATATAACCTTAGATAAATAAGTCACCAAGTTCAGCACTATAAGGTAGTCAAAACACCTAATACTATCAGACGCAGCAGCACACGGCTGCAAATTAAAAGTAATGATTATGAATTAGGGCCAAAACGTAATGAATATAAGGTGGTCAAAACCCAGGACCATCATACAGAGCGGCACAATGCTGCAACCAACAACATAATTAGACACTAGTAAAATGTAAGAAATATAAGGTGGTCTAGAAACTACAACCATCAAGGCAGCTGGTCAATAACAGCATAATACTATATCCCAGGTGTCACACGGTGCTGTAGTCGCAAGAGATTCTTAAAAGCACAGAGTCTATCAGATTGATAGAGAAAAGTTTTAGACCCGATACCATGCAGTATGGAAGCACGACTTAACGACCTAGGCGCAGCCTTTTACGAGCCACCACTCCTCCTTTTCCGACATCCGACATCTCAGCCTCCACACTCCACACGTTCTATGCACGCCATATACAGCAGTAATATCGCCTAGGATCAAAGGATGAGTGCGTGCTGGGTCAATTCCCTCTCACCACAGCCCTTAGAAAGGCAGAGGAAACAAAATTGAATCGTTCTCGCCTGTAGAATTCAATTTATTTTACAGCCCTGTGGTAAATGAAGAATTAGATTTAACTTTAGAAGCCAGGCCATCCATCACGAAGTTTAACGGAAACCCCAATAAGCTCACCCACCCCCAATTACCTCAAACGGGCACACTCACCAGAAAATGAAAAAAAAATGATAGGTTTAAAAATAGAATCAGCACAGGCAAACACAAGGGAATTAAACCAGAGCAAGAGGCTCATCAAGGGTTACACGAACCCAGTGCTTCCAAATGTAACTGACTCAAATCAGCATGAACCCAACTATACAAAAGCACCTAAAATACATAACAGCAAAATATCCGGACCACCCAAGCCATTAACGGAAAAATATTTGATATACCCAAATAATTAAATTATAACCCCCACCACCCAAAACAAAAGAAAAAGCTACAAATGGAATGGAAAAGGTAAAGGTAAAGGGCCAATTAACCCCAAATTCTCAAATAAAACCAAAACCAACAAAAGATACAGAACTTGCCACAATAAACAAGACTCGGGGGAACCTGATTAAATAAACTAAGACAGTACACACACACCACCACCACCACCACAACAACAACAACAACAAAAAAACTGTAAATACAACCAACCCCTCCAAAAATCAACCCCCCCCAGAAAAAAAAATACCTAACCAATACCATAGATAAAGCAAACCCACTCAGTTCATTAACATGTCCACAACCAGCTAAACTTGGGCCCTTATGAGGGTAAATTCTGGTCAATTTAGGGTAATCCGGCCCAAACGGGATTACATAATAGTACACTGCAGTACCAGCAGTCAGGTTGCTAAATTCCTAGAAATAACCCAAGTAGAACATATACCAGAAAAAGTCGAAAGACACAAACAAACTCAAAAACAACCTAAAATTGAGAACAGCAATAGACCAAAACAGCAGGGAACTACATCCATGCCTACCAAAACCGCCACCACCACCCTAACGCACAAAGCCATCAAAGACAAAGTCGTACTTAAACTAACAGGGAAACTGAACGAATTGGACATGAATTCACTAACCAAAAAACTAAAAGCGGGGGGAAGGGGGATCCGAGTGGCAGAGTGGTCTAAAGCGCTCTCTATTATGGATCACTGCTATCTCCCCTCTATCTGCGTGGGTTCGAGTCTAAGATTCGGCTAACGTAGTTATGTGAGAAAGCTGGGGACACAAGAGGCCACAATTAGGGAAAACAAAATCATCAAACCAATGAAAACCAAATACTTAATCTATACACAGGCCAAACAGGAAGTAATTAAAACTAATGGGAACACACCCATCAAAACTATAGAATCAAATAACAATAATAAACCTCAAATAATGACACAGAACAATAAAATTCCAAATCACATATTAAACCAAAAACCTAAAAACAAAGATACAGCAACTAAAGAAACAAACAATCAATCTCTATTTCAAACACAGTGGAATTCAAACTGGAATCGTAAAACAGCTGAAGGAAGTCATTACTTCACTAACCACACTAATTAGGATGTTTGAACCAATATTCATCAAACATGAAAATAAATATGAAATAAATCCTAACCCAGTTGAATAACATTAATACAGTAAACAAACCCAATAAAAATAGCTAATACAAAAAAGGAACGCTACAATATGGCAATGGAATGCACGAGGATTGTCAAGAAACATCAATGAATTAAAACTCAAAATAGTTGATACTCAGCACAAACCTGACATCATATGCATTCAAGAAACTAAACGTTCTATAAACTCAAAATCAATGCCACAAATACAAGGCTACTCCCCATGCTATTTCCAACATAGAAGAGAAGGACAGGAGGGTGGATTAGCTATATATGTAAATTACTTCATTCCAAATGCAATAATAATCCCAATAACACAAATAGCAAATATCAGTTCAACAATATAAATGTAATGTAAACACAGATAAAAGTGAATTGAAAATATTAATAATCGACTACCCAGGGGGAGATACTAAAACAAACAACATCACAGCATTTAGGGAAATAATTAAATATAAAAGAGTTGAACAAACGATCATTTGCGGAGATTTAAACGTCAATGCTCATAACGTGCAGTGGGGGGGGGGGGGGTGGGGTGGAGGCAGACAGTACGCGCAGGTGGATAGCAGACTGGACCAAATAATCCAATCTGACCAAACTTAATGATGGTGTCAAAACCGGCTCAATCCGGTTGAGAGCACCATGGCCGCCATCGAACTTACCATATGCACGCCTAAATTGGCACAAGTGACACAATGGAGAGTGGATCAAATAAATCCCATGGGGACTGTCCACTTTCCAATAATTACCACCCTGCAAATGGACGTGCAGTTCGACTCTTACACCAAACTCCTGTTGGAATTATAATAAAGCAGATTGGGCAAAACTTAAAACTAAATTAATAAATATCAATCCAAACACAATTGAAAATGAAGATATTGATCTATATTCTTAAAACCTAATTAAGAGATCATTACACACGCGGCCATCACTAGCATAGCTAAAACAAATGGTATATCAAATAAACTAGCAGTACCATGTTGGACCAGTCAAATCAAACAAACTCAGAAAGAAAAACAAAGAGCCCTTAATCAATTCAAAAGAAGAGGTAATTCAGTAGTCCTCTTAGAATATAAGAACAAAGACAAACAACAAAAAGAAAAACCTGATTAAGCAGTCACAAGAAAAAACTTGGCAAAAGTACTGCACCTGTATAAATATTAAAAACAACTTAAAACAGGTGTGGGATAAAATTAGAGCAATTAGGGGCAAACATACTAATTAAACCCCTAAAACAAGTGATGCTAATAAAAACAAGGAAAAAGCTGACATATTAACCCAACACTTCAAAAATATGAGCAGCAATTCCAAACACACAAATGAATTCCAAAAACATAGGAAAAAAATCAAGTAAAATTTAAGGACTTTTTCCAAGACCTTGGTCCCAAAACGTCACATCTAAAAAGGGACATAACACAATATAAATGGGATCAGGCACTAAAAAAAAGAGAAAACTTCACCTGGGGAAGATCAAAAAGGTACATTATATACAAACATTTTTCCCATAACATCATTATTTCCCATTTACAATTACTAAATACAATTTGGGAAATAGGAAAGCTACCTAAAATATGGAAAACTGCGATATGGGTATAACACCCATCTTAAAACCAAACAAAGATCGCAATGACATCAACTCATCTCCACCGATTTCACTTACCAATAATATATGCAAGATAATGGAAACCATCAATTCCAATCGGCTCAAACACCACAACGAATATAATAAACTAATATATGAAAACCAATGTGAATTTAGGAACCAAAGTTCCACTACGGACCAACTCATACGATTAGAAACCGCTATAGAAATGACATTTAACTCAAAAAGAAAATCGGACAGAAATGACCCATCGCTACTTGTCAATCATGCTTATCAATTAACCAATCAGCGAACGTAAATTTTACACACATTCAAGCCTTGCTTTCGTCTGCCATTTTCCTCCGACAAGCTGCTTCTGGCAATAATGAATTAAGTATGAGACGTATGAAAAAATTGTCCAATGATTTGTTAATTTCTACATCGAAAAGGGTAAAAAGAAGTCAGTGGGAGCCTCGTAATTCTGATAGTCGATACTAAGATCGTCTGAATGGAGGAATTAGATGTATTACTTTCCAGGAAGCATATATAAAACTTAGATTGATACAGACTGTTTTATGTCAACTGAATATTGAAACAATTGATGGCACTTGCAAAATGTTTGTTAGCATAAACGTATGTACAAAGTACTTCTCGTCGACAGCATGAGGACGAAAAAAGAAATTGAAATTGAAAAAAATATGTAACAGTAAACGCTTCTAGAATATGGGTGGAGAACCCGGTAAACTTGTGGGTTTGATGTTTATTATTTTTCTTGTATAGGATGGGCTGAACCTCATATTGCATTATTTTAAAGTTTGAAAATTTCCATTTTAATGTTTGATTGTTTAAAAGATAATACTTTTTCTTCTCGATCTTTCAAACACTTGAGTAACTCTTACTTTCTCATGGGGATATAGACATGTAATAATAAGAAATACCAAAACAATGGTTTCATATAAATATATTAAGCGTGCATTTACATATTTACATCAACGTCCATCAATGATCAAAATTCCGTCTGACAAAAACAGTATAACCTTCTAAAACAGTAAATATTTTGGATTTCGTTATTGCTTTTAATTAATTAACTTTCAAGGCAGCATACGCATAAGCCAGATAAAATAAAAAAGGATACGATTATTTTATAAGTGCATTAGTATCAGTTTGTAGCGAATTTCAATTTTCACGAATAAGTTCTCGGGCAGCTTTGAAATTGATTTGTATTATTTACTAAAATCAAACACTTATGTTATTGCTATACGAACTGGAACTACAAATATAAGTATTGTCTAGTGCAGTATAATTTATGTAACTTGATAATTTTAATTTAAAAATAATGCAAATCATTTTTAATAAACATATCACTTAAACTAAAACATATCTCTGGGCCAAATATTGCATATTTGTCGGAAGTTAACAGGTTGCCATCTCACGTGATTGGTAGGCTTAGCGATCTATCATCTGGCGTAAGGTCAAATGTAATTGCGGTATTTATCGATCTCGAAAAAAACATTCATTCTCGTATGGACCAACGGCCTAATAGCGAAAGTATGGCATTATTGGACAGATGTATAACTTCATTGAAAATTTCCTGACCGACCGCAAAATAATAACCAGAGTACAGCACACTTACTCGGAAGAACATACCATTGAAAATTCAACCCCACAAGGGAGTGTACTCAGTCCCACTCTTTTCAACCTAATGATGAACGACCTTGATAGAAATATGGCATCACCCAAAGTTAATTTATCGCAATTAGCAGATGATAGTGGACTATGGAGAACAGGAAACCCATCCAACAACAAAATTATAAACGAATTACAAGATAGTAAAATGGGCAAATAAATGGGGATTCAAACAATCGCTCCAAAAAAAAACGGTAGCAGTACTATTTAACCCATATAGCAGAACTGAAAAAACAATACCTTAAGTTAACCATATCCCGATTTATGGGAATCGATTACGATGAACATATTAGCATGGGCACCCCACGTAGATGAACAAGTTTAAAGATGTAACCAGGCCACACACTTGCTAAGAAACATAAAAGGTACAAAGTGGGGAACAAATCAGGAAACTATCCTAACCTTATACAGGACTTTAATAAGATCTAAGCTAGACTATGGCTGCCAAATATAAACTACAGCACCCAAACGTAAATTAGACAAAATACAGAGAAAAGCCCTACTGATTGGTATTGGCCCTCTGCTATCAAATAAATTAGACAAATACAGAGGAAAGCCCTACTGATTGGTACTGGCGCACTGTCATCAAATAAATTAAATAAAATACAAAGAAAAGCTCTACTTATTGGTACTGGCGCACTGCCATCAACCTCCCTAGCTGAGCTGCAAATGTTAACTAGAGAACAGCCGTGACGTCTAAGAAGACAGGAACTGATCCTAAAATATGCCAGACTCTCAACCCATCCAAAAGCTCTCCCCACTTACTTGGCAATACATAAATGTCATAGAAAATTTAGGACAACTCTGGAAAACCCCATCCCTATGGGGAAACTAGTTTATGAACTAAAACAGCATCTTCCAATATAAATATTCCATGCAGAAAACAAAATCTCATATGACAATGAACCTTGGAATAATATTTTACCAATAGTTAACATATCCCTTTCAATTCATAGAAACAAAGATAACAGAGAAAACTATCTAAAACTGTTAGCTTTAGAAGGAATTAACAACAAATATCAAACGTATCTGAAAATCTACACAGATGGATCCCAAATAACAAATCATTTCAAATCATCTGCAGAAATGGTAATACCTGAGCTAAATAAATAAATGGGGCTGCGTGTACCTGACTACTGTTCCATATATACAGCTGAATAATGGGCCATCTTAGAAGCATTAAAACGGATTGAGGAAAACAAACCAAAAAAGACCGTTATAATAAGTGACTCGCTAAGTGCCATAATCTCAATCCAACATAACAACACAAAATCAATAGAAAATTTTCTAAGTAAAATCAATGCTTTAATTAAACAACAAAGTAAAAACAAACGAAATATAGAATTAATGTGGATCCCATCCCACATAAATATACAAAGGAAATGATTTAGCAGAACATCTAGCTAAAGAAAAGCTCAACGAACCAACTTACATGCCATTAGAATATAGAAAATATGAACTATATAATGCACTTAACACCTTCAACAATATTAAATGGCAAACCGATTACAATTAAAATCACAAAAGGAAAATATTATATAATAACATAAAGGAAGTAAATAAAAAAAGGAAACCACCTAGGTGCACAAGTTATGAACAAACAAACAAAATAGCATAATTATAGCCAAAAGCATGCTGGCTAACAGCTTTGGGAAATACATAGGACCCTTCGCACATAACATAAATTGCTAACATTGTAACACCCCAGACGAAATAGGAACCCACTTACAATACATTGGTTATTGTACTAACCTCGTCTCGTGCACTCAGCAACTAAATAAAAAATTAAAGAAGCAAGTCACCATCGCAAATATACTAGGAGAACATTGACATTATCCTCAAACGTTTTAGGGGCCCAGAGTGGCTGAGTGGTTTAAAGTGCTCTTCGTTATAGATCACTGCCAGCTCACATCTGTCTGCGTGGGTTCAAGTCCCAGATTCGGCCACTGTGAGTATGTGAAAAAGTTTGACAGAAGCTTCTCGTTTCTCGGTGGTTCTTTCCGTTTGTTTCTCGGGTTCTTCTTCCACCATCAATACTGGCCGCCATGTATAGCATATCGTGTGCTGAAAAATGGCGTTAAGCCCTTAACAACAACAACAAATAAATCAAACACTCCAGGAAATCAAAGCAATACTTAGATATTTACGAAATAAGAGTGTATAACAACATCAACATAAAAATATGGAAGGAATCCAATAGGACACAACCAATAACGAAAAAGCAAAAAACTAGGGTACCCTGTATTAGTTATTTACAAAATCAAAGCATTTTCAAGGGATGAAAGCAGAAAACAGAGGCAATGGGCAGGAATTACTACCTAAAGAAGAACCCACTTACATGACATTGGGGTATTGGAATAACCTCGTCGAGTGCACTGAGCAACCAACCCAATATTAAAGAAGCAAGTCACTAATCATCCAAACCAAAAATAAAGAAGCAAGTCACCCTAGCAATACAACTAGGAAAACATTGAGCGATTTACCTTAAACTATTAAATAAGCTTGACGAATATGTTGTCATAAATATATGCGTCTTAGAAATCATATAATAACTTTCTGAAATTCCTGATTCGTAATCATTAACTAAAATAGGTTATAATTATACTTGCTCTTTCTTTTTTCTCTCCTTGTTCCTGAAAGAACAATAATTTTGATATTAGACAAGTATATATAATTCCGCTTCTTTTAAGTTAAAAGTGTGAATAACAACTTTTGCATATATTTGCAAATGGGTCACACAGTGTAAGTCGTTACATGAAACAAAGTAATCCAAAGAGTTTTCATTTGTACTAAACTAATGTACAGATTGTCCGTATATAAATCACTGAATTTCAAATTGTAAGACCTTTCTTTATCCTGAAAAGAGTTACATTACGAAGCTGTATACTTTTCAGCCAATTAATACTTTTACGTTTTTGGGCAAAACGTACAAATTACAAAAACAATGAAAACGGCGGACATCAAATCATCGAATTTGCACTAATTAGTGCACTTTGTTTTGATCCTGTTTCACTGCATTTGCTCTTAAAATGTGTATATAATTATCACGTCAGCGATCTCTCAATGGATAGGTGGACCGATGCAATAGACACCTACCGCAGATGCGGTAAGGTTGGCTCAGGAACTTTGCCAGATAATACGAATATTGGTTTTGTCAATATAAAATTAGGTTTCCGAAGATGGTCATCTGACTATTTCCGTTACGCTGATGCCACTTTAAAAAATGGATGAAAAAGTAAGGATGCCATTAACAAAGAGGAAGAAAACATATGGATCAGTTGTAGGAAGGCTTTATGTGTCATTTACAAAATGGAATGACAAATTATGGATGACGGCTGTATGTCTCATTTTCGTTTATTTAGGGCATAACCTTACACGAGATACTCATCGAAGTGGATATGGCAAACCGATTGGAATCAAAGTCAGAAAGGGAGATTATTATATAATAACATAAAGGAAGTAAATCAAAATAGGAAACCACCTAGGTGCACAAGTTATGAACAAACAAATAAAATAGCATAATTATTGCCAAAAGCATGCTGGCTAACAGCTTTGGGAAATACATAGGACCCTTCGCACATAACATAAATTGCTAACATTGTAACACCCCAGACGAAATAGGAACCCACTTACACTACATTGGTTATTGTACTAACCTCGTCTCGTGCACTGAGCAACCAAATCAAAAATTTAAAGAAGCAAGTCACCAAAGCAAAAAATACTAGAAGAACATTGACATTATCCTCAAACGTTTTAGGGGCCCAGAGTGGCTGAGTGGTTTAAAGTGCTCTTCATTATGGATCACTGCCAGCTCACCTCTGTCTGCGTGGGTTCAAGTCCCAGATTCGGCCAATGTGAGTATGCGAGAAAGTTTGACAGAAGCTTCTCGTTGGTTGGTGGTTCTTTCCGTTTGTTTCTCGGGTTCTTCTTCCACCATCAATACTGGCCGCCATGTATAGCCTATCGTGTGCTGAAAAATGGCGTTGTGCCCTTAACAACAACAACAAATAAATCAAACACTCCAAGGAAATCAAAGCAATAATTAGATATTTACGAAATAAGAGTGTATAACAACTTCAACATAAAAATTTGGAATGAATCCAATAGGACACAACCAATAACGAAAGACCAAAAAACTAGGGTACCCTGTATAAGTGATTTACAAAATCAAAGCATTTTCAAGGGATGAAAGCAGAAATCAGAGGCAATGGGCAGGAATTACTACCTAAAGACGAACCCACTTACACGACATTGGGGTATTGGAATAACCTCGTCGAGTGCACTGAGCAACCAACCCAATATTAAAGAAGCAAGTCACTAAGCAACAAAACCAAAATTAAAGAAGCAAGTCACCCTAGCAAAAAAACTAGGAAAACATTGAGCGATTTACCTGAAACTTTTAAATAAGCCTGACGAATATGTTGTCATAAATATATGCGTCTTAGAAATCATATAATACCTTGATGAAATTCCTGATTCGTAATCATTAACTAAAATAGGTTATAATTATACTTACTCTTTCTTTTTTCTCTCTTTCCTAAAAGAACAATAATTCTGATATTAGACAAGTATATATAAATTCCGCTTCTTTTACGTTAAAAGTGTGAATAACCAATTATGCATATATTTGCAAATGTGTCACACAGTGTAAGTCGTTACATGAAACAAAGTAATCCAAAGAGTTTTCATTTGTACTAAACTAATGCACAGATTGTCCGTATATAAATCACTGAATTTCAAATTGTAAGATCTTTCTTTATCCTGAAGAGTGTTAAATTCCGAAGCTGTACAGTTTCCAGCCAATTAATAGGTTTACGTCTTTGGGCAAAACGTACAGATTACAAATACAATTAAAACGGCGGACATCAAATCATCGAATTTGAACTGCATTAGTGCACTTTGTTTTGATCCTGTTTCACTGCATTCGCTCTTTAAATGTGTATATAATTATCACGTCAGCGATCTCTCAATGGATAGGTGGACCGATACAATAGACAATACGGAAGGAATCCAATAGGACAACCAATAACGAAAGACCAAAAAACTAGGGTACCCTGTATAAGTGATTTACAAAATCAAAGCATTTTCAAGGGATGAAAGCAGAAAACAGAGGCAATGGGCAGGAATTACTACCTAAAGACGAACCCACTTACACGACATTGGGGTATTGGAATAACCTCGTCGAGTGCACTGAGCAACCAACCCAATATTAAAGAAGCAAGTCACTAAGCAACAAAACCAAAATTAAAGAAGCAAGTCACCCTAGCAAAAAAACTAGGAAAACATTGAGCGATTTACCTGAAACTTTTAAATAAGCTTGACGAATATGTTGTCATAAATATATGCGTCTTAGAAATCATATAATACCTTGATGAAATTCCTGATTCGTAATCATTAACTAAAATAGGTTATAATTATACTTACTCTTTCTTTTTTCTCTCTTTCCTAAAAGAACAATAATTCTGATATTAGACAAGTATATATAAATTCCGCTTCTTTTACGTTAAAAGTGTGAATAACCAATTATGCATATATTTGCAAATGTGTCACACAGTGTAAGTCGTTACATGAAACAAAGTAATCCAATGAGTTTTCATTTGTACTAAACTAATGCACAGATTGTCCGTATATAAATCACTGAATTTCAAATTGTAAGATCTTTCTTTATCCTGAAGAGTGTTAAATTCCGAAGCTGTACAGTTTCCAGCCAATTAATAGGTTTACGTCTTTGGGCAAAACGTACAGATTACAAAAACAATTAAAACGGCGGACATCAAATCATCGAATTTGCACTGCATTAGTGCACTTTGTTTTGATCCTGTTTCACTGCATTCGCTCTTTAAATGTGTATATAGTTATCACGTCAGCGATCTCTCAATGGATAGGTGGACCGATACAATAGACAATACGGAAGGAATCCAATAGGACAACCAATAACGAAAGATCAAAAAACTAGGATACACTGTATTATTTATTTACAATATCAAAGCATTTTCAAGGGATGAAAGCAGAAAACAGAGGCACTGGGCAGGAATTACTACCTAAAGTCGAACCCACTTACATGACATTTGGGTGTTGTAATAACCTCGACGCGTGCACTGAGCAACCAAACCAAAATTAAAGAAGCAAGTCACCCTAGCAATACAACTAGGAAAACATTGAGGGGTTATCCTTCAACTTTTAAATAAGCTTGACGAATATGTTGTCATAAATATATGCGTCTTAGAAATCATATAATAACTTTACGAAATTCCTGATTCGTAATCATTAACTAAAAAAGGTTATAATTATATTTACTCTTTCTTTTTTCTCTGTTTGTTCATGGAAGAACAACAATTCTGATATTAGACAAGTATATATAATTTCCGCTTCTTTTACGTTAAAAGTGTGAGTATCTACTGATGGATATATTCGCAATTGGGTCACACAGTGTAAGTCGTTACATGAAACAAAGTAATCCAAAGAGTTTTCTATATAAATCACTGAATTTCAAATTGTAAGACCTTTCCTTATCCTGAAGAGATTTAAATTACGAAGCTGTACAGTTTCCAGCCAATTAATACGTTTACGTCTTTCGGCAAAACGTACAGATTACAAAACAATGAAAACTGCGGACATCAAATCATCGAATCTGCACGGCATTAGTGCACTTTGTTTTGATCCTGTTTCACTTCATTCGCTCTTAAAATGTGTATATAATTATCACCTCAGCGATCTCTCAATGGATAGGTGGACCGATACAATAGAGATCTACCGCAGATGCATTAAGGTTGGCTCAGGAACATTGGCAGAGAATACGAATATTTTTTTTGTCAATATAAAATTAGGTTTCCAAAGATGGTCATCTGACTATTTCCGTTACGCTGATGCCACTTTAAAAAGTGGATGAAAAAGTATGGATGTCATTAACAAAGAGGAAGAAAACATATAGATCAGTTGTAGGACGGCTTTATGTGTCATTTACAAAAAGGAATGACAAATTATGGATGACGGCTGTATGTCTCATTTTCGATTATTTAAGGCATAACCTTACACGAGATACCTGGTACCTGATTTTTTTAATGTTCGTAATTTGTATTCATAGCTGTAAACTGTAGATAATTTATTTTGTTATAAACTATACTTGACCCGGCTCTGTTGAGAATGCAAATTGCTTCGGATATATCAATAGATTTTTAACAATTCTGATAATAATTGGACTTAACATCGCGCAAATGGCGTCGTTCCTCAGTGGCAGATGGTATATATAAAGTTCGAGAATAATTATCTCGTTTTCCATTGGTTGCGCAAATTCGCATAATTCAGTCTAGAATTGTTATAAGTTTGAAGAAAAAATATGGACTCTCGACGAGGTCGGAGTTCTTGTTGGAACAGTACAGTTCAGGTTTTGAAATGAGCATTTATAAGTGGCTCATATATTCGATTGACAATGCCATCATTCTGAAAATAACATCGGGTCTCGATCGAACGTGATTAGTGAACATTATATGTGTAAAACACTAAAGCCTCAAATAATTGTTCCGAACTCGTTTTTATTGTCCCACAAAAACAATGCATTGACACAAACTATGTTTTAATAAGCCGTGAGTTCAAGATCGATGGCATCAGTTAATTAGTCTTCATTTAAAGACTGATTATATGCATACATATAATGTTCATAAAGTAGGACATCACGTTCAGTTATAGCTAAAACACTACAGCAGATTCAAAAGAGCTAAAGCGAACATAATCAAAATATCTGCTACTGTGTATTACTGTTAGTCGTAAGAAAACAAAAGAGTTGTCTTGGATAAAAAGGCAAATGAAACATTGGTTGTTTTGACATAAATGATAACAAATATCTATATTCCTGATATTCTTAAAAAAAGGAAAATATTAATGAACAATGTTGTGAATTTTAAAAAGCAAACTTTTAACTGAAACCAAAAAAAATATAATATTAAAGGAACAAACAAATATCACTGGTAACATTATTATAACGATGGTCCATATTTATATAGATATATATAACTTTGCCCTTATGCATAATATCGCAAAATATGTTGATCCTGCAGGCTATTATTTGTACGTCCCCTTTAAGATAACAGTCTTTGAAAATAACACGTGATAACTAAAGAGCCAAGGACTATGGATGTATTTAAATTATACAAAGTATCCAGCTACACAACATTTCATGAAGGACCAAGCAAATACACTAAGTTGATGTTTTTGCTTTGTTTTAAGACCATTCCACATACAATATAGATAGTGGACGATGAAATTCGGGAAAATAATCCGGAGATAACAACCGACTGATATATATTGATATATTGATATATCCGACGCAATTTGCATTCTCAACAGAGCCGGATCAAGTATAGTTTATAACAAAATAAATTATATACAGTTTATAGCTATGAATACAAATTACGAACATTAAAAAAATCAGGTACCAGGAGTGTTAGAAAATATCGACTATGTATATATATATATATATATATATACCATTATAGCAGTTTAGCTGCAAGCGTCAAGTATTGTTTAGTGTACACAATGGGGATTATGATTCAAAACTACAACAACATTGCTTTAATTTTCGTGTTGCTTTTACTGAGTAGTTTGCAACATTGTGCTGAGTATGTATAACCTGTCATTCTGTTCCATTCTCTCCAGAATTTGAAGCATTTTGTATAAGGTCTGAATGTAATCAGGATATTGGCCGTACGAACCTCACGAAAATGCAAAAAGGAAGATATTGAATTGTCATTTGGAGGAACTGTTACAAAATATGGTCTGCACATTTTCAATATGGTCTTTTTATACTTATTCACAAATATTGTGTTATGTGGTTTAAATTGGAGACACTTATTCTCCGTGGCTTTCATAAAATACCTCTCATTTTACAAAGAGTACTTTAAGTTTATTCAATAATAATCTTGAACGCTGTTTTTCTACAACTTGAATTCCTAGAAAGAATTTAGTAACGGGCCATTTCATAATATCACCATCATTCAATAAATCAAATTGTGAAGTATAGATTATAGAGACTAATATATATATATATATATATATATATATATATATATATATATATATATATGTGTGTGTGTGTGTGTGTGTGTTTGTGTGTGTGTGTATGTGTGTGTGTGTGTGTGTGTGTGTTAATCAATATATTGATTAATGGATTCAACATAAAAAAAAGAACAGGTCATAGTATGCAATCTTTCTTTCCTTATATTAACATGATAAATTGTGTAACATGCAGATCAACATTGACACGTACACAAAGACTATTATTACATTTTGACTATTTACAATTTAAAGCTTGTTCATCAGTACCCTAATTTCCTAAGCATTCATGACATTGTGAGTGATCTATCCAATCAATATCTGGAAAAAGTCAGTAGAAACCAAATTAGTTTGATATCAGGTCTTCTTAAATATTTATAGATCAACGTGTGAACATTAACACCGTTAATATGAGTCAGTACCCTTCTCGGAAAGAAGTTTGTGCTTTTTAGATTATCTCCCTTGCACTTCACCATGTTTCCGTTACACTTTTATTCATTAAAGTAAAGCCTCCAGCAGGTGTACATGACATTTTCATTGATCACAATTTCGTTGATTATCATTATTTACGATGTACAAAGAAGGTCCTTTAGAAAGAACATTTAACAATACATAAATCATCTGAGGAGTTGATAATATCATGTATTGGTTACAATTCCCAGATTATATATACCGTTTTAGACAATTAAGCGAGTGATAAGTCAATGTTTCACATTTCAATTTTAGTCCCGATGTTTCTTCAGATTCATCCGCATGAGCTAATATATTCTGAGTATTTTCTGGTGTTTAAAAACTGAGGTTCAAAAAATGACACCGCGTCTTAAGCGGGTTTGCGAGTTATTGTTGCGAGGATTGTAGTGAAATGGTGTATTCGATGACGTTATGTGAATCATTTAGACTACTTAATATCTATGTATTCAAATATATTTTAGAACGTTACCATTTATAGAGGTATTATGGTCACTAATTTGTCTGTTGACTTACAATACAATATTTACATATGAACTAAACCTTTTAAAATATTATTCATTGTAATGATTTTGGTGATTAAAAAAAGTATAGCCTATATAACAACTAATGTCACAAACGTAAACTTTTCCTTACTGAGACATCAATACTTTAACAACGACGGGACTATGCAATACTGGAGTATCTCATCCCTATATTTTGATGAATATGATACGGCAGTGTTGCCCGTATTTTTAAAACTGTATTAATGATACTGTAACAACTCTAATAATTCGATTTTTCTTATTTTGACCTTGAATTGTAAGATCCAACAGATAATGTTAGTGATATTAAATATGTGTTCCCTGGTTTGAGTTTTGAGTAACACCCTTGTTTTCCGAAAATGTTTGTTTGTTGTAGTGTTTCCTTATCCACCAATGTATATTATGTTTTTGAGTATTTTTTACCCATTTATGATTAGGAAACAATTTATTTTTTTCAGGATTATTCTTTGTTTCTATTGCTCATTATTCTTAGTTTTATTACCCGAAAAGATTTTCCGAATGGTACTCCCTGCTCTCTACCAGTGCCGGTTTTGGGTATTTCCTACACCTTGGTGCTTCGGTGTGTTATGGTTTCAGTTAATCTTTTAATAAGGATTGTACACTCCTCCCTGAGAATTATTTAAATTTCAGGGCTGATTTCCTTTCCTTTGTTCTCTTTGAAGTTTCGCGTGATGACTTTGCCAGAATCAGGTTAGTCCATTATGTATATGCTATGGTGTGTGTTGTTTTGTGTTCTTGTATTGGACAGTACGAAATCATGTTTGTAATAGTTGTTTCCTTATTTTCCTAGTGTAGTCCAAAAGATATAGCTTTTTTTTAACTAGATGAGATTTTTGTTATGCATGATTGTGATGGCGTGGTTTGTGAGTGGGGATAGAGGTGTAGTTGGGGCATTAAGTTTTGTGTTTGTAAAGACCTTGGCCCTTTCTTGTTGCAGATCCTTTTGTTTGCTCCTTAGCCCAGTGGATCGGAGAGCCCTTTGCTAAGATTGAAGTAAATATAATAGGTGTATGTTGCCTTTGAATAAATTTTGCAAAATATAGGTTGTCTTTTAATTTTAATATGTAGAGGGCTTCATTTGAAAACCCTGTACATTCGATTATTTCTCAGACAAGGAGTTGTAATTTTGTTTGTTTTATCAAAGGAGTTTTAAATATTTTCCACTTTTGTCCAATAATTTGAGAGTTATGTCTGTAGATTCTTTTTATAAATGTGTATGTTATTGTTGATTTTCTGATCGTGGGAAATTGTCGTATCCTTCTGTCAGTTGGTCCCCTGTTTTAGTTTATTTTGTAGATCATGTTCCTTTGTTTGGGCTGCCGTTGTATGGATGTGTATGGTAAGGTATTTGCGTGCGTGTCGCGTGTCGGTCAACATTCCGGCTGTCACTTGGTTTCTTTCAAGGTTATGGGATTCAAGTGTCGAATACAATGTAGTATAGTATGTTTTCTGGCTAGCGTTATATGAGCCAGCCTCTGTGTGTTTTTAAACTATATTTTGGGGGATATTTTTGTTTGTTACTTTCTGTTGTTACTGGTGCTTTTTAAGATAGCCAATTCGGCTCTCCGGCATGCGTTTTCAGTTATATTTCTGAGGCTTTTATTATTTTAATTAATACTTATTTATTGTTGTCGTTGTTGGTATTACCAGCTCATGTGAAAAGTAGAATTTTATTAAAATTTTTTGTTGGTGTGTTTTGGGGTTCTCACGATAAGTAAATTGTAGTATCTTATTATCTTCTTTACCAGACTGGTGCTACATGGACTAGCCGGTTTGGCTTTCCAATTGGTTTTTGTTGTCATTTTTGCATATTTTATTATTTTTTATTTTTTTATTGTTATTTTCTATTGATACTGGTGCTTTTTTTCTAGCCATTTCGGCTCTTTCTGCTCATATATTAATTAAAATTATGTTTATATTTTACTAGTGTTTCTGAGGGTTTGCCTTTTCGGCTCAATTATATTATTTTACTTTTTTATGTTTAGTTGATACTGCTGCTTTTTAATATAGCCCTTTTGTCTCTCCAGTTCCTGTGTTGATTTAAAGTTCTGTTTGTGTTTAGCTAGTGTTTTTCTTTTATTGCTGGGTGGGTGTGGTGGTTGTGCAAAGGCAGATATACTTATATTGTGGCTCTGCTAATATCCAATTTGTGATCATTTTATATGGGAATATTGTCACAGTCACAGGTGTATTATAATCCTTTGAGGAATATGCGCGGGAAAAATATTATTTCTCAGAGTTTCTCAAACTATATCTAAAGTGAATGTTGGGTAATGAGAGAGAATGTTTAACAGTTATCAAATATACACAATGCTTAAGATATTATCTCCAATTAGTTAGTAATTTAAATGGATTAACGTGGGAGGGGGCAATGCCATATTATAAGATGCACATCTTGCAACCAACGTAAAATTCATAAGTCCATAAATGCATGCTGCTTTTATTTCCGACGAAAGCGATAAATGCACGATATCGGACAAATATGAAGCAGACAAGGTTTTGAAAATAATTATGCCTCGTTAAATGGTAACATATATGCAATTAATTTTATAATATTAACAAATATGTGCTTCTTATATCATGCAATAACTTTATGATGTTTGATTTATATTTATTTACTGAAAAAAACTATAATTTACTTACTTTTTCTTTTGTCTCTTTTTCTTCCTGAATGAATATAAAAAATATAATATGAGACAAGGTGAAGTAAGTATTTACCGTGTATTTGCTCTCAACGTGATAGTATGCAGGTATGAAATGAAAATACAGTTTAAATCATTTTGAGATAGTATACATTTCTAAAAGAACTGTACTAAATCTGATATTGGACAAGGTGCTACAAATTCGACTTATCTGTACTGAAATGAGGAACGGATTTGCATGCACGTATTCACAAATCGAAATACAGTACAACTCACACAATGTAAGTTGGTACATGAAATACAGTATAAATCACACAATGTAAGTTAGTACATGAAATACAATATAAATCATACAATGTAAGTCAGTGCACGAAATACAGTTTAAATCTCACAATGTAAGTCAGCACATGAAATACAGTATAAATCACACAATGTAAGTCAGTACATGAAATCCAGTATAAATCACACAATGTAAGTCAGTACATGAAATACAGTATAAATCACACAATGTAAGTCAGTACATGAAATACAGTATAAATCACACAATGTAAGTCAGTACATGAAATCCAGTATAAATCACACAATGTAAGTCAGTACATGAAATACAGTATAAATCACACAATGTAAGTCAGTACATGAAATACAGTATAAATCACACAATGTAAGTCAGTACATGAAATAAAGTAACCCAAACTAGTCGTTATAACTGATATATTGTATAGAATGTCTCGTACATAAATCTCTGAATTATAACTTTTCCGTCTTTACTTTTTCAGGAAGGAAAATAAATTGACACGCTGTACATTTTTTTAAAAAAAAATCCTTTTATTACTTTACTTGTGTTCCCTCTGCCGTTTGTGTCTTTTTCTTAATTCACTCCTTTCGACCTGAAACTTTGCATTTGATACTATCAAGTCGTATGAAAATGTGGACAGATAAAATAAAAAATACCAACGTTGGGCTCATGGAATTGAATAGATAAACGAAACGTTTCTCAGAATAATATAACATTTTCAATGATGCTCATAATCCCTTGCTACAGCCAAGAATGGTGCTTAAAATCCTCCCCCCCCCCCCAATCTATTATATTTTGATGGAATACAGTTATAAATAACGTCATCCTTTTCATTTATGGATAGCTAATATAGCTAATTCACAGTTTTTTTATTAGGACGATAACATCGGGTATCGATCTGACAAGACTAGTCAACGTTTGTAAGCATATCCCACTAAACCCAAAAATGATGATTCATAATTTGTTGAAATTGTCCCACCGAAATAAAGGCACCATTTAATTAGACTTCATTTAACGATTGAAGTAAATAAATTGATCTTGTTGCAGCTAAAGTAGAAGATCATGTTAATTGTAGCTACAAGCACAATAGCAGAATGAAAAACATTAATGTCAATGCAATCCACATATCTGACATAAAATGTATTACAATCCTTTGATAGACTTGTGTTTAAAATTAAAGTAAACATATTCAGTACGGAAGCAGTAATAAACAAATCGAAGCTGGTATGGTTTTTTAGTTGCCACAAGATCATTCAAATTAAATAGCGAGCTTGCTTCAATTTTTAAACGAAACCATGTACTCTGCTAATGAAATACTATTTATAGGACCGGAGTCATACAAGACAATATCAATATAAAAATAAAAAAGTAAAAACATTGGATGCGTGAGATTAAAAGAAAGTTTCAGACTGAAAGTCAAATTATAATATCGCGAGTTTGGAACTCACGCTAAATGACAATGACAATAATAGTCTAAATAGACAGTGCACATTACACATTAGGATCGGTATAGAGACGATCATCTCTAGCAGACATTTGAAGTTTCGAAGGAGATGAGAATTAGGTACAATTTAGAATACTGTTCCTCTTACGACTTATTCGTTACAGACCTGTCTGGCTCCGTTTATATAGGAGTGTCATACAACAACAATCAATTATATTCCGTAGAAGTCTAAAAGCGGTTACATTTTATAGCATTGTGAAATTATTTATTTTAGAATTTGATATAATCATTAACGATATTAAAACAAGCTTCTCGTTCATCAGTAACCATAACTGGTAAGATAATATATCAAGATAGATCCGAAAATGTATTTCGTTTGGTCCAGACGCAAGTAAATTAGAACGAGATTTTAGTTTGACAAGAATACCAATTAATCTGATTAATCGTGCGCTGAAACAAATCATTAACATAACATTATCTCCAATGATGCGTTGTTCATAGATATTTGAACCAAAATAGAAGCTTTAATTTTTGGCTGACATAGTTGATGCTAAGATTCATTCTTTCTTCCAGGAATGTAAAGGTAGATGTGATAGCATATGAGGTGAACTAATGATGACTTACTTTTCTCAAAAGAGAGAATAGTATGGATACAAATATAAATAATAATTACAAATCAATCATATGACATTACTGGATCATATATATATATATATCATTTAGATGCTGTCATTAAGACTCAAGAATTTAAATTCAATATCTTGTTTGTTTTCTTTATTTTGGGGTACGTGCCTGTTTTGTAGGGTGAAGCGATTCATCGATATTTCGGTGCATCGATACTTTGGGGGTACTGATATACATGTATATGCAATATTTCGACACAATAAATGGAAAATAGATTTTTTTTAAAAAACATACTTGCTGTATGATGATTGTTTTATTATTTAGTAGACGTCGATAATTATTAGCTATATTCTTTGCTATTCTTTAATTGAACATTACATTGAGACAACACTCGCAGGCAAATGAACTCAGTTTTGTTATGAAAACGATAAATGACTTGATAACACTAACATTCCTTGTGCAAAGGAACCGCAAGTGACGTGGTTTGTGATATTGCCCACCCTATTTCCCGCTACTACTGATTGTAGTTATTATCATATCTCAACGACTTGTTCAGAATAAAGACGTCCGAGTCTGCCCTTACCCTTGCCACCACAATTTTGATATTTGTACAATTACATTGTTGCAAGGACCAGATATTGATAATGTGGGTTTTCTTGTTCTTGTGACCACCATTCCCTGCTACTTACTCCCAGAGAATAAACGTACACACAAGTAATTTGTCAATTGAAACGTGAATGCATTTTTTGTGCGCACTTTTATTGGGTTTTATGCACACTTTGAGCAATGATACACACAAACGTTTGTTTTGGTGAGCTTACGATGAACGTAAACGACTATTAAATGGGGGAACGCCGCCCCATAAAGACTTGACTTGATCGGGCTTATGCAGGGTTTGAGCCAACTGCCTAACGAAAAGTTGCAATTCGTCTACATCACAATATGTCGGCATATGCTAGCTGTTTACTAGTCGGCCTATCAAACTTGTATGTCGAGCCCTACTTCATAAAACAGATAGGGGATGATGCATTGTTTCATAAATTCCGGGTATAACAGTTGTTCTGTCTTGCATCTGCTGAAATATGAGAAACAATTACAGGGTTGATGAGATTGGACGTAAAATTTGGCATTTTCATCTCTACCCACATCACTTGAATAGTTTCTAAACTAACTTTGATTGTCACATTGTGCCCAAGAACAAATGTCATTTCGTGTTTTGAACCTTGCATCAATGAGAGTTTACAAATGCGTAATAGAATACGGGCTAATTAGAATGATACAGTGGCAGACTCCCAGTAAGATGTATCTTTAGTTGACGATTTTGTTCAATAGGAGTCGGATGTGCATGCTGGAAAATTAAAAATAGACGGCATGTCGATCAATTACCTTTTCAGCATATGTTGAAAAATAACAAAATTAGAGCAAATTTAAAGCACAGACACATGTGCTTCAAAACAATATTTCCACATCTGGTTTAAAATAAACTAAATAAACAAGAATACAACAAATAATTTAAGACGTAATGTTATGGATTTGATTAAAATATCTCGGTTACCTAAATTTCTTCTTGCATCTAATCAATTGATGTATCTTTAAATGACTAACATGCTGAATACAATTTACTGACAACTACCAGGAAGTTGCTATGAAAGTATGTTTTCTATCTTACCATGGGTGATAATAGCATATAAATGTATATCAATATATCAGTATGTCAACTGCAAACAGGAAATACAGTCAGTACATTACACCAAAATGGCACCACCTACCGTTGTTTGACCTTCTTAGGATGGAGAAAAACATCCAGGTAACATGTGTTTCGATAATGTATCGTATCGATACGCAGAACAGCGGTATCGTTCTACCCTTTTAATGTTTCGTTTTGCTTACTTATGAGAGTGCATGTGTGTCTGTGTTATTTGAGTGTTATTACAGATTGGGACGCTTAGATTATTTTTTCTGGTTGCAAATATTGATATTTTAAGACCAAACTCAGGAGTTTTATTATAATATTCATATTAGAAAGTTATTTTAAGTTGATAAACGAACGACTCCATAACACATTTCTCTATGTCGGAAACAAACCATACACTATCAAAATAGGAGGATACATTGTAATTTGTATTAGCATGGAGCTAGAGACGTTACTACAGTGTACACGACACTGTATTTACAATTTACGATGCATAGTTGAGTGAATGTTTCTTAACTGTTAAGGTAGAACATGGAGAATAAGTTAGATGGCTCAGATATTTCAACTTTGGACCTGTCTCACTCACACCACATATGCATTATGTTTAACTGGAAAAAGTTGTATTTATCATGTTTTTACTTCACAACTTGCAACGTAGACACTGTACAGAGGCTAGTTCAACTTGGACTTGTTAATACATTGAAATAGTAAGATGGTAAAAAAAACCTTGCCAATATTTCTACAATTTCTCACCGAAACTCTAACGACTTTTATTACAAATGATGCGAGATTTCTACCTTACCTTTCAACCTCTAACTATTTTACAATTGTAATAAAACAAAGATGACTATAAGTGTAATATAACATTAATAGGAGTTTACAATTGTAATAAAACAATGATGTCTATACGTCTATTATAACAGTAATCGAAGTTCACAATTGTAGTAAAACAATGATGTGTCAACCTATATAATGATAGTTATCCGATTTTACAATTGTAATAAAACAATGCTGTTTCTACGGTTATTATGACAATAATCCGAGTTTATAATTGTAATAAAACAAAGATGTCTCTACGACCATTATAAACAGTAATCCAATATTAATTGACCCCAAAATACGAGCTGATGGAAATACTTCGGATACAGTAATGCTGATAATAGCACTGGAGCTTAAGTAATAAAGTAGAAGAAATGAACTGACGACATCACATATATTAAAACGGTGAGGCTAATTTCACACACACACACACACACACACTTACACATACACATACACACACATATATATATATATATATATATATATATATATATATATATATATATATATATATATATATATATATATATATATATATATATATATATATATATATATATATCTGTGTGTGTGTGTGTCTGTACGAGTCACGGCAATCATACAAAAACCTTACACAATGTATCATATATTCTTATTAGCGGACATCAAAGGTATCAATACTTTCTCTTCCTTTTCTCTCTTTATCTTCCAGAAAGAATATATTAAATGTAATATTAGCATCCGTATTATAAACGTCGCTTATTCCCTTCAAAATGAGATGATAGACACGCATGCATATAATTGAAAGTTTAGGTTCGGTTTCGATTTACCCATTGCATTGTCAGCGATGAACTCAATATAGTTAATACATTTGAGTCCAAACAAGAAAACAAGTGCATGAAAAATAAATTCATTACTTTTCATTTGGCGAATAAGTATTTCTCATACATATACATGTCCTAGCAATCATATAATAACGTTACACAAATACTGACTTGTATCGTTTTACAGAAAATAGAGAAAATGATTACTTACTCTAACTTGTTTCTCCCTTTCTTCCTGAAAAAAAATATAACAATTCTGACTTTGGACACGGCAAAGTAAACTTTGCTTATTTGCAGACAAAAATGATAGTAGACATGCATGCGTATATTCGCAAATAATAATAAATTGCATTCCAAATCTTGAACAGATACGAATTAAGGAGAAGCAACGTACTCTACCATAACGTTCTTTTAACTATTTAAGTAACATGTACAGTCCGCTGCTGATTACAACCATAAAAAAGTGGCAGACATCTCGGCAGTAAATATGTACTGTGTGTGTGTGTGTGTGTGTGTGTTTGTGTGATGTGTGTGAGCAGCAGATGGGGCGAACTGTACAACTTTATAGAGGCGTCAATTCGGTAAACCAAGGTTTCCTCGAAATCGTAAAAAGGCGTCTATTTGGTAAAACAGAATAAAAAAATAAGACGCCACAATTGTTGTCGCGCCCCCTCTGCTGCTATGGGGTTAACAATTTTTTTACGCTGAAAATCATTTAAGATTTCACAAACAGACTAATTAGTAAAACCTAACCTTGTAAATCAATCAGATTATTGGAATGGTCAGTGAGTTTGAAATTAATTCTCGTTAACGAATTATTATGACATCGCATATAGATTGAATTAGTTGGATCTTCAATGATTAAAAACCCTGGAGGAACTGTTGGTGCAAATGAATATAAAATATATCCTTGTTGGGCTTGATTTGACCGCTCGAGATTTTTTTGATAGCTGCCTTCGATAACATCACATACTAAATTCAATGCTATCAACGATGATATATTCACATTTTGAGGAGCGATATGTCTACCACCGCCGTCTGGGTCATTATTATGTTTGAGGATTGTTGTTTGTTGTTTCCATTTAGCGAGTATCATAGAAAAGTTATCTTGAATAAGATCATTAACGGATTTTTTCAGTTCATTTGCGTTATACCCAGGAAACTTGAAATCGGGTAAATCAGTTTCTTTGATATTATAACCAGTTAGGAATTTTTGTTTATCTCCTTTCTTATCATATCCTAATGTGTTTTATGATCTCATCACGTGGCCTTGTTATATAAGAGAGATGCTCTTGGAAGCTCCGTCGTAGTTGTTCTAGTTGTGTTCTATGTAATTGATTAATCTCTTTCAAATAATCAATGATGTTAGTTAACGTAAATGTAATTGTAATGGATGAATCAGGAGTTTTCTCAAAAACAAAATACCATTGCATGGTATTGTTATCGATACATGTACATCTATCGGTTAATTTTCTATATAAGGTAAATAAACTCGATATGATGGGTTGATTTCATGATATTATTGTATATCCGTGCCATAATAAGATTTTTTTGATTCGGGTATTTGATAAGATGCCTCAGGTGGCATTTCAGGCCATCCTAGTATTGTTCTGATTGAGCTTTGATAGATGTCTACGACATATCCCGGCGAGTTTATCTCAATTGCAGATGATAACGTTGGCTCATGAAACTGTTATAGCGATTTTTCAATTCATTTCCAGTAATTGATTTTATTCTACGTTGAAATTCGTTATTGATTTGTTCAATTTGGTATGACCCAAATGGTATCGAAACAACGTTCCAGTCTGGAGTGCCATCGGGTTTATTCTTATTCGCAAACACCAAGGAATTATTCGGTTGTTGACCATCAAATGCTACCAATCTAATATTAGGCCAACTGTGATACACTCGTAGTTTCACTAACGCTATCTCCTTCACGGGAATCGCAGTAGGAAAATTCACACTGAACTCAGGATTCCTTGAGGTTCTTGATATAATACTTGTTTTCACCTGGTTGGTATTTTCCGCTATTTGTTGAAGTAGTTCTTGCGGTGTTGTCATTGTTATTTTATTTGTGTTGTTTTTCTAATTTTGACATCGCGGAATCATAAACACGTACCATCGCTGAAAACTCATTATCTGATATTAATGTATCATCGAGTAACGACGATATGATCGAGGATAATTGTGAGTACGCAGTTGACACAATATGGAATTTAACTACGTAGTCTTGTAGTTTATGCTGGCTGCATGATGATATTTGTTTTGTTATTATTGAAATAATTGCAGTTATTGTTGTTGCTGCTGCTATACAAATTGGAACAGCTATCGGAGCAATCATTGTCACCGAGGAGAGTATAATACCAGCTCCGGTGATTACACCATTCACTGAGTACACGGTAATATCAACTGCGGTGATTCTTCTTCGATATTTTTTTATTTTTACTTGATACTCCTCAGTGAGTGTTTTGAGTTTAGGTTGAAATTCTTTGACCTGATCATAGCGATATTGCTGTGATGACGTCTTATTTATTACAACATAATTCAATTGAAACCGTTAGTGGTTTAATTGTTTACTTAAATCCGCTACGAATTCCACATACCATGTTACTGAAACCCTAGCTAAATTATTATCAGTTGATGCTATCGTGAATTGTTCAGTTGTATCCTTGTCGATGATCGTTGATATTATATTGTTGACCCCAGATGAACTCGTTGATGAAATATAAAATTGAGTTGGTGTCACTAGTGTTAGTCGTTAAATACCTTTGACGGTCGCAGTGATATTTAATATGTTAGTGGATGGTGTCCACGCAAATGATCCGTATTGTATCGTGTATACTACGTTGTTAGTTCTCTAATGAGGAAATTTGTTTTCTCAAGTATTTTTATCATCTTCGGCATATCATCCCTGATGATATGGTGGGTCGTTTTAATATCATTGCGAACAACTTCTATTCGAAGATTAATCACCGTTATTTCATCGAGTTCTGTGATAATATCAGAGAGATTTATTTTAACATCCTCGGGTTTAACATTTATTTTACCAAAAAATGTATCAATGGAATCATCGGTCCTGTTAAAGTTTTTACGTAACGCACCAAATTGAGTTACATGAGCGTCAATTGTATCAATACATCGATAGCATTTTTTTATCTCTGTTAACTTCGGTGTGGTCACCGTTGGATTTTCAAAGAAATCTGATATGGTTTTGTCAATATTGTTAATTCTGTCCACACTAGTTGAAAAGAGTACACCTGCTTTGAGTTTACCCTGATCGGAAAACAATGCGATAGTATCTTCTATTGCGTTGCGTTGTTTAACTAAAATATCATCAAGGGACATATTACTCGTTTTCAATTTACCCTGACGATCTTGAAAAACAACTAATTCATTGTGATCAACACTTGCTAAGTGCAACATCACCAGTTGCAGATATTTCCGTGGTGGGTTTTTTCAACATTGATAAAGATCTCCCCCAAATATCAACCATTGTTATTGTAAAAATCTTTGATTTTCTAATTACTTTGTCTCTCTAAAGTCTTGGATTTCCAGCGACTACTTGTATATTCATTTACGACTTGATGAGGTGGTTTTTTCGATGATGAAATAGCGTCAAGGACATTCAATACTTCTTTGCCGCATATTAGTGGGTCATTTATTTGTTGCGTTGGTAGCGTTGAGTACCAAGTCTTCATTTTATGAAAGGTGTTTAATTGTTGTATATAACGCATGAATTCTTTAGGCGGCACTAACCCATATGAATCGAAATAAACGATTACACGCGGATCAATCACGTATGCAACCCAGTGGGTTCTAGGTCATGTGCTGTTATCGAGATTAATAATACCGGTTTCAACGTTTTTAGGTTGTGCCCGCAACTGATCTTTCATAAAGACACCTCTGACGTTTTTAATCGCTAAATTTTTAGCGGCATCGAGTAAATCAAAATTTGACATGGGAACTATTCTTGTTAATAAACTGTTCCTAGTCTTAGGTCTTTTCTGCTGTACCATGAATACGGGGTTCCTGGTGGTCTTAGACCCTTTCCCTTTCTTTTGCATCCCTGTCCAGTTGCTTTCTTTAGTGCCATCTCTGCCGCGGTACCAACGGTTCCTAACGCTGCCACTTTAGCTACCGCTGGGGCTGCTGCTCCATTTAACGCTGGTAACGCAGCTAACAACGGAAATATACCACTTGATTTTATCATGTTTTTGATTGCGGCTGCAGAGAGAGTGATCTGAACACCTATTTTTATCTTTAAAAGCATCATTGAAGTGTTTTATCTGACGAGTTATCAGCGACAATTTATTCTGACCACCAGACATCTATTGTGTTTTAGTGTTATCGGGCTCCACATTTTTTAGCTGATTCCGATTACAATTTTTTTAATCTGACTGGGAGTTAACGTAACACTAATATGACTAAATGACATTATATTAATAACAGATTGATCTAATTGTTACATTGGAAAACACTACATATTTTCCACTGGCGCATCAATTACTCTCATTCATCCACCATCACCTTCAAGTAGCATTGATTTGTCACTGAGAATGACAACAACCGCTCTATAACCACCAGCAGGAGGATCAGTTAACGAGCCGTAAAGTGTATATCAACGACAGATTATCTTGTTAAATCAAGATTTTCCAGCGAAAAGTAATAAATCCGATACAAACTTTTAAAATCCAACTGTGATATTTGCAGACCAGTATCGACAATTTGATCGCGTCCCATAAATGATAACAGACGATGATACACACGTGCTATTTGGTTGGTAGTGTAATCAAGTAGTATGTCCTCGGATGGTTCCTGTTGTCCGTTTATTCTCAGCGAGACTTCATTAACACCTATCTTATCAAATATCATATGGCTGCGTTCCTGAGAGTTAAATCGCTCTCTATTCTGCAGCGCAACAAATATATGACGTGGAGCTGAAACACCTTGTTTTGATGCCAGGTGCCATTTACACGTACCATTAATATTCGAATCCATGGTATCTGTGGTCACTGATAACCAACTTAACAATGATTTTCCTCCATGATCCATAAATGATAGTAGCCACTCTTCTGTTGTGATTGATGGCGTCATTAGTGGCATCCACAATGATAGTTTTGTTAAAATAACTTTACCCTCGGGAACACCAGCACCACGCCAGATTGCATCATTATCATTACCCTTTTGCACGAGCACTACTGTATGTTTCGCTCCACAAATAACTTTTCTAACATTTCTACAGAATCAAAATATATGATGCAGTGGAATCGCGCATGAAAATTGTCGACGTGGTCTTTTCAACATTGATACACGTGTTGCAAATCCTAGATTATAATTAAGATTAGTACTTTTTATGATATCAAACGGAGCACCTAGTCTTGGTTCGTGTTCAAAAGCATCATCTGGTTGATCAGCAACTCCAGTAGCTACTGGTGTCCGTAATTTAATATACTGAATGTGTTCAGCGTGATCATTGATATCCTTAGAGAACATCATATATGGCCCTGCCGATCTTGTATAATCATCAGAATATCTTGCTAACCCACTATTGTTGTTGCAATATCAACCTCACGCTCAATAGATTCAATTTCTCATCCATCAATCATATATCTTGCACTTTCAAATAACGCCATAATACCATTATTAACAAAACCAACTCGTACATTTCGGTCATCTGTGTATGGTGTATTAGCTGCAACATTTGTTACAAGTTCTCCTTCCACTTCAATAAATGCTTCAGCGGGTAGAAAATATTTACTGGTATCATGAACTTGAAGTTCGATTCTTGATCGAAGGTCTGGTTGTACTGCATGATAAGAATAAAATTGATAATCGCGTACAGAATCATCTTTACGCACTGAGGCATCCATATCAAACGCTGGATCAAGTGTCTGTTTGAACATTTTATTATATATTCCTCGATCTAAATCATGATTTTCGTCGTGTTTTAAGCCACTTCCCGCTATCATAGTTGCGGTAATATTATCTTGGTCACTTGCTGTCAATGATGAAGTCACCAACGATGCTAATTTCTGATCTACTGCGTTATTTATTATTTTACTAACACTTGCAGGCATCACTTGTGTAGATGGCAGCGATGACTTTACCGGTGGTTTCTTTCGCCGTCGAACTAATGCAACTAGTTTTATTTTAGCCGCGAGAAACGCTTTCCAGGCAACATCTTCAACAGCACTAATACCCTTATCACGAATAACATCAATAGCTTTCATTGATAATTGTTTTGCTATTTTTGGAGCCATTCTTGCAAATAACTCTGCAATGGTATTGCCAAGACCATCACCATAATACGCTCTATAAACATGCAATCGTGAATTTACTACGTAGACGTTAGTTGATTTATCATGGTTGTAGTGTATGATCATCTTATTATAAAAGCACCAGTGTTTTCTAAATGAATATTTATCTAATCGCGAAATCGTACACGATTTCCAATACTACGGATTTTCATTGCTAGAGAAATTCAAAGAATTTCCATTTCGGTGATTAGTCATTATGATATCCATGATTTTCGGCTAACTCGTCAATTAAATCTCGATATGTTTCAATATTCATAATGCCGCCTTGAAATAACCGCATACAGATATCAGCTGCTTTGTTAATTATTTCCGGTGAGTTATTTCCAGCTCATTTTCCTCCTATGAGAACCTCTAATCGTGATATATCGCTGAGAATATTACCAGGACAACGAACAAAACCGCTACCTGAAGTTCCACTGGAAAATCCCTTCCCACTACTATAAACAGTTGTACCTTGTACATCATCATCATCATCTTCGTGTCGATCATATAGTGGTTGACCACTCCCTATTCTTTTTATTTTATCCAAATACGATTTATAATTATTATCATCATTTGAGATTGTAGTTCGCTCATCGTGTTTTGCCAAATATACTTTATTTTTCCAGGTGGTAAAGGTTTTTATGAATTTTTTAAAATCATCATTTGGATATGGCTCCCTTGTCTTCTTTGGAAATGAATCAATAGCAAATTTAGCTAATTCATCATCCGTGTAATCTTTAAATTTATTTATCGCTTCTTTCGTAAAGATCTCTTAGGTGCGTATCCCCTCCTCA
The DNA here is from genome assembly GCA_030141615.1 of Unio pictorum. Lineage (NCBI taxonomy): Eukaryota > Metazoa > Mollusca > Bivalvia > Unionida > Unionidae > Unio > Unio pictorum. Next base: position 2,148,679 of record JARLTB010000114.1, read on the forward strand.
TTTTCGAATTTTTTTCCCTTTCTTTTTCAACTTGTTTTCGTTGTTCTTGTTCAATTTCTTCTTGTTCAAGTGGTTCTTGTTCTTGTTGTCTTACAGCAGTTACTATATCACCAAGAAGTGTTTTTTAAAGATTCCATTGTTTGTCCAGTCTCCTGTGCAATTTGTTCAAGCACACCAAGAAGAGGTGTTTCTTTCCTTTTCCCTTCCTTGGGGATATCTCCGTATATCGCTCTTTCAGTGGCTGATATTACCCCTTTGGTTGCTGTGGTTATTGGTTTAAACAATTCTTCAGATCCTGTTGTAAAACAGTCTGTAAACTCTGTCTAGCTTGCAATTTTTCTCGAACATACTCGCGGATTGGGATGAACGTCTTAATTGCAGCTAATCTTTCACGCGCTAATCTAGTCGTTAGTGATTCATTTACCATTATTAAAATTATTTCGCAATTTCCAATTAATTTACAATCTAAATACAGTGACGAAGTTACGATAAATGATCGATTTTCGAGAAATTCTCTAAATGATTCTTGAGGCATAATAATAATGAGACAGGGAAAAGAAATTGGAGTGAGAAATCTCTACGAGAAATCCCATGCAAATTCGACTACTTTACTCGATTTTTTTTATCAACAGCAGGAGAAAAATGACCAAAAATAACTCAAATGACTAAAGCTCAATAAAAAAAATATTATTTCAACATTAATAAATAAAATTAAAATCCGTAGACTCTTACTCTCACCCACCGTTATTTACATTAAGAAGCAGAACTTATTCTGTTGAGGTAACCAATGGCGGATTTTCGGTTTGGCTGATAATATCTCTTATTGTTTTAACCCTCAAATTAATTGTGCGTTTGATTTCATATTGCTGCCTCAATTCTTTTCTAATTTTTTCGACAACAGTGAACAACGGGACAAACTTATTGACGTTGTTACAGAATACAAGGGAGTCATAATGAATTTCTTTTATAAAAGCGTATCGTTTTGGTAAGAAGTATTTATTATTCATAGCACAGTATTCAATATCTTGAAAATCAGAAAGAATCTGATCACAGTTTAATTAATCTGATAATTGAATTCCTTGATTTTTCATATTTGAAATCTCAGTTATGATCTCATTGATATTTTCAGAATTCATTTATATATAATAATATATATCTATAATATGTGATATTGATATTGATATATTTTTAAAAAATAAATAATAGCGATGATAAGCGATTATCATTCACACTAGGTCCCTATTTGGCCTTTGTATCTTTCATAGGTTTTTTTTTGAGATTTTTCTCTGTTCTTTGTGACCCTATGACCGTTTCTTTTAGCCGATAGTTCATTCTGAACTATCCTGTGGGGGTTTACCCTAGTATGTGACGTATAGCTTTTGCATCCATGCTATTATTTATTTTGTGGGCGCAGATAGACATATCTCCAGTGAATTTTATAAGTGAAACGAAATGTTAGAATATTCAGAAGACTGTCTATGTATTTTGTACACCTGCCCCCACGAATTAATTTCCCAGGGGTGTGTAAAATCACACAGTCACGTATTTGACGTGATCGGAGGTAAACACAAAGTACCTTTGGGCTGGCGCCCCCAATTATATAGAAAAAATACCCTCTAAATCGGTACCGTCGACAATATGTCTGTTACGAGAATACGCTATATTCGATATATACAGGTTTATGCTTTTGAATACGATATATGTGTATCAATCATAGTTATTCTGTAAAGAAAACCGAATACTTGAAACAAAATCAAAAAAAGAATACAACTGTTTGTAATACTAAGTATTTGATTCGTTTTCTTACAAAATAAATACTTTTCCCGATTGATTATATCTCCATTGAGAATCATGACAGCTTAAACAGTAAAATATGGTTAAACTGTCCTTTCCTAAGCTCTATTTGTTCTAAATGGACAATTAAACAACGAGACTTATTATAGTGAAATCCATTAACTGTGGGCGGAAACCAAGCGAAAGCTTGTTGGAACGTTTATATCACGGGTCAGCATTAGTTGGTTACAAGCAATAATTAAATAATGTAGACGAGATCTGTGTTGATTCAAATCGGTAGCTAACTGGGACATCAAAAGCCTGATTGATTATTGATTTGTCTTAGACGCCGAATATCGTCTTTATCGGAGAACAGGCGCTCAGGGCACGGACAGTGGACAGGGTTATTTAAAGAACACGGAAACTGTGGAAAAAACTTGCTATTGTTTGATTCAACAAAGTACTATAACACTGGAAACTGTGGACATGCATTGCATAACTTTTAATCTGTGTACGAATTGAGACAAAGTTTGCCTGACATAAAACCAACCAATGGAATTCAATTGGAAAACCCCATTGAGGGTAACTCTTTTCATAAGCCGTACACATACCTGCACGAGTTATCTCCCTTTGGTGTTCTCAAATATATGCAAATTGAATTCTGTTTATAAAACGCTTCGGAAAAGAAGATAGATATACCCCTTCTGCAACATATCGTACTTAGGCTCTACAAATATCAAAATATCTACCGGCTTCATATATTGATTGAAATACCCTCTCCTCGTTACTTTCTATATTAAATGATCTTATAGGCCTGGCATTTTTCGAGTTTTCTCCAATCCCACCTCACTCTGAGAAATAGCTTGTAGATTATCTAAATAATTATCGGTTTTAATATTATTTATGTGATCAATAACAAGACCATCCTTGATCAATCCATGAAAACACTCGTATATGATTATGTGATTATGATACTTTTTTCCAGCAGCTTTAAACATAAGATATCCATGATTACTCACAAACACCAACTGGATGCTTCAGTCTGCGGTTTCTGACAATACCGTCACGAGACGCTTCATATTTTGTAATCACGGGATGTGGCTAAAATTCTTGGTCCATTTATATATAATACTCTTTGTTTAATTCATTGTTTCGTTAAATTGTTACTTTGGAAATTTTTCAATATAATCTTGAGGTGTTCTTATGATTTTGTCAGAGTCATTGATGGTGTTTTTCTTTAGTTCCCTGTATCGCTTACCACCGCAACTCAGACACAATTGCGATTTTCCTCTAACACCTACCTCACATCGGATACAAGATAAGGGCCCATAACTCCCGTTACGAACGCTTTGTAAATGATATCCACAGAATTCCTTTCTGCATGATTTGTTACATGCGGTTACTGATCCTATCATAAGCCATTTGCAATGGTTCATTATATAATAAATTCTATTTTTAAATACTTGTTTTAATTATAATATGGAAGAGTTCGAGATATTATCAAAAATTACGCCTTGGAAAAATGCTAAATTCAATCTTGATAGAGTCTCCGTAGATGTAACAAAGGGTCTAATAAGTAATAGAGGCATGATAAGTAGAATCCGCGATTGTTTTAATCAATTCAAACGCGATGGAGCATTTAAATGTTGGTCAACATTTCGAATTGATGGTGACGTTGATGCTACCATGAACGACGAAAGAGCAGCCGCGATAATCACATCTCGACCAGAAAAAGTATTTTTAGAGTAAAATTCATTATCCATTCAGAAACGAGAAATTGGATTATTCGAGACAAATTTGAACCAATCTTAAAAGATAAAAGAACCGTCACTTTGAGTAAAGATTCTAAACCAGGAATTCTGACTAGGATTGACAAACATTATTACGAGAGATCTTATCCTGTAACAGCAGTTGTTTATGGAATCTATTCGTTAAATGATAAACCTAGTATTGAAAATTTAAAAGCAATGAAACTGTCACCGTTGACTTCGTCAAGAATAAATTGTGTAGCAGAACGAACAATAGAAAACTTCACAAACGCGTTGCGTGGAAACAAATTGACTGATCTAAGACGTAAAAAGATAAATGAATGGGAATTAACAGTTAGGAAGAACGGCGCAACGATTCAAGATATAACCAAATTAAAAACATCATTAAGATTCCCAGTATCAGTAACGACGATAACAGGTGAAGTATTATATGAACCGAAATATAAGTTGAGAGGAGCTCCAATCAAAATTATTGACCATAATGAACACGCGTGGACACCTGCAGTAACAATATTTCCGCGAGATAGAACAATAAAATATATACCCGAGGAATTTTTCCCAGAATTCTCTGAGAAGAAATTGTTCGATTTTATTTCTCAGTCAAGTAAAAACGATCCTGTGTCAGTGTGGTTACTTCACAGTTTTGAAGACGAAGAGGGCAAATTCGATCAATTTGTAAGACCCAATGGCGAATTATACCGTACTGAAGCCCTGAACAACGAGATGAAAAAACTATCTAGTGGTGTTTCAACGGAAGACAACGAACAATTATTAACAAACTGTTTTACAATTCCGACGGTTGCAGTTCATTTTGCGAGAAAGAAGAATATGTGGAAACCAACAAGAGCTGAATTTCTATCAGATATCAAATCAAGTTGTATCGAATATAACCACGTTGGATTATGGAATACAAAATACACCTCAGAAAGTATTATTTCGGTTGATATAGTTCCGTGTTATCCTAGGAGTTTTCTCGGGTATGAAGAGTGCTTTAAACGATTTGGACACCCCACACATGAAATGACCCGTGTTGCGATTAATGGACCACTACCCGATTTTGATTTAACTAGATTTGCTCGTGTGGTATCATTTGAATTGGCAAAAGAACTTCATCCGTGTTGTTATGTTTGGATTGGTAGACACATCTCTGAAAATCACTGGATGCCAATAGTGTTATTACGGTATATGATTGATTCTAAAATGCTGATATCGCTAATTGTCAGTGAAGCAATTATTTCATATCGCAAACAAACTGAGGTTTGGTTACCACAACCCGATAGTCTTGATAGTATAATTAGCGATTACAAAAAACAATTCCCAGATCTCGACGAGGAATATATCTTCAAATGGTCCAAACAGATATTTGAAGTTAGAAATAGACAAGCAAAAGATCTTGGTAGAAGAATATTTGGAAAATTCACTCAGGGTGGAAAAAAATACGACCATAACAGATATTCTTCGCGGTTGATTATAGATAACATCTAAAGATAAATCGTAAATACGCTTCTTTCTTGTCCGATGGAACCAAATTAGGTACAATTGTTACTTACAACGATGGTAAAAATCTTTAGTATGCACATTTAAGGGCGTCTATGCTGGCTTATGCTTCTATTAATTTATTTTCAATGATAAATAGATTTCCTGACACCGCGGTTAGAGTAGCCACTGATTCATTTTATATAAACGCGAAACATATCGAAGCAATGGCTGAATTTACAAATTCTGACGAGAGTTGGGGATCATGGAGAATTAAAAAGGAAATGCTGCGTTATTATTCCAAATCAGCAGATGTTACGATTGAAAACAATTACTTGAAAAAAAATCAGATATCAGAACTATCTAATGCACTGTCGATAACTGATCCAATATGTGGATATAAAACCAGTTATTTAAACGGTTGTGGTGGGTAAGGAAGGACGAATCGTGCGATTGAATTATTTCGTAGAAACGCTAGCGTTTCCAAATCAAACATGATTGTGCTAACACCGACCCACAGACTTGCAAGAGAGATGAAAGAACGAGGAATTAATGCCTGTACTTATCACAGTTTCTTTCGATGGAAAGGTGACGAATGGACTCCTGATCAAATGGGTGAGAAATGTATTCCTGAAGTCATCATTTGGGATGAAATATGCACGGTGACGTTAGATATATTACAAAGGTTTCTTGACTGGTGGTTAATGAAAAATACAAGCGTGATAATGTGTGGCAATCATGGTCAACCACTACCATTTATCGGTTTGTCTCCACATGATTGGCTAAAGAATTTTGTAGACTATTATGAAGAAAATAATACTGATCATAGAGCACTCGATGAACAATTACGCGAGTTCAAACAACTAATTAGATTACAGCCGGATATAATCCAATGTGAAATAGCCCGTGAAATAATTTCGGAAACTCCATTAAATGATTTCTGGGAAGTGTGGAGACCTAACGATTTGATTGTGGCAGGTAAAAAGATAGTCAGAGACACACTTCAGACGAAGTTATTTGATTTGCATAAAGAAAAATTTCAACACTTCAGTGCCGTTGTGTTAAAGACCCAAAGATACGCGAAGATAAAATATCGAAGTTGATATTCCAGGACAAAGTGAAAAGCAAATTCTCGTATTAAATGACATTGTGCTGGCTGATATCAATGCCGTCGAAGATGCATTACGCGCTGATAAATCCCCATGGACGCTAGGTTACGCAGAGACGATATATTCTTCACAGGGATTGACTATATCAGATACAATTGTTTTGGATCATAGATAATCACATCGAGTGGTCAAATTTAGTTTATATTGCGGTGTCCAGAGTACAAAGAATAAATCAACTTCGAAGAGTTGTTTTAGATGCTAATGACACAACAATCAATGATATTTTTTATGCGTTGACATAATCAGAAAAAACTCTCTGGTTATAAACAACAGGATAAAAAACACAATAGAGAATTTGATATTGATATCGCATTAATAATTACACTGAAACAACAACAGAATAATCACTGCGCGAGTTGCAATTGTATAATGAATTGGTGTTGGTCGGATAAGGATTCTCGACAATTTACCGTGGATAGAAAGAATAGCAGTATTGGTCATACCAGAGATAATGTGATGCTGACTTGTTTTGAGTGCAACAGACGAAGAGGTGCTAGATAAGACCATGCGGCGGTAATTGAGTATCCTGGGGTATCACTTGTAATTGTTCACGAGTAATTCCTCGCTGAGGAGCAGTTGAATCCAACCTATAGATTGCTGGTCTACCCGTAGATCGTGTTATGCTATATATTTTATGTGCAGTAACACTCCAAATAGGACAACTAGCCCTTATTTTACCACCTTCGAACTCTCCTGGTTCATATAAATACCTAACAGTGACATGATCACGTATTGGTAGTTTTCAAAAATCATTTTGCGGTTTTACAGGTATATACTTCTTTTTAATCGTGTTATTAGGTTTCATATTAATTGTTCGAGAAATCTCATTATTCAGCGCGGTAATTACACCTGGTAATCTCTTGACCCATTCACGAGAACGTTTATGCTGAATAAATTCCTTCGCGTATTGATATCCAAATAACCGCTCAGCAAGTGTCCGATTAAATCGTTCAACAATTGCCTGATCGAGGTGTAATGCAGTATGTCCTCGTCTGATGGTGACATTATGATACTTCATTGTTGATAACACTGCACCCTCAAATTCCTTGCCAGGATCAACTTGTAATAAATTTGGCAAATGCAGATGATCCCTTCGATAAATCCTTTCAAATGCAGAAGCAACTACAGAATTACACATGATCATTAATTCAAACTGTTGAAATTATTTATAGATTTATATTAAGCTTTTCTTTGGACTGGTGTAATCGTCTCGTACAATAGTATCGTACTATCTTATATTGACATGTCTATCAAATGCTGAAAGACGATTGCGAATAATGTGAGTTATGGCCCTAATGTATTTCATAAGGTCTTGCGGAACGTATTTCAGGTAACGATCGCTTTAAAAGAAAATCGCATATATATATATATATATATATATATATATATATATATATATATATATATATATATATATATATATGTGTGTGTGTGTGTGTGTGTGTGTGTGTTTGTGTGTGTGTGTGTGTGTGTTCCTATGTGAAAACAGCCATCAGCCTTTTATACTAAATCATCATTATCAGAATCTTGACTTAGTGTGGTCGTCGTGGCACTGTGCTGCTGAACATCTGACCAGTTCCGTCCCCTTGTTTCAATCATGTGCCATTGCTTGTGTTTCAGTTAACCTTTTTACCTGGTCCATTATATGATGTTGCCAGTCCAATTTGTCTCTGTCTATCTCTCCTACTGGCGCTCTGGATGCTGCACTGCAGTACTGTTTCAAGTGTCTGCATTCTTGGTTGTAATTCAGCTGTCATGGACCAGGCCTCAAAAAATCATTTTAATATCAACGTCCAACACAAAGAATAATGCAAAAGCTCCTTTAATTGTGGCTTGTAATGACTTTCAGACACTACCAAGTATGCTACATATTACTCATGTGTGTGTGTGTGTTAATGTGTGAAGGCAGCCGGCTGACCTTTGTACTAAATAACCTACTACATATTCCTTTTGGAAAAAAAAGTGAATATTCACTGGTATAGCGTCATGTATCCAAGATTAAGATTTAGGTCGCTATTACTTTTCAACTACTTCATATATGTGAATAAAATTTTATCAAACTCCAAGCTCGAGCATAAAGCTAATATTTTCTAGCTCTATGGACAGCCCTGTTCGTAGAGGCGAGAATGGCAGGAAAAGGACATATAATATGCTGTATAATACTAGTGTCACTTAAAGCCTAGAGTTTGTGTCACAATTCAATATTTAAAAGTCCACTTTAAACACACAAAAACTATGAAATGATGTCGCACTGCCTTGACAAACAACGCTTTTTATATATGCCCGATTTGGCTTATTGTATCATATAATTTGTATCACATTTAGTTGCATGCATGTGTAATGAAATGTAGTTCAAAATATATAAGCATACAATGGTAAAGTGCGTACATGTACTGCTTTTTGGAATATTGCTCTATAAAATAACGTTATATTAACTTCAAAAGGACACAAACTGTTGACATGAACATATTTATGAAATAAGCTTAACATATGACGAGTGTTCCAACCGCTGTAGAGTCAGACCTGACACATACAATATCATTCATTGTTCATGTATTACATGGCCTCCATTAATGTACGATGTGACAGAATTTCAGTCTCCATAATAATAAGAACACATTTTTGCAATCCACAAATTAGTTAATATGTTAAGATATTCTTGGGGTATATTAGGCATGTTCTATGTGTGGTATCTTTAAAGAGCAACTACTGAAACTCAGTTGCAACAGATCAATAAGTTATTCTTTAACACAACCCCACCCTCACCAAAAAAAGCACACTGGTGGACATATTTTAATTATATCATAATTGCTAGATAGATGTGTTTGTCGGGGGAGTGTCGTGGGGGTTGTGTTTTCATTCTCATTAAAGTGAGGTAAAATAAATAATTTGTATTCCTTCCTTATGACCACATCATAATGCAAGATAAGCCGAGCCATATCAGATATTGGTTATGTTCAGAATGTGAGTTAATGTTTCAATTTGATGATGAAGGCATGTGGGTTCTCCTGCGACATAAGTAAAGTGAGTTGTGTTGCGACACGTGGGAGGTATTTCAAGATATAATCGACGTATAGTCGTGGAGATGCATAATCATCATGAATTTTGGCTCTTCAAGGATACGGTACATCAGCACATGTAATATAGATATTACTTCTAAACAAGTCATTTCACTTGGAACACTTGTTTTGGAATTTTGCTATAACTTTTAAGTATTTGTTTTTAACATAACTCATAATACCTCTTAAATTTCCATTAATTAATTTGCTACGTCTTACAAAACATGCTGGATGTGGCTCTGCAAGCTGACTAGTTAAAGACCGCTTGATTGTAACCTGTGGTAGACAGAGATAAGCATATACACCAACAGATTTAAAAATTACCGAATATTGTAAAATATTGTACAATTTGTGCCAACGATTTATTTAACTACATTCTGCATATACATTCTCTCCATTATTTTCACCACCGATACCAGCAACAAATTTTGACGTATCAATTTAAACGTTGGCATAATGAAAGCTCATTTCCAATTAAGAACAAGTAACAGAAACACATTTATTATTACCCACTCGGAAAAAAGATTAAAAAAAACATACTCTATAATTTGTAATGTTTTGTTGAAGTGTTTCAACCTTTAACGAAATTTTGCTGAATGGCAAGTTATTCAATGAGAAAAAAATTGGACAAATGTCATCCTAAATAGCTGACTATACAATAAAATAAAAACAATGCCCATTCCTAATGTCGAAATGTTGTGATAATTATACAACGGACTTCTATAACCGATTGTCGGATATATTTATTATACATATAATCCCAATGTAATCTGCACAGATATTTCTAAAAAGGATTTATCATTGACCACAATCATCAGGGAAGTTAGTAAACGAACCATTGTTCAATGGCGACATGAACAGATTTGTGCATTTATCTTTATTATAGTATGTCATGTTGTATAATCGCATTTAAGCATATTAAACTATATATGTATATATATATATATATATATATATATATATATATATATATATATATATATAAATTAGCTGCAATAGAAAAAGAAATTGAATATTATGCTACTAAATATTTCGTAGAAAATGAGCGAATTTAAAAATTAATGAAATGTATTTATTATAAAATCCACATTATTTTGCCATAAGGTGGAATATTAAATATCAGATTATTGTATAGCAGCCTAATCATGTAAGTGAATATCATATTGGTGAAATACAACACCAAATAATAATAATAATAATAATAATAATAATAATAATAATAATTTAAATAATGATAATAATAACAATAATAATAAGACAAACAATAATAATAATAATAGAAAAAAAAAAAATAATAATAATAATAATAATAATAATAATAATAATAATAATGACAGGAGAAAGAGCTGAGATCTAAGCCTAAACTTTACAAGATCTAAGTGCTTTTCAATATTAGCTAACCATTGGAGAAAAAAAACCATACAAAGACATGGAATATAAATTGACGATGAATTTTAAATAACGAGATCAAGATCACAAAAAAATGGAGTACCTCTTTTGGTCTGTTCTTACAGAAGAAATATGTGAGTTTCACGAGTAAAGTGTTCATACACCTAATATCAAGCGACAATTTGTTCCACCTACCTGGCTGCTGGTACGCAATAGAACATTGTCGGTATGACATCGCTTTAACATTGTCAGGTGCGTAATGTTCTTGATTAGATATACATATTGGTAATTTTAATTAAGTATACTGGACTCAATTAAGTCAAGGAAATGCAACATAGTGAATAAATTGTGTTTGATTCTGGATCGAACGGGTAGCCAGTGAAAGGTACAGAGCAAGGGGAGGTTACCCGGTATTTCGTACTCTAATGATGATCACAATTGTTGTGGTTTAAACCTTTTGAAGTTTATATAGTAGATATGGAGCCAAACCTTGTAGACGTGAATTACAATATTTCAGCTTTGAAAGTGATAAAGATCACAGAGGATGGGTGTTTTATCTTGGCATCAGCAGATACAATATAGTCAATAATGCTAAAGCGTGACAGCTCTACATCCTCCCATTTGTTCATTACATGTTTATGTAAGGAAGAAATAATATCAAGACCGTGAATGGTATATTGGTTTTGCGGATAACTCTTGTTTAAGGCAGTGGATGTGAATGCGAAAGGCTTTGCCTAGTGATTATGATGGATTCAGTTTTCTCGACTAATATGAAGGACGATTTGATAAAATCCCATCCTACAAAGTCATATCAGTGAATAGCATATTGACCAGTTAAGTATGATCCTTTGAACAATATCATGTATCTCTGGTTTAGGAAACCATTTTGTATGTATACGTACGCAAGTAAAGATCCACACACATTTGTGTTCTCAAATATCAATAGAACACATTTGTAGAGCAGTCATAAATATTTTATATTCGCTGATAATCTAATTTGAGATCAGATATTATCCAGACTGATATGGGGTTGAAGTTGTATTAGAATTAGACAATAAATAACAGGAACGAATGACATATCATACAAATAACTCATCCAATGAGGGCGAACATTTTGACGAACTATAGATGAGTGGATCCGCTAGGAACCGCAATAGCGCTGTGTCGCGATAACTGGACAAGTAATGAAGGTTAAACCCTTAGGAAAAGCTCAAGGAAGGGACCTTATTGTTGCATTCAAATAATTACAGAAACGATTACAAATGTTACATAGATAAAATCAGCAATATAGCTCAATAGCAAAATATAACTCCCAAAGAGGTCCCATCAGTTCTGAGACGGACGAAGGACTAGAAAGAATACTGAATATAGCATATTCATTGGCGAGTTAATGTAAGTTATATCCAAAGAGTGTAAACATGTTTAACACATAAAAAAATGTGATTTGAACCACTGACACACAATCAACATAATGCGGTGCGGTACTAATGATAATTGTTCATTAACTAATCAGCGTAGATGTCGTAGTCATTACTATAGTCATAGCAAATATGACAGGCTGAGAAATTATCACTAATTTTGAAAAGGCTTCGAAAAAGTTTCATAAGAATATTATAATGTTGGACATCCTGAAACTGGTCATGACTGCAGAAGTGTGCAAGCAGCTATGAAAACGATATGGGTGGGGTAAAAATATTAATTGAAATAAAAGGAGTATAAATGACGGTAAAATTTTTATACCAAATGTACTAATCGTAATATATTCTGCGTTAATATATAGCATTATCATTCATTTGTTAGCACAAATAACAGAACAGGGGCGCAAATGACCCCTCGATGTGATTACGAAAGAAATATGTATATTCACTATGCATAATCTAAGAGCCATTATAATGCATTAGGTCATCAAATATTTACGTGGAGTTGTCGATTTCAAAACACCTCTTGATATGGTTAATATAGATCATGTATGGATCAATACCATGAAATTCATAAATAATGGCAATAATATATAAGCAAGTAAAGCTTTGTATGAATCATTACAACATGCTTAAGACCACATAGACAAAACACGTGATCGCATGTATTTATTTCACCGAATGTTATTGAAAAGGTTATACCATTATCCTATATTGTCAATGAATTTAATTATTCACACTGTTAAACACACCGAGAATAAAATTAATGCAATTTTACATTGCATGTGATTGTCATATTGACGCACGTATATGAAGATGGCTTTGTTTTCTCATTTCATTTTTAAAAAAAAAAATATTTGGTATTAAACGTGAAACACGACGGTAACGTGACATTTTGATTTCTAAATAAATTAAAAAATGCTTTTCTAGAGAAAAAAAAAAGACAAGACGAGTATGCATAATGCTAATATTTAACGATCTAGTTTTGTATAAGTTTGAATCAATCAGTAAGCAAGTAGAAGCATGTCCTTCATATGTTAGCAATTGAAAGAAGCTGGTAATATGTTATAGTACGTCAAGATAACTCCAAAACAAACGAAACACTGCTTTCTACGAACACGAATCAGAACATCTTTTTATTGCCATGTAACAAATATCATTCGGATAATCCTTTGAGCGCGAAATGGTGTTATTTACATTTAAGACTAAACATAGAGAAAATTGTTTGAGGGATGAGCCGGTGACCTTATAATTCATGGGAAATAGTGACGTGTTTGGGATGACTAGATTAAGAAATGTACGTGACTTTGAGATCACATAATATTATTACGAGTATATTGTACTGAAATCAGGAATATTAATACTTACTCTTTTTTTTCTCTCTCGTTCTTCCTGCGAGAATACAAGGCATATCATATTAGACAAGGTATAGTAAACATTTACATTTCTTTGTCGTATAGATTAAAGTAATAAAGAGCGGCAACTTTTTCTGCATGCAATACACCAAATTGTAGTAGAAAATGATCATTTGCAAAATGAAGTGCAGCGACAGAAACGACAGCAACAAGCATAACTCATCCGTACCTGCCGTATCACAAATCGAACACAGTTTCAGACATATTATAATATTTTAGCAAGCATAAAGTAATCGATAATAGCAATATTTTATTTTTGTTTATATTAATGTTCATATAATAATAACGTTTTAGACAAATTAGAAGATTTTAACAAGCATAAATAAATCGATGCTAACGATATCTAATTGTTGTTTACTTCAGTGTTAATATTCTGCATATCCTGATGAATGTTTAAAAAACCTAAAGACCTACACCCAAATCAATTCTTTATTTGAGATATAAGAGTTATGTTTACTCGCTGTAATTGTGTAAAAATAAATGCCTTCAATTTCCTATAACACTATTATCTAAATATACATTCTTTGAAACTTATGCTGTTGGAGAAAATATGTTCCTTATCCACAAATCTAAATGCGTGTTATGTTCTAGCTCCAGTAAGAAATATCATTCGGATAATCAATTGAGCACCAAATAGTGTTATTGACATTTGAGACTAAACATAGAGAAAATTGTTTGAGAGATGAGCCGGTGACCTTATAATTCATGGGAAATAGTGACGTGTTTGGGATGACTAGATTAAGAATTGTACGTGACTTTGAAATCACATAATATCATTACGAGTATATTGTACTGAAATCACGAATATTAATACTTACTCTTTCTTTTCTCTCTCGTTCTTTCTGTAAGGATACAAGGCATATCATATTAGACAAAGTATAGTAAACATTTACATTTCTTTGTCGTATAGATAAAATTAATAAAGAGCGGCAATTTTTTCTGCATGCAATACACCAAATTGTAGTAGAAAATGATCATTTGCAACATGAAGTGCAGCGAATGAAACGACAGCAACAAGCATAACTCATCCGTACCTGCCGTATCACAAATCGAACACAGTTTCAGAAATATTATAATATTTTAGCAAGCATAAAGTAATCAATAATAGCAATATCTTATTTTTGTTTGTATTAGTGTTCATATAATAACAACGTTACAGACATATTAGAAGATTTTAACAAGCATAAATAAATCGATAATAACGATATCTAATTGTTGTTTAATTCAGTGTTAATATTCTGCATATCCTGATGAAAGTTTGGAAAACCTAAAGACCTATACCTAAATCATTTCTTTATTTGAGATATAAGAGTTATGTTTACTCGCTGTAATTGTGTAAAATAAATGCCTTCAATTTCCTATAACAATATTATCTAAATATACATTCTTTGAAACGTATGCTGTTGGAGAAAATATGTTCCTTATCCACAAATCTGAATGCGTGTTATGTTCGAGCTCCAGTAAGAAATATCATTCGGATAATCAATTGAGCGTGAAATGGTGTTATTGACATTTGAAACTAAACATAGAGAAAATTGTTTGAGGGATGAGCCGGTGACCTTATAATTCATGGGAAATAGTGAAGTGTTTGGGATGACTGGATTAAGAATTGTACGTGACTTTGAAATCACATAATATCATTACGAGTATATTGTAATGAAATCACTAATATTAATACTTACTCTTTCTTTTCTCTCTCGTTCTTCCTGCAAGAATACAAGGCATATCATATTAGACAAGGTATAGTAAACATTTACATTTCTTTGTCGTGTAGATAAAAGTAATAAAGAGCGGCAATTTTTTCTGCATGCAATACACCAAATTGTAGTAGAAAATGATCATTTGCAACATGAAGTGCAGCGACAGAAACGACAGCAACAAGCATAACTCATCCGTACCTGCCGTATCACAAATCGAACACAGTTTCAGAGATATTATAATAATTTAGCAAGCATAAAGTAATCGATAATAGCAATATCTTGTTTTTGTTTATATTAGTGTTCATATAATAACAACGTTTCAGACATATTAGAAGATTTTAACAAGCATAAATAAATCGATACTAACGATATCTAATTGTTGTTTACTTCAGTGTTAATATTCTGCATATCCTAATTGTTGTTTACTTCAGTGTTAATATTCTGCATATCCTGATGAAAGTTTAAAAAACCTAAAGACCTATACCCAAATCAATTCTTTATTTGAGATATAAGAGTGATGTTTACTCGCTGTAATTGTGTAAAAATAAATGCCTTCAATTTCCTATAACAATATTATCTAAATATACATTCTTTGAAACGTATGCTGTTGGAGAAATTATGTTCCTTATCCACAAATCTGAATGCGTGTTATGTTCTAGCTCCAGTAAGAAATATCATTCGGATAATCAATTGAGCGTGAAATGGTGTTATTGACATTTGAAACTAAACATAGAGAAAATTGTTTGAGGGATGAGCCGGTGACCTTATAATTCATGGGAAATAGTGACGTGTTTGGGATGACTGGATTAAGAATTGTACGTGACTTTGAAATCACATAATATCATTACAAGTATAATGTAATGAAATCACTAATATTAATACTTACTCTTTCTTTTCTCTCTCGTTCTTCCTGCAAGAATACAAGGCATATCATATTAGACAAGGTATAGTAAACATTTACATTTCTTTGTCGTGTAGATAAAAGTAAAAAAGAGCGGCAATTTTTTCTGCATGCAATACACCAAATTGTAGTAGAAAATGATCATTTGCAACATGAAGTGCAGCGACAGAAACGACAGCAACAAGCATAACTCATCCGTACCTGCCGTATCACAAATCGAACACAGTTTCAGAGATATTATAATAATTTAGCAAGCATAAAGTAATCGATAATAGCAATATCTTATTTTTGTTTATATTAGTGTTCATATAATAACAACGTTTCAGACTTATTAGAAGATTTTAACAAGCATAAATAAATCGATACTAACGATATCTAATTGTTGTTTACTTCAGTGTTAATATT
Organism: Unio pictorum; assembly: GCA_030141615.1. Taxonomy (NCBI): domain Eukaryota; kingdom Metazoa; phylum Mollusca; class Bivalvia; order Unionida; family Unionidae; genus Unio; species Unio pictorum. The sequence continues at coordinate 2,165,153 of JARLTB010000114.1, forward strand.
CTGCATATCCTAATTGTTGTTTACTTCAGTGTTAATATTCTGCATATCCTGATGAAAGTTTAAAAAACCTAAAGACCTATACCCAAATCAATTCTTTATTTGAGATATAAGAGTGATGTTTACTCGCTGTAATTGTGTAAAAATAAATGCCTTCAATTTCCTATAACAATATTATCTAAATATACATTCTTTGAAACGTATGCTGTTGGAGAAATTATGTTCCTTATCCACAAATCTGAATGCGTGTTATGTTCTAGCTCCAGTAAGAAATATCATTCGGATAATCAATTGAGCGTGAAATGGTGTTATTGACATTTGAAACTAAACATAGAGAAAATTGTTTGAGGGATGAGCCGGTGACCTTATAATTCATTGGAAACAGTGACGTGTTTGGGATGACTAGATTAAGAAATGTACGTGACTTTGAAATCACATAATATCATTACGAGTATATTGTACTGAAATCACGAATATTAATACTTACTCTTTCTTTTCTCTCTCGTTCTTCCTGCAAGAATACAAGGCATATCATATTAGACAAGGTATAGTAAACATTTACATTTCTTTGTCGTATAGATAAAATTAATAAAGAGCGGCAATTTTTTCTGCTTGCAATACACCAAATTGTAGTAGAAAATGATTATTTGCAATATGGAGTGCAGCGACAGAAACGACAGCAACAAGCATAACTCATCCGTACCTGCCGTATCACAAATCGAACACAGTTTCAGAAATATTATAATATTTTAGCAAGCATAAAGTAATCGATAATAGCAATATCTTATTTTTGTTTATATTAGTGTTCATATAATAACAACGTTTCAGACATATTAGAAGATTTTAACAAGCATAAATAAATCGATACTAACGATATCTAATTGTTGTTTACTTCAGTGTTAATATTCTGCATATCCTAATTGTTGTTTACTTCAGTGTTAATATTCTGCATATCCTGATGAAAGTTTAAAAAACCTAAAGACCTATACCCAAATCAATTCTTTATTTGAGATATAAGAGTGATGTTTACTCGCTGTAATTGTGTAAAAATAAATGCCTTCAATTTCCTATAACAATATTATCTAAATATACATTCTTTGAAACGTATGCTGTTGGAGAAAATATGTTCCTTATCCACAAATCTGAATGCGTGTTATGTTCTAGCTCCAGTAAGAAATATCATTCGGATAATCAATTGAGCGTGAAATGGTGTTATTGACATTTGAAACTAAACATAGAGAAAATTGTTTGAGGGATGAGCCAGTGACCTTATAATTCATTGGAAATAGTGACGTGTTTGGGATGACTGGATTAAGAATTGTACGTGACTTTGAAATCACATAATATCATTACGAGTATATTGTAATGAAATCACTAATATTAATACTTACTCTTTCTTTTCTCTCTCGTTCTTCCTGCAAGAATACAAGGCATATCATATTAGACAAGGTATAGTAAACATTTACATTTCTTTGTCGTGTAGATAAAAGTAATAAAGAGCGGCAATTTTTTCTGCATGCAATACACCAAATTGTAGTAGAAAATGATCATTTGCAACATGAAGTGCAGCGACAGAAACGACAGCAACAAGCATAACTCATCCGTACCTGCCGTATCACAAATCGAACACAGTTTCAGAGATATTATAATAATTTAGCAAGCATAAAGTAATCGATAATAGCAATATCTTATTTTTGTTTATATTAGTGTTCATATAATAACAACGTTTCAGACATATTAGAAGATTTTAACAAGCATAAATAAATCGATACTAACGATATCTAATTGTTGTTTACTTCAGTGTTAATATTCTGCATATCCTAATTGTTGTTTACTTCAGTGTTAATATTCTGCATATCCTGATGAAAGTTTAAAAAACCTAAAGACCTATACCCAAATCAATTCTTTATTTGAGATATAAGAGTGATGTTTACTCGCTGTAATTGTGTAAAAATAAATGCCTTCAATTTCCTATAACAATATTATCTAAATATACATTCTTTGAAACGTATGCTGTTGGAGAAAATATGTTCCTTATCCACAAATCTGAATGCGTGTTATGTTCTAGCTCCAGTAAGAAATATCATTCGGATAATCAATTGAGCGTGAAATGGTGTTATTGACATTTGAAACTAAACATAGAGAAAATTGTTTGAGGGATGAGCCGGTGACCTTATAATTCATTGGAAACAGTGACGTGTTTGGGATCACTAGATTAAGAAATGTACGTGACTTTGAAATCACATAATATCATTACGAGTATATTGTACTGAAATCACGAATATTAATACTTACTCTTTCTTTTCTCTCTCGTTCTTCCAGCAAGAATACAAGGCATATCATATTAGACAAGGTATAGTAAACATTTACATTTCTTTGTCGTATAGATAAAATTAATAAAGAACGGCAATTTTTTCTGCTTGCAATACACCAAATTGTAGTAGAAAATGATTATTTGCAATATGGAGTGCAGCGACAGAAACGACAGCAACAAGCATAACTCATCCGTACCTGCCGTATCACAAATCGAACACAGTTTCAGAAATATAATAATATTTTAGCAAGCATAAAGTAATCAATAATAGCAATATCTTATTTTTGTTTGTATTAGTGTTCATATAATAACAACGTTTCAGACATATTAGAAGATTTTAACAAGCATAAATAAATCGATAATAACGATATCTAGTTGTTGTTTACTTCAGTGTTAATATTCTGCATATCCTGATGAAAGTTTAGAAAACCTAAAGACCTATACCCAAATCATTTCTTTTTTTGAGATATAAGAGTTATGTTTACTCGCTGTAATTGTGTAAAATGAAATGCCTTCAATTTCCTATAACACTATTATCTAATTATACATTCTTTTAAACTTATGCTGTTGGAGAAATTATATTCCTTATCCACAAATCTGAATGCGTGTTATGTTCTAGCTCCAGTAAGAAATATCATTCGGATAATCAATTGAGCGTGAAATGGTGTTATTGACATTTGAAACTAAACATAGAGAAAATTGTTTGAGGGATGAGCCGGTGACCTTATAATTCATGGGAAATAGTGACGTGTTTGGGATGACTGGATTAAGAATTGTACGTGACTTTGAAATCACATAATATCATTACGAGTATATTGTAATGAAATCACTAATATTAATACTTACTCTTTCTTTTCTCTCTCGTTCTTCCTGCAAGAATACAAGGCATATCATATTAGACAAGGTATAGTAAACATTTACATTTCTTTGTCGTATAGATAAAAGTAATAAAGAGCTGCTATTTTTTCTGCATGCAATACACCAAATTGTAGTAGAAAATGATCATTTGCAACATGAAGTGCAGCGACAGAAACGACAGCAACAAGAATAACTCATCCGTACCTGCCGTATCACAAATCGAACACAGTTTCAGAGATAGTATAATAATTTAGCAAGCATAAAGTAATCGATAATAGCAATATCTTATTTTTGTTTATATTAGTGTTCATATAATAACAACGTTTCAAACATATTAGAAGATTTTAACAGGCATAAATAAATCGATACTAACGATATCTAATTGTTGTTTTCTTCAGTGTTAATATTCTGCATATCCTAATTGTTGTTTACTTCAGTGTTAATATTCTGCATATCCTGATGAAAGTTTAAAAAACCTAAAGACCTATACCCAAATCAATTCTTTATTTGAGATATAAGAGTGATGTTTACTCGCTGTAATTGTGTAAAAATAAATGCCTTCAATTTCCTATAACAATATTATCTAAATATACATTCTTTGAAACGTATGCTGTTGGAGAAAATATGTTCCTTATCCACAAATCTGAATGCGTGTTATGTTCTAGCTCTAGTAAGAAATATCATTCGGATAATCAATTGAGCGTGAAATGGTGTTATTGACATTTGAAACTAAACATAGAGAAAATTGTTTGAGGGATGAGCCGGTGACCTTATAATTCATGGGAAATAGTGACGTGTTTGGGATGACTGGATTAAGAATTGTACGTGACTTTGAAATCACATAATATCATTACGAGTATATTGTAATGAAATCACTAATATTAATACTTACTCTTTCTTTTCTCTCTCGTTCTTCCTGCAAGAATACAAGGCATATCATATTAGACAAGGTATAGTAAACATTTACATTTCTTTGTCGTATAGATAAAAGTAATAAAGAGCGGCTATTTTTTCTGCATGCAATACACCAAATTGTACTAGAAAATGATCATTTGCAACATGAAGTGCAGCGACAGAAACGACAGCAACAAGCATAACTCATCCGTACCTGCCGTATCACAAATCGAACACAGTTTCAGAGATATTATAATAATTTAGCAAGCATAAAGTAATCGATAATAGCAATATCTTATTTTTGTTTATATTAGTGTTCATATAATAACAACGTTTCAGACATATTAGAAGATTTTAACAAGCATAAATAAATCGATACTAACGATATCTAATTGTTGTTTTCTTCAGTGTTAATATTCTGCATATCCTAATTGTTGTTTACTTCAGTGTTAATATTCTGCATATCCTGATGAAAGTTTAAAAAACCTAAAGACCTATACCCAAATCAATTCTTTATTTGAGATATAAGAGTGATGTTTACTCGCTGTAATTGTGTAAAAATAAATGCCTTCAATTTCCTATAACAATATTATCTAAATATACATTCTTTGACACGTATGCTGTTGGAGAAAATATGTTCCTTATCCACAAATCTGAATGCGTGTTATGTTCTAGCTCCAGTAAGAAATATCATTCGGATAATCAATTGAGCGTGAAATGGTGTTATTGACATTTGAAACTAAACATAGAGAAAATTGTTTGAGGGATGAGCCGGTGACCTTATAATTCATTGGAAACAGTGACGTGTTTGGGATGACTAGATTAAGAAATGTACGTGACTTTGAAATCACATAATATCATTACGAGTATATTGTACTGAAATCACGAATATTAATACTTACTCTTTCTTTTCTCTCTCGTTCTTCCTGCAAGAATACAAGGCATATCATATTAGACAAGGTATAGTAAACATTTACATTTCTTTGTCGTATAGATAAAATTAATAAAGAGCGGCAATTTTTTCTGCTTGCAATACACCAAATTGTAGTAGAAAATGATTATTTGCAATATGGAGTGCAGCGACAGAAACGACAGCAACAAGCATAACTCATCCGTACCTGCCGTATTACAAATCGAACACAGTTTCAGAGATATTATAATATTTTAGCAAGCATAAAGTAATCGATAATAGCAATACCTTATTTTTGTTTATAGTAATGTTCACATAATAACAACGTTTCAGACATATTAGAAGATTTTAACAAGCATAAAGAAATCGATACTAACGATATCTAATTGTTGTTTACTTCAGTGTTAATATTCTGCATATCCTGATGAAAGTTTAAAAAACCTAAAGACCTATACTCAAATCAATTCTTTATTTGAGATATAAGAGTTATGTTTACTCGCTGTAATTGTGTAAAAAGAAATGTCTTCAATTTCCTATAACACTATTATCTAAATATACATTCTTTAAAACTTATGCTGTTGGAGAAAATATATTCATTATTCACAAATCTGAATGCGTGTTATGTTCTAGCTCCAGTCACACCAGCAAGATATGTACGCTCATCTTCTGATAATCGTATATTCAGTATTCCAGTTCTAAAAACGAAGTCATATGGACAATGTTATTTTGCATACCAGGGCCAGCAACGTATAATGAATTGCCGATTGAAATTAGACATAAAGACACATATATCCTTCAAGAGTGCTCTTAAAACTCACTTTTTTCGACTGCAACAACAAGCCTAAAAACCTGATAATATGTTTTCTACCTTAAATATTTTCGGAACTCGTAATGTTTTCTAATTTTATTGTGGTTTGTTTTATATTTTTGTAGTCCAGCGCTTCTGCTGTAAAGCTCTTAGAGCTTCTAAATATTAGGCGCTATACAAAGTCCTCATTATTATTATTATTATTATTATTATTATTATTATTATTATTATTATTATTATTATTGAAATTATTTTATTATTATTATTAGTAGTAGTAGTAGTAGTAGTAATAGTATGGATTAATTTCTATTTTAGGGGCAGTTGATTTCGATATCAAAACAAAAATACAACTTTGAAATACAACAAGAAAACTGTATCATAACCATCACTACAGTGAAATAAAAACATAGTAAAGTTCAGATAATAAAAAAAATATTTATAGAAAATAAAAATGAGGTTCTAACGAACGCGATAAATGTTACAAAATAAATATACCATACATATAAAAAATCAAACTGGAAATGAATTAGAGGTAATTAAAACAATTATAAGCAAGCTAAAGGAAAACGAGACGCAATTTAAACATACTACTATCAAAAGGATATTTATAAAAGGAAAATGTTGTCCTCCTAAAAGTGATTGTGGGTTCGAACCCCGACCGAGTCAAATGAAATAATAATAAAAATGGTATCAATGTCTGTCTCGCTTGGCGCACAGCATTAGGTGGTAAGTGTAAGGAATGGTCGGCCTGATTTCATTATAATGTGACTGGGTGGGACATCATGCTACATGTCTGCGGTATGATTCCCCTGTGCTAGACAACACTATAAACTACGATACTGCTGTCATCGTGGCATTATGACGGCATTATGACGGAGCAATTGTTAAAGCTACGTTAAAGATCCAAATCACATACTTACGCTCTATACATTAATAAAATTTAGTTATATGAAAGTCGTAAATCTTGCGATCTTTGCATTCAAACTTAGATAAACGAATTAATTTCTCTTGTTATGGAGCAAAGGTTAATACTAATCACCAAACTGGCGAATCAAAACAGTCAATTCGTTACAGTTTTGATGTATGCCAAGTTACGAATTTTTATAGAAATGTTTTTATCGAATTGAACAATTCAATTTTGGAAAATGTTTACACAATAAGGCCAAAAAGGACGCACTTTTTCACATTGTCATCATGGTCCAATCCAATGCGCTATTTGCCCAATAAGTGTCATACCTCCTTAAAATGCAAGACGGCCTTTTGCTTTTTGTACACCATTGATCAATTGACTATTGATTTTCGTTCATATGTCAGTAGTATTTGCGCATATGTATTGTACAGCCGTGTTTATTAACAATTTCTAATGGATCTTTGTTTAATATTACGTTAGCTTATCTTGCTTGAGTTATGGTTTGTTTTGTATTTCGTTTATCGTTTATTTGTTTCTTTCGATCTTCGTTTGTTCATTCTAAGATTATTTTTTAAGAAAAACAGTATGAATAATAAAACCGGATAGTATGCCGAACCTTCTAATGAAAGGAAAGTGTGGCTTGTGGTTTCTTCACAATTCGTATCCCATGGCTGTAACATTCACTTAACTCAAAAACATAAGACTCTGCCAGAAGAAAGCAAGTATGAACGGTTGAGTCATCCGTGATTAGAATAGTCATTATTTAACTCGCGTCTCTCTAGCTTCATTTATATCGAAACATTTTCATCAAATAAAATAATAAACTTTGGATATAATCAATTGTTCAGCTGGAATGACATGTCGGCAGAAAGATGCAAAATCAGTCAGAACAATTTTCCCTTGCTGTTGTAACATATGTTGATTTTGGAGGAAGCCTTGATTTGCCAAATAGACGCTTCAATAAAGTTGTCCGATTCGCCCCCTCTGCTGCTTAACATATGTGTTGCTCTCCGCCAGGCTAGAATACAAAACCCTCATCAAAGTTTGGTGTATTCTTACATCAGCTAAAGAGGTCATTGCAAGGCAGGACGAAAATGATAGATATAATTCAATCACGATGACTGCGCCCTCCATTAGCATAATGGGAAATAAACCCGTTTTACCTTGCGCCTCGTTTTACTTGTATTATACTTAATCGAGTTTTTATAAAATGAAATTTTTCAAATGCACAGACCAAAGTTAGAGATGTAAATAAACAATTAAACATGCTACTGTGTGCACTAGAAATATACACAAAATCAATCACGTGGAATCTTCAGACACGATTTTATTATTGTAATCATACGCTTACTATGTGATGTAATAAATATTGGCATATGTATATACACAATCTAGAATGATAGACGATACAAATCTGAATAGGGCAATAAAGAAGAAACAACATACACCAATAGAAAGGACGAGTATTATATTAAAATACAAGGACGAAATTATAGCGGCAATGCCCATAAATATTCATTGGATAGTGTATGGTTCAAATTATTCCCTCTTGTATTACTGCTTATTATGTATGACCCAAAACCATACATTTGATAGTACTGATACTTACGGCGTCAGTAGAATCTTGCAAGATACCAATCAAAGGAGTCAGTTTACTAGCGATGATTTTGGCTGGAGAAAACAGTTTGTTATTCAGACGTACGGTGGGTGTTGGATCAGTCTTTACTATTGCTGCAGAAATTAATTGTTCAATATCTGGACCTTTCTTTATTATTTCGATATCTGTCCCTCGATCTCTTAGGTTTTGTGCATTGTCCTTGGTGTTAGACCATGACTTGGATTCTTCCTGCATATAACTTTTGAATACTGCGTTTTGCTCTTTAAGGAGGCGGTACACAGTTTTGATTTTATCTTTAAATTTTGCCGCTTCTTGGTCAATTGCTTTGTGCAGTTGTGAGCACTGGTCATCAACTGCTTTTAATTCCTCATGCTCAGCAGCATTAATGCTTCTATCAAGCTCATCTCCCTTTACTGTGGAAGCCTTGATAAGTCTCAGCTTGTCACAGCATTGATTCAATTTCGTATCTAAGGTCATTTTCACTTCCGCTGCAACATCAGCTAATGCTTTTGTAGGATGCATCTCATGCTGAATCGCTTTGCACATTAAGCAAATGGTGATATTACAATCTTGGCAAACAAGTTTAATTCCCTCTTCTGGATGCTGATCGCAGAAGACACGTTGTCGGATTTTGCCTTTCATTTCAGAATCTAGAGCTACCAAATCACATATTTTGTGATGCCGACTAGCTTTCGATTTCTCGTGAATATCGCAACATGACTGGCATAAATTCTCCTGGCAATACAAGCATCTGCTGCGTGCATAGTTTTTCGGACCACAAATCTCACAAGGGAAGTTTTCATCCTTTTCCGTATCGATGTAGAAGTTATTTTGAAATCCAGAAATCCCCTTTTCCGGTAAATTTACACTTGTCCTGCATATTGGGCAATTAAAACGACCATCGTGAAGGTTATGCTGTACATAATCTTCCAGACACTTGTAACAAAAGCTGTGGTGACAGGATATTAGCTTCGGATTCTTAAAACTATCCATGCAAATACTGCACTCATGTCGACTTACTGCCATTTTCGAAGACACTTTCGTTTTCTTAAGTCAATAAGGATACACGTATAGCGAGCAAACGTATTAGCGCCACCTGTTGGATAAAAGTACTATATATTTCAGCGAGTGTCATACATTCAATGAATGCTCCCAAGTTTAGGTCATTCTCTGTCAGGTTTTCAAACAAGTATATGACGGATAAGGCCGAGCGATGATCCCATTGGGATGAAAAACTTTAGAGGCAAGATTAATTAGATTGAAAAGTTACCAAGCCAAACAGTACTCAACGAAAAACGTACTAACATCATAACATACCAAACTGACAATGTGCTCAAATTAAATCATGTTCAAGCAGGCTTTATCTATTGATTTTGTGTAGTATATTATCTGTTCCGTGTATGATAATAATAAATAATGCGCACAAAAAGTATTCCCAATTATCATCAGAATCATTAAGCAATCGTAGAAAAAACTTAGAATTTCCTGGCAACATCTCTGCTCTAGCTAGCACACAGCTGTTCCTTTCTTTTATGAAATTAAACAGTATGATACTATAGTGATAGGCTATGGCATTATGTGTAACTGAAACAGGGGTGTGTACTTAGTCTATTACATATGTCCTGTGCAAATCAACTACCCGCCACGAGTAGTCACAGACGTAAGCCTTGGCGGATTACTGTCATCTCACCATTGACGGCTAAATCAACCCCTCACACTTGATGATATCGATATTCGGTTTATATCACGTAACATAAATCAGTTTCAAAATATATTTTTGGGAAGGCATGGACATCGACGTGGGTACAAGGCCGCGGACATTAGCCTTTCGTGGATAGGTGGTTATTTCCAGGCGTTTTTTCCTGGTTCTTCCTCCACCATTAATAACGTCTGCCATTTATAGCCTATCGTGTGATGGGCGTTAAACCCTAAAATAACATTAGGTTCATGTTTTATTGCATTTTTTGCTATCATCTTTAGATGTGGATGTTTAACAACACGCTTTGCTTCATGATCATGTGATGAAGATCTTTAATTATATGCCTAGCTTTCTTAATTACATGCTCTAGTCAATGATAGCTAATTTCTACATATCCATATTTTGCTTGTAAAACTTTTCAAATAATAGCAACTGTCATAAGGCTGACTAAATGAGTTATGTGGCAACTATAAAAGAACATCAGCTTGTTAATATAAATAGTATAAAGAAAGAGAGAGTGTAGATGCCAACTAACATCAACTCTGCTGATCCAATAAGTAAGATGAAGATTGTTAGAGAAATTAAACTACATTTGACATCAAGACCTGGTAGAAAACACTGCGTAACATAAAATATTTTGAGATCGGAATAAACACAAAAGTCAATTTAGTACGATTTTGTTTATTTATTTATATTTAAAGAATATTACCTGTAGGAATATGTAACAAATAATAACATAAATCTCACCAAAATCATATCTAATAATGTATCAATGGTCAACGTGTATGTATTTTCTTTGCTTTTTATAATGACTCACCTCCATAAATACATCAAGGGATTAAATAGAGTGTGTATGTATGTGTGTCTGATTTAGATATTTAATGTAGCTTCAACAACATTTATGTTAAATCAATACAACGTATGCAGTGGGCCTAGAGTGGTCAAGTCGTCTAAAGCACTCTCTGTTACGGATCACTGCCATCTCACCTCTGTCTGCATGGGTTCGAATCTAAGATTCGGCTAATATAGTTGTGTGAGAAAGCTTGCCAGCAGTTTATCGTGTGTCGGTAGTTGTTTCCGGGGGTTTTTCACCCACCAATATTACTGGCCGCAATGTATCGCATATCATATGCTGAAAAATGGCGTTAAACCCTACAACAACAACAGCAACAACAATTTCTGCAATGTGGTAGTTTTATATTGATATCTAGCACTGAAGCATTATGCCATAGACATATAAACAAATTAAATACTTTAACGAAAACCCAATAGCGAAGCTTCCAAGTTCATGACCATAATCACAAGGTCAATGGATAAATCAGGTAAATCATATAGTGCATCATTGTTTATTATTGATATGATCATATTTCAAGTGTTAAAAACTCGACCAGTTAAATGGTTTATCTCTTCATTAACATGCATACACGTCTGCTCATAATCAAAGAAAATTATACATGTTGATAACACAAGCTGTGTGAATAAATTAAGAAACAAAAATAAGTGAATCCAAAAAGTTCAATAACATTCAACAAATAATTTATTTCTTTAGATTACAAAGTGAAAAGTAAAAAAAATATATAAAATATTCTGAAATAAAAATCCCAAGTAATCATACATATTTTACCATCAGTCCAAAAGTGAAGAAAGTTTTTAAAAATTCAAACAATCTTGACTGTTCTAATGCACTATAGTCTTCAATGTATTGATGTGCCAATAGTCTTGAATGGACTGATGTACCAATTAGTGTTGGCATATTACAATTATATGATCCATAATGTCTTTAAAAAAGTTCTCAGTGATCACACATATGTATTTTAGTCCAAAAGTAAATGAGCACTTATAATTTCAATGGATAATTTAAATGTTTCCTCTCAAGTCTTATCTGACCTTGATTAAAATCTATTGTTTACCACATCCTTTATTTAACTGACCTATTATGCAACAGTGTGCCCATGAGGTTAATCTTTTCAGATGGAAATATCCATCAAATCTGTAAACAAGGTCAGGTCTTTAACTTAAATTCAAGTAAACTGGACAAAAATCAGGCCAACATAACCTTCAATCATGACAATAGTCAGGTAGGCCAAAATTCTAACTTTTAGTGACAAAATTTAAGCACACAATATAAATTAAATGAACATAACAATCTGTTTACTAAGTTTGATAAAATGTCAAGCCAGTTAACTAAGTACATTTTTTATCAAATCAGAACTACAATCACTCAAATTGGTAAGCACCCCAAATCATCTGCTAAATAACCTTATTAATATTCATAGCTCTGGCTCATAATCAAACAGTATTTTACATATTATGTATCTACATTAGTAATAGATTTTACCAATCTCATAAACAGTGTATGTCATTATTTCATATTATGTATCTACATTAGTAATAGATTTTACCAATCTCATAAACAGTGTATGTTATTATTTCATATTATGTATCTACATTAGTAATAGATTTTACCAATCTCATAAACAGTGTATGTCATTATTTCATATTATGTATCTACATTAGCAATAGATTTTACCAATCTCATAAACAGTGTATGTTATTATTTCATATTATGTATCTACATTAGTAATATATTTTACCAATCTCATAAACAGTGTACATTATTATTTCATATTATGTATCTACATTAGTAATAGATTTTACCAATCTCATAAACAGTGTATGTCATTATTTCATATTATGTATCTACATTAGTAATAGATTTTACCAATCTCATAAACAGTGTATGTTATTATTTCATATTATGTATCTACATTAGTAATAGATTTTACCAATCTCATAAACAGTGTATGTCATTATTTCATATTATGTATCTACATTAGTAATAGATTTTACCAATCTCATATAGTGATTGTATAGTACTTAATCTATGAGTTTTCACTTTCTGTCTTGTGTTGTTTATTTTGTTTTGTTTTTTGCTCAAAAATACAAATTAACGAACCATAAAGAGTTTTGCTCTACATCTCTACATCACTTACACTTGTCTAAATAAAATTACATATTTTGGCACTTAAACACTTAAGCATGAAAGAAAATTTTCAAATTGTTCACATGATTAGTTCCTTTACAAACAATTTTCCTTCACATGGCAAGGTTTTACTCCAGTCGTTAACTAAAACAAGTTTTTTTCCGTCATTTAATTATATAGCTGAGTTTTACTCACAAGATGCTTTAACATGCATCAAAGCATACACTATTTGTTTAAGTACACCGTGTTGTTTGGTTGTTTTTTTTGTACACAATGTTATGGTGAGGTTTTTTTTTTAAATATAGAAAGGAGTATGGATCAAGCATGGAATTGCAAACCTGTCAAAGCAATAACTTTACATTGTTCAAACGTATCTTTTAATATTTAATTCTTAAACTAAATAATACAAAATTAAGTTATTTTGACCATGTATTATGGAATATATTATTGCAAGACAAAAATGAAAGAATAAAGTGTAATATAAAATGTACCCTCTGTTTACATAATTTAAATTGAGGAGTATGTTAAATGAACGTTTAAAACATATGATTGTCTTAGTTTGTCAGATTTGAATATTTGTATTTGTAATTGGTACTTACTTGCAGTGCCTTTTCCCGTTCTGCCTGAAATATGATAAAAAAAACGTAATAGTACAAGTAGTTCTACCAACTTTGTTTGGCTAACAAACGTGAGCATCCTGCAAAGCCGTGCTATTAGCTGCTCTTATAGTAATCATATTGAATAGTACGTGTGGGATGTGAATAGTAAGTGTGGGATGTGAATAGTAAGTGTGGGATGTGAATAGTAAGTGTGACATGTGAATAGTAAGTGTGGGATGTGAATAGTAAGTGTGGGATGTGAATAGTAAGTGTGAGATGTGAATAGTAAGTGTGGGATGTGAATAGTAAGTGTGAGATGTGAATAGTAAGTGTGGGATGTGAATAGTAAGTGTGGGATGTGAATAGTAAGTGTGGGATGTGAATAGCAAGTGTGGGATGTGATTAGTAAGTGTGGGATGTGAATAGTAAGTGTGGGATGTGAATAGTAAGTGTGGGATGTGAATAGTACGTGTGGGATGTGAACAGTAAGTGTGGGATGTGAATAGTAAGTGTGGGGTGTGAATAGTAAGTGTGGGATGTGAATAGCAAGAAATGTTTAAAACATGATACCTTAGAGTATGAAATGATAAGATGTAGCACACAACGTTAGCTAACATATATTTTGGAAAGAAACCTAACTGCATTACTTTCCGATGCTTGTAATGTTAGGAGGATATCAGTCAGACATTTCAAGGTGCGTAGAGCTGAATGGGCAATTACATATTACATTAAATACATCTTGAAAAACAAATCGTATTATTCCGCACACGTGTCCGTTCGAATGTATTTATTGAATGAAATATGCTACATTTTCTTCTTACGATATCAATAAATAAGGGATGTAAACAAAATATAAACTTGACAATGTTAGAAAAAAATCCTTCCGTTGTAAAAGATAATGTAAGGTTTGTCGAATAATTATTTTTCATAAATATCTACGTCTTATAAGCCATATAATAACATGATGCAATGAATGAGTTTTCACTTATTTACTAAAAGGAGATCTAATGTTACTTAATATCTTTTTCTTCTCTTTTTCACTCATTCTTCCTGAAAGAACAATACCTCTGATATTAAACAAGTATATACAAATTTCACTTCTTTTATCTCAGATAAATCGCTGAATTATATATCTTAATCATATATTGAAACAAACAATTCATTAATCCAAGCATGTGTTCTTTCGTATGTATTTACTGATTAAAAGATGTTACTTCTTGTTCATGCCAAAGCAATAAAGACTTTGCGATACAGAAACAAAATATGAACTTGAGAAGGGTATAAAAGCAATCATTCCGTTGTAAGTTGTAAACGAAAATGTAAAATTTAGCGAATTTTGTTTCTTACATATATGCGTCTTAGAGAAGTCATATAATAACTTTAAGAAAGGCATGATTTTACTTATTTATTAAAGGTGGTTATTATTTTACTTATTCTTTCTTTTTTTCTCTCTTTCTTACTGAACTAACAATACGTATTATAGTAGACAATTAAATATAAATTCTATTAATTGCTTATCAGAATAAATTTGTTGAATTTCATATCTCCTGTACTTACTTTATTCTGAAGACATATTACATAAGACGCTGTACACTTTTGAGCCAACTTCTTTGACAAAATATACCGTGAGCTACTGATTACAAAAAAAAATACAACGGCTTAAAACCCATCATCAAACCTAAACTGCATTTCTGCACATTTTTTTGTTATTTTTACACATCATTCGCCTTCAGATTGTGCAAATAATTTTCGAGTAACCCATCTCTCAATGGATATGTAGACCGATAAAAGAGACACCTACCGTTGGTTGGTGCAGGAAATTGGCCAAAAAAATAATAAATTTTGTTTCTTCGCAGAATATAAATATCGGATTATTTTTTCAAAGACATTAATTGTAATCTTATTTTATTAGTCAGAGATGTGTATTCAGTACTGGATTAGTTTATATAATTAAAAATTTTGTATTGGCGTTTATGCTATTTGGAAAAATAGATCAAAACGACTAGATGTCATTAAAAAATGAATGAAAAAATATGGTTAATTAAAGAGTTTTAAGACGGTTGTTTGTGTGATTTTTATTTTCGTAGAGCATAGCCTTATATGATATATTTATCGGAGTTGATAAGTAGTACACGTGGTAATTTGTATTTCAACAGAATATACCAGACAATGATAATTTGCGTTAATAATAAGAATAACTAAAATCAGTATACATTAGAGCGTTCAACTTTTTTCTATCCGCTAAATTAGCTCTGTAAAGTCCCAAGTTTACACTGTTAATGTTAGCTTGTACAGTAGAATATGAAAGATGGGTAGATCATTGTTTATTAGTATAATGCTGTTTCATTCGGCATCCTACTTCCATGGATTCCGTATGACATTTTAATCTGATCATATGCTATCAGGTTACTTGTAATAAACGAAAGACTCAACAAACATGTGAAACGTTTTGTGTAAGAGTTAGAGTAGGACGAAAACGTTATAACACTTTTACTTGAGGCGATTTTTTCTGATACTCCTGGTGCATGATTTTAGTTAATTTCGTAATTTGTATCCATGGTTTCAAACTGCATTGAATATATTTAATAATAAACAGTAATTGTCCTTGCACTGCTCGAAGTCAAATTATATATGATCAATCAGTAGATGTTAACGTACATGATGATAATTAGTAACAATGATCGTAATAATAATAATAATATTAATACGATTCAAAATATGCCTCTGGCGCCGTTTCGCAATGACAAATGTGATTTAGAGGTTTCGCTAATACTTATCTGGTTTTACATTGGGTGCACAATGTCACATGAATATGCATAATTCATAAGACTCAGTGGTGTATGCTGTCACATGGGCTGTATTGCTAAGTACATTCCGTGCAAATAATAAAACATTAAGCATAAACTTCATTAAGGACAATTTAGTCATTTACTCTTATTGTATTTCTAATTTAAGTCTGCATACCTGTTTTTTGTTATGTTTTGATATTCAACAACACACACACACATATGTATGTGTGTGTGTGTGTGTGTGTGTGTGTGTGTGTGTTTTCTCAAAATCAGAGGTCGAAGACCTATATCGTTGTCTCCTACATTAGAATGAAAAACATGAATAATGCCGATCAACGATGACACGTACACAGACTATTATTACATATTGACTATTTACAACGTAACGCTTGTTATTCGATAACCTAATTACTTAAGCATTCATGAAAATATGAGCGATACACTAAATCAAACGGCTTGAAAGAGCATAACGATAAGTGATCGCTTTGATAATTGTTGGGATGGACTTCTGCCTTTCAAGGAAACTTTTACATTGATAGTGACCCGAGTGAGAAATATTCTTGTGATATTTGTGGTCCAAAAAGCCTGCCATGCAGTAAATGCTGGGACTGTGAAGAGAATTTGTGCCAAACATTTGATGTGACGAGTTCGAATTCGAATCAAATTGTTTATAAATAATAAAGTCATACAAGAACGTCTCAACACAAACATAAAAC
Organism: Unio pictorum; assembly: GCA_030141615.1. NCBI lineage: Eukaryota > Metazoa > Mollusca > Bivalvia > Unionida > Unionidae > Unio > Unio pictorum. Next base: position 2,182,248 of record JARLTB010000114.1, read on the forward strand.
TGTAAAAGTAAACAAATAAAAACTTTCGTTGGGCCAGTTGGGCACAAAAAAGCATAAAAATAAAGAAATAATAAATAATGCCATGACGCGAGTTAGAACAACTTTAATTTTTGTTGGTTGGCGGGAGTAGTAAAATAACATTTCCACGCAAAACTTAAAAAAAAATTAAAGAAATAAAATTAAGAGTTAGGATGTGCGTGTTGGGAAAGAAAAGTGCCAATACAAAAAATGAAATGTTAATAAATGGATGTTGCTAGTCTAGAGTTAATGTTTGCAGACGTTAATATTTTATAATTTTGAAGAAAAAAACGTTTCCACGCAAAATTAAAAATGAACAAACGAAACAATTCTTATAAATTGGCTGAGCGAGATGGAAACAGTTTAACTAAAATCGGCAAGTATTCTTTAGTAAATATTTTGCGGATAGTGGTTCAAGACTACAAGAAAGTTTTAACAAAATAACAATAAAAAAAATTATTAACAGTAATTACGATGTAGCGAATTTCGAGTCCTGAACTTTTGTTTGGCGACCAGGATATACCGACAAACGTATATATAAATATATATATATATATATATATATATATATATATATATATATATATATATACATATATATATATATATATATATATATATATATATATACATATATATATGTATACATATATATATGTATACATATATATATATATATATATATATATATATATATTTATATAAATATATATATATATATATATATATATATATATATATATATTTATATACGATTGCAACAGTTTAAATAAAAGCGGCAAGTACTGTTTAATGTACACCATGGGGATTGTGGTTCAGAACTAGAACAACATTGCTTTAATTTTCGTGTTGCTTTTCCTGAATAATTTATATTATGTTATGTTGCTTAATTTGGAGACGCTTATTCTCCGTGATTTTCAGAAAACCTCTATTTTTACACAGAGTACTTTAGGTTTAGTCAATATTAATTTAGAACGCTTTTTTACCACAACTTGAATTCCTAGAACGAATTTAGTATCGGGCCATTTCACAATATCACCATCATTCAATAATAGTTATATATGAGATAATTAATATATTCAAAAATCAGAGGTCCAAGATTGCAATCGCTTGTTTCCTTTATTAACATGACACATTTTGTCTATCTATCTATCTATCTATCTATATATCTATCTATCTATCTATGTATCTATCTATCTATCTATCTATCTATCTATCTATCTATCTATCTATCTATCTATCTATCTGTCTATCTATCTATCTATCTATATATCTATCTATCTATCTATCTATCTATCTATCTATCTATCTATCTATCTATCTATCTATCTATCTATCTATCTATCTATCTATCTATCTATCTATCTATCTATCTATCTATCTATCTATCTATGTGTGTGCTTATTAACATGATACATGATGTATATATATCTATCCTATCTATCTATCTATATATCTATCTATCTATCTATGTATCTATCTATCTATCTATCTATCTATCTATCTATCTATCTATCTATCTATGTGTGTGCTTATTAACATGATACATGATGTATATCTATCTATCCTATCTATCTATCTATCTATCTATCTATCTATCTATCTATCTATCTATCTATCTATCTATCTATCTATCTATCTATGTGTGCGCGCCTGTGTGTGCGAGTGTTTGCGCGTGTCTGTGTGTGTACCTTTATTAACATTATACGTTGTATTTCATGCAGATCAACGTTAACACGTGCATACAAGACTATTACTGCATATTGACTATTTATAATTTAAAGCTTGTTCGTCGATTCCCTAAGCATTCATGACACTGTGAGTGATCTATGCAATCAATGAGCTGGAAAAGGTCATCCGAAGCCAATCTAGATTGATATTAGGTCTGCCTAAATATTTATAGACCAACGTGTGAAGGCTAAATACTGTAACTATGCGTGAGTACCCTTCTCGGAAACAAGTTTGAGCTTATTAGATTCTCTCCCTTGCACTTGATCATTTTTTTCTGTTACAGTTTTATTCGTTAAAGTAATGCCTCCATCATGGATACATGACATTTTCATTGATCACAAATTCGTTGACTATCATTATTTATGGTGTACAAAGAAGTCATTTGGAAAGAACATGTAACAATACATAAATCATATTAGGAGTTGATCACATCATGTATTGATTAGAATTCCCAGATTATATCTTCCGTTTTCGACAATGAAGCGAGTGATACGTCAATGTTTCAAATTTCAGTTTTAGTCCCGATTTTTCTTCAGATTCATCCGCATGGGCTAATTTATTTTTTAGTATTTTATGGGGTTGTGGTGTATTCAATGACGTTCTGTGGATCCTTTAGACTACTTAATATCTATGTATCCAAATATATGTGAGAAAGTTACTTTTTAATTATGGTCACTAATTTGCCTTTGACTGCTGTGTTTTGAAACATATTTACGCCAGGATGACAAGACAATGTTTACTTGTGAACTACATCATTTTAATGATTTTGGTGATTAAAAATAATTATAGCCTTGATAACAACTAATGTCACAAACGTAAACTTTTCCATATTGAGGCATCAACACTTTAACAAGGACGGCTATGTAATACTGGAGTTACTCATCCCTATATTTTGATGAATATGATATGGCAGTGTTGTCCGTATGTCTAAAACTGTATTTATGATAATGTAACAATTGTAATTATTCGATTTTCCTTATTTTGACCTTGAATTGTAAGATCAAACAGATAATGTCAGTGACATTAAATATTTTGAAAAATAAAAGATACCTTTTGTTGATACCCTTCAACTCCCCCAGCATGTTCGCTGGTTTGAGTTTTGAGTTACACCCTTGCTTTCTCACAATGTTTGTTTTGGTGTAGTGTTTCCTGTAGTGTAGTGTTTCCTGTCCACCCATGTATGCTATGTTTTTGTATATTTTGTTTCCCATTTATGATTAGGAAACAATTTATTTTTTCAGGGTTATTCTTTGTTTTAATTGCTCAGTATTCTTAGTTGTATTACCCAAAAGATTTTCCGAATAGTACTCCCAACCCTCTACCAGTGCCAGTTTTGGGTATTTACCACACCTTGGTGCTTCGATGTTTTATGGTTTCCCTTTCAGATAATCTTTTAATAAGGATTGTACACTCCTCCCTGATAATTATTTAAATTCCAGGGCTGATTTCCTTTGCTTTGTTCCCTTTTAAAGTTTAGCGATGCGACTTTGCCAGAGTGAGGTCTTACCATTTTGTATATGCTATATGGTGTGTTATTTTGTGTTCTTGTTTTGGACAGCATGAAATCATATTTGTAATAGTTGTTTCCTTATTTTCAATGTGTGGTTTTGTATTTTAAAAAAGTCCAAAATGTATAGTTTTTTTTAACTAGACGAGTTTTTGTTATACATGATTGTGATGGTGTGGTTTGGGAAGGGGGGGGGATAGAGGTGTAGTTGGGGCATTACGTTTTGTGTTTGTAAGGACCTTAGCTCTTTCTTATTGCCGATCCTTTTGTTTGCTCCTTAGCGCATTGGATCGGATATCGCTTTACTAAGATAGAAGAAAATATAATAAGAGTAGGTTACCTTTGAATTAATTTTGTAAAATATAGGCTGTCTTTAAATTTTAATATGTAGGGTCTTCATTTTAAAACCCTGTACAATCAATTATTTCTCAGAAAAGGAGTTGCAATTTTGTTTGTTTTATTAAAGTAGTTTTAAATATTTTCCACTTTTGTCCAATAATTAGAGAGTTATTGTGACTCTATACATTCTATGTATAAATATGCTATGTTATTTTTGAAATTGTCGTATCCTTCCGTCAGGTGGTCCCCTGTTTAAATTTATTTTGTAGAGCCTTTTCCTTTGTTTGGGCTGCCGTTGTATGGGTGAGTATGGTAAGTTATTTTTGCTCGCGTTCGGTCAACATTCCGGCTGTTCACGTGGTTTCTTTCAAGGTAAAGGAATTCAAGTGTAGAATAAAATGTAGTATAGTTTGTTTTCTGGTCTCTGTGTGTCTTTAAACTATATTTTTGGTTTGGGTTTTATTTGTTACTTTCTGTTGTAACTGGTGCTTTTTAAGTTAGCCACTTTGGCTCTCCGGTATGCGTTTTTCGGCTATATTTTTGAGATTTATATTATTTTAGTTCATACTTATTTATTGTTGTTGTTGTTGTTGTTGTTGTTGCTGTTGTTACCAGCTCATGTGAAAAGTGGAATTTTGTTAAAATTGTTTGTTGGTGGGTTTTGGGGTTTTCACGACAGTAAATTGTAGGATCTTATTTTTTTCTTTACCAGACTGGTGCTACATGAGCTAGCCGGTTTGGCTTTCCAGTTGGTTTTTTTTTGTTATTTTTGTATATTTTATTATTATTATTATTATTATTATTATTATTATTTCTTTTGATACTGGTGCCTTTTAGTCTTGCCATTTCAGCTCTTCCGTTTATATATTAATTAAAATTATGTTTGTATTTTACTAGTGTATTGGGGGGTTTGCCTTTTTGGCTCAATTCTATTATTATACTTTTCACTTTTAGTTGATACTACTGCTTTTTAATCTAGCCCTTTCGACTCTCCAGTTCCTGTGTTGATTTAAAATTCTGTTTGTGTTTTGCTAGTGTTTTTTTTTTTTTGGGGGGGGGGAATGGCCTTTTTAACTTCATTTGTCGTCGGACTAGCTTAAGTGTCTCTCTTTCTACCGTATCTTACCCTACATGGGTACCTGAATGTGAGTCTGTTTTGTTTCAGTCCGGTTCTTTGTTTGGTATGTCTCTTTGTTATATATCTGGTTCTGACCATGTGTGGACAATTGTCTTTATGTATGTTTCTGGTTATATATTAAAGAGTTTTTAAGTGTGGTTGTTTGACACGGCAAAAAGGGGGAGACAATTATATAGGCTTCATAGAATTTTGTTTATTATTATTTTTCAGGTATCCATATCGATTGTTTTCTTTTTCCAAATCACAAAGGGTATATATTTAATTATATCCGGGTATAGTTTTGTATTGTTTATCTTTTCTGTGTATAGTAGCATTTTGTGGTCAAATATATCTGTTGTTTTCCTTATTTCTTTTTTCATTTCTTTTCTGTTGTCATATAGTACCTCGCATGTTAATACCCAATGGCTTTTATTGTCAATATTGTTTTTACATAAGGGGCACATGGGGAGGTTTTTTTATGACTTTTCTTTTAAAGGTCATTTCTCCAGTCCACTAGGCGTCATGAAAATACTCATAAATTTGGGTTATTTATATTGGGTTTTTTAGTTTCATCCAAGTTTTCCATATTCTGGTCCAGTTAAAGTGAGGGTTATTTATCTTTATTTTGTTGGGTGGTAATTTGGGATTTATTATTAAGTCATACATTTCAGTTGAGTATTTAGTATTCCATATTCTGTTCTGTGTTCTATATTCTTTTAAGACTTGGACTTGTCTGCAGGCAATAATGGGTGGTACTATTAGTTTTGTGATGCTATTATTATTGTATAATTCTTTTTTATGCGGCACTAAAAATCCGAACCAATAGATGTATATATGTTGCCATGGGTGTTTTGGCGGATTTTGAATTTTTCAAGGTAGTTAGCTGTTTCTTTCAGTTTTAGATTTGTGATGTACATCCTTCCTGTCTTTTCCTTGTTCTCTTTCTAAATCAGTTGAAGTCGGTTTGATTGTAGAGATGGCATCTAATAATCACCTCAAAGTTTTTCAGTCAGTTCACCATTACATTTTGACAAGGAACATTCGTGGCGTAATTTCTTAAATCGATCGGTTTGAAGAGATCCCTGAGTGCTAAAAGCTTCCAATCGAAATCTAAGTTCATCTTCAAGTGAGAGCTCGTTATGGGTTAATTGTTATCTTCTAATTATGTGTTTCTTCATGTGCAGTATTTGCCGATGGAAATAGCTGCTTCATCAAATATGTCGCTAATTCAATAGAAGTTTTGGATGGAACATTATCCAAATGGTGCAGAGAAATCATAAGATCCAGAAGTTGTTGATTAACTATACCGTCGATGTAATAAGGATCAATATTTTCTAAAAGAGTACGATTGATCTCTGTTCCTTGTGCAGACATTTGTTTCCTCATGATTCATGAAGCTAATAACAACATATATTTTAGATGACACTGTTTTATTTGGCTTCTGATTCGTACTTTTAATTTAATTTGTTTTCTTTCACATTTTTTCTCTTTATTTTTACCTCGCCTGTTTTATTTACGTTTTCAATGTTTTAATTTTAAGTGGCATTCTTTCCTTTAGCATTTGCATATTTCGTTCATATTTTGGGGGTTTCATTTTAACAGTTCCCTGTTTAATTTGAGTGTTGATCTTAATGTAAAAGCGTTATTATCTTTAGTCTTCACGTATGCGTTTAACACTTTGTTTTTAAAACTCATTTTAAATATTACTCAACTTGATTTGCATTTCATTTTGTTAGCGGCGATGGCCTTCCATGAAATAATCCTTTTAAATAAAATATATAAAGCCAATAACAAATCTCTCACGAGGTTTGCGCCATAGGTTACTATTTATATATATCACGTGATCATATTTACACAAGATTAGATCTATATTTAGATGAGGCTAACCCATCTAGTGTCAAAGTTTGTTTGTATTCAAATGCTAGCCTTCTTCATCCTCTTTAGATTGAACACAGGATTAAATGAAAACCGAAATTGTAAATTGTAATTCAGATCAAACAGAAAAGCAAAGGAAAGTGCAATGTTTGAAAACGTATGCAGCAGTGATCTTTTAGCAAGAACGCAACTTCACATAAATGTTTCAATTTTATATTGTTATATCATGTATATTATATCCTCCATTATTTCTATTTATTTTTCGCATTTTCTATTAGTTCCGTATATATATATATATATATATATATATATATATATATATATATATATATATATATATATATATATAAAATGAAGAATATTAAATTAAATAGAAAATATATCGTATAATAATACAAAATACGTGAATACGGTTATGCTGATAATCCCTTTATAGGCTATAGCTGCCGATAAACATCTTAAATACCAAAATAGAAAGAATGAACGTATCCATTATACTGAGGAATGTACGCAAAGAAAAGATAGCCACATATCCCCAGTGAACCCACAAAGGATGACTACACTGCTTTGTCTCGCAAGAAAAACACAACGTAAAGAAAATCACTCTTTTTTATTTTCTGTATAGCCAAGGTATACCTAAGCGGACACCCATAATATTGAAGTTAAATGCTTAGTTTTAGTTCACCAAAATTGTATTTTATATATGGCTTTATGGACGGGGGGGGGCAAATAAGTTGTATAACATGTGAAGAAACAAATATTATAGTTCAGTCGCTGCAACCACGTCAAGCCATTGTGGTAGTGCCGCGTACTTCTGGTAGAACTGTATTTGCGTGTAACTATCTCGAAAATATGCTTTCGAAAGCTATATCGATGCATACTTATCATTTGTTCGACTGTCAATATAAAAAACATATGAGAGTATATCAACTAGTAGTTAAATCGTGCAGGATACATAGGCCACTCATTCTAATATGACCAATTAGTAGCAGTCTCAATCAAATGTGGACACAATTGCCAGAACAACAAGAGATGGCTTGACAATATGTAGAACAAACTAATTTGGCGGCAGCTATAATCATTACTGATTGACCGATTTGGTTTAATATTAAATGCGTCGTGTCTTTGACAATCGAGTCAAAACGACTTACGATGCCATCCACGGTGGTTTTATCACCAAAAATATAAACGTTGTGAAACACAATGACATATTTCGACGACGAACCATTGACTGCTAATAACAACTCTTCCGATGACAAACATATGCTAAGAGCGACACGTACATATGTTCCTAGAATATACTGGTGAAGATATTAAATATACGGGCGTCGATAAATTATCTGACGACCAGGTTAGTGTCGGTAACAAACAAAGCTCCTCTATGATAACTAAAAGAGGCAACGTGATTTGGGTGTTATTCTATATTCATTTATTGCGTTATTAATGTCCTTAACTAACGAGCTGCAAAGTAATTCAGCATAGATCATTCTATTGGTTTAGAAAATATTGCATTCTGAGACGCAGAAACTTAAGCAATCAACCTGATAAATATATTATCGACACTTATATTATACCATGTATCTGTATCATATTATGATGATTACTAAATCAAATTCAGTTGCATACAAGACACCAATAAAATCAATACCATATAATGTGTGTGTCTAATTTATGAATAATTCGTTGCGTCCCCGATAATGTTCTCAACCGAGTCTAGTTATGCTCTCTCCATCTGAAGCAAAAATAAAAAAACATATCATAATCTGTTAGGGACCCCGATTGGCCGAGTGGTCTACAGCACTCTCCGTCACAGATCACTGCCATCTCACCTCTGTCTGCGTGAGTTCGAGTCTAAGATTCGGCTAATGTAGTTATGTGAGAAAGCTTACCAGTAGCTTCTTGCGGGTCGGTGGTTCTTTCCGGGATTTTTCCCGGGTTTTTCCTCTACCAATAATACTGGCCGCCATGTACAGCCTATCAAGTGCTTAAAAATGGCGTTAAACCCTAGTACAACAACAAGTGCAGCATAATCTGTCAATCTTTTGTAATGGTATGGACCGGGTAGGATGCAAATTTACGAGGCTGACGCCGGAGTGTAAATGCGAAATCAAAACCATCGCGAACTTCACACCAATGCATAATTCAGTATTCGATACTAGTGAATTAATATTGGACAAGTGGCAGTTGCTCCACTTTCACATGAAAATGAAACTACAGATTACGGGAAACCATACAAATAAGATAAGGAGTGTTAGCTAAACCTTTATATACATACATACATACATACATACACACATACATACATACATACATACATACATACATACATACATACATACATACACACATACATACATACATACATACATACATACATACATACATACATACATACATACATACATACATACATACATACATACATACATACATACATACATACATACATACATACATACATACATACATACATACATACACACTTACACACTGACACACGTGTACAAGACTTACAGATATCTCTGTAAGCAGTAATTTTACCACGGATGCAAGACAGAAACGAATTCGGTTAGAGCTACACATACTAACTTTTCAATGAATGTAGGAATAAAAGATTTATATTATTACAAAATAGAGCAGCTGCAAATGTCATTAAATGATACTTACCACACTCATCTCGGTCGAATCTCGCATCATTCCAATGAAGGGCATCAGTTCTCTAACCTTGATTTCAACTGAAGAAAACAAGTCTTTTTCCATGCGTGTCATGGGTTTTTTAACAGTTTCTGCCATTGCCGTAGAAAGTAATTGTTCAAGATCAAACCCTTTCTTTATTACATCTATGTCTGTTCCTTGATCAATTAACTGTCTGGCATTGTCAGTTGCGGTAGAACAATTTTTCAGTTCCTCTTTAATACCTCTTTTGAGAGCTGCATTTTGTTGTCTTAGGTCTTTATAAACATTTTGTATTTTGTCTTTTATTTTTGCTACCTCTTGATCAATTACTTTAATCAGCTGTAAACGCTGGTCCTCAAGAGCTTTGATTTCTTTCCTCTCGGCGTCAATAATTTTCTTATCAATAGAGTCTGCCTCTTGCTCAGAATCAGTTATACGTCTCACCTTGTCTGAGCACTGATTCATCTTGATCTGTATGCTTTTCTTCACTTCAGCTGCAGCATCTGTTACGTTCTCAGTAGCATGACTTTTGTGCTTGATTGCATTACACATAAAGCAGATAAGTGCTTTACAGTCTTTGCAAACAAGCCTGATTTCATCTTCTGGATGTTGATCACAAAATATTCGTTGCCGAATTTTGCCTTTCATTTCTGGCTCCAAGGTTCCCAGATCACTTATTTTGTGATGTCTGCTCGCTTTCAACTTTTCGTGGACAAAGCAACATGTTTGGCACAAATTCTCCTGGCAATCGAAGCATCTACTGCATGCCATGCTTTTCGGACCACAAATCTCACAAGGGAATTTTTCATTCATATCCGTATCGATGTAGAAATTAGTTTGAAACCCGGTAATCCCGCTGTCCGGTAAATGTATACTTGTCCTGCATATCGGACAGTTAAAGCAACCATTGTGAAGGTTAACCTGTACATAATCCTCCAGACACTTGTAACAAAAACTATGGTGACAGGATATTAGCTTCGGATTCTTAAAACTATTCATGCAAATACTGCACTCATGTCGACTTGCTGCCATTTTCGAAGGCACTTTCGTTTTGTTTAATCAGTAAGAATACACGTATAGCGAGCAGACGTGTTAGCGCCACCTGTTGGATGAACGTATTATCTATTTCAGCGATTGTCATATGATCAATGATTGTTCACTAGCTCGGTCCATTTTCCGTTAGGTTTTCAAAAAATTACATGCTGAATATGGCCGAGCGATGATCCCATTGAGATTAAAGCTTTCTCAGGCAAGATTAATTAGGTTGAAAAGTTACCAAGTCAATAGGTACTCAACGAAAAACGTACTAACGTCATAACATTCCAAACTGAAAATGTGCGCAAATTAAATCATGTTCAAACAGGCTTTGACAGCTATTGATTTTGTGTAGTATATTATCTGTTCTGTGTATGATAATATATTTCTTCTCCATACGTTGTGATTGGTTCTAGGTTGATTTTACCGATGAACTTTATACATTTATTTCATGAATCTATGTTATTTAGTGACATAGGAAACAAATTCCAAGGAGATGAAGTGGCCACGTTTGTACTTTCAATACATGAAGATCTACGTGACTGATAATACATTTCTTTGATCTGAGTAGAAAGCATAAATTCATATTTAGTTCTGTTTTACTTTATATGATACTATAGTGATAGACTATGACGTTCTGTTTAACTGAAAAGTGTGTGTACTGAGTCTATTACCTAAGTCCTCTGCAACTCAACTACCCGCCACGAGTAGTCTAACGCCTAAGCCTTGACGATCACTGACATCTCACCATCGATTAATAAATCAAACCCTCACAGTTGACGATATCGATATTCGGTTTATATCACGTGACATCCATCAGTTTCAACACATATTTTGAGGACATCACGGATAACGACGTGGGTACAAGTCCGCGGACAGGATTTGTGCGCTATAGAACAAATTCTGCATCAGTCCCCTATGAATAAAACAAAACATTGGAAAAATTCTTCTCTTCAGAGTTGGTTTCCCACCTTAATTATATAACGTTTTGCATGCTATTCTGACTTTATTGTTGTGTTCTTGCTGTATTAAATGGTTTGCAATCTCCTTTTAACGTTCTGCAGTCGCTTTACTACATGCTTGCACACCTTACATGTTAATGTTTGGGGCCCCTGAGTGGTATAAAGCGCTACCCATTCCGATCACTGCCATCTCACCTCTGTCTGTACGGATTCGAGTCTCCAATTCGGCCAATGTATGTATGTTAGAAACCTTTCCATTAGCTTCTCGTGGGTCAGTGGATCTTTCCAGATAGTTTTTTACGGGTTCTTTCTCCACCATTAATACTGTCCACCATGCATAGCCTATATTGTGCTGAAATATGGCGTTAAACTCTACAACAACAACATGCACAAACTGATGCATACAGTATGGCATGTATATAATGTTTACAGACAGGTGCAGGTTTTGTCCAGACAGGTATGGGTACATGAGGGCAGTGATATTTCCTTTGGACAATGCAATACCTGTGAAGCAAATTTAGGTCAGTCAAATTTCTTTATTCCACGATTTAAGAAGGATACTTGATACAATACACCATTAATATAACCCATATCATGATATAAGAACTGATACTTGATACAGTACACCCTCATTAGAACAGCAGCTCATGATATAAGAAATTAGATCAATAACGAGACCCACCATTTACAAAAAGTGACCAACTCATTTTGATGAATTCAAACAATTGCCAATTTATTTAATCATCTACATTGCATAATAGTGCAAGATTGGACTACGCTAATATATTATGATTACAGCATATCATTTCAGTCAGATGAATGTACCTGTACTAAGACAGTGGACTTGAGACAGGTTTGACATTTGTTTTTCGTGGCAAATATCAACATACCAAATGCAACAGGTAGCAATCCATTGAGATATCGATTTACTAAGTCGTTGGTATGAATAATACACAGGCAGTACGGTGTAAAGTCCATCTTGTAGTACGGGTCTATAGTTAGGGCAGCGCAATATCCTTTTGACAATGTATGTACCTGTGAAGCAAAGTTAGATCAGTCTACGTTCTTTATTCCACGATTTAAGAAATGATACTTGAAACACTACACCCTTAATAGAACCCAGCTCATGATTTTAGAAATTAGATCAATAACCAGACCCAACACTTACAAAACGTGACCAAGTAGAAATGAGATAGTATACACCAATTTAATAATGTATACGTAATGTATGTATGAATGTATGTATGTATGTATGTATGTATGTATGTATGTATGTATGTATGTATGTATGTATGTATGTATGCATGCATGCATGCATGCATGCATGCATGCATGCATGCATGCATGCATGCATGTATGTATGTATGTATGTATGTATGTATGTATGTATGTATGTATGTATGTATGTATGTATGTATGTATGTATGTATGTATGTATGAATGTATGTATGTATGTAGGTATGTAGGTAGGTAGGTAGGTAGGTAGGTAGGTAGGTAGATAGGCAGGTATGCATGCATGCATGCATGCATGCATGTATGTGTGTATGTGTTCGTGCACAATATATTGCATATATCTAACTTGACTCCAAATGATGAAGATGATCAGATGCAGCATATCACGATATCACGATATTTCCAATCTGAGAATCAATAAGGGGAACAATAACTGGAACATATTACAGTGTTTGCAACGTGACACTACAGGATGCGATTTGATAGATGGGGTGTATCACAAAATTCACAAACTTGATGGTAATGAATACATAATGGTAATATATAAATGGAGGATATCACAATAATTACAACTTGACGCAAATTTTGGCAAATTTTCGACTATGATCTATTGCATAAAACTAATAATAATATTACATTAAAGATACGAATAAAAAATAACTAATGATTTTTGTTGAAATGATGTCTGTAAGATTCACACTGAGGTATTAAGTTAATTCCTTATGCAACTAGTAACTTTTATACTAAACCAACACTGCCATCAACCCCTCTTTATTTAAATTAATATTTGTAACAGGAACGAGCTATTTTGACTATTTAACTTCGACAAAGAGAGAGAGAGAGAGAGAGAGAGAGAGAGAGAGAGAGAGAGAGAGAGAGAGAGAGAGAGAGAGAGAGAGAGAGATTTATGAATTGATGTGTTCGTTTATTCACGGCGTGTGATGTATTTTTATGTTTAAACATGGTACTATAAACTATATCTATGCTTTCGAATATCCTTAACATGTTTTGACATTTTCTTATACCAATCTTTCATTATATATTTACTCAGTAAAGAAGCAATAAAGCAACGAATGACTATGTGTACATGTTTCTTTGACGGCACGTATGACTATTAACATGTCGTATATTTCCTAAAGGATATCCTTCGAACTAAAACAACAGCCTAATATTGATCAAAAAAAGTTTTACAAAGTTCGCAAAGCAACCAATTTAATTAATACACAAAATAGTATAATATTGCAAGACTGAACTACGAGAGAATATTTGATTACATCATATAATGTCCGTCACGTTAATGTACCTGTACTCTGACAAGGGAATTGCAACTGGTTTATGACATTGTATTATCTTGGTAAATAGCACATACAAAATACAACAAAAAGCAATCCAATGAGATATCGATTTATTAAGTCGTTGCTATGAATCCTTGGCAAGCAATCAGGTGTAAATTCCATCTCGTAGTATTGGTCTATAGGTAGGGCAATTCAAACGTGACATAAAACTGTGGTAACATGTAAATGTAGCAAATAGAGCAGCAGAGAGGGTGAACCTCACAACTTTTCGAGCGTCGATTCGGAAATCTGAGGCTTCCACCAAATAGTAAAAAAAAATGGCGTCTATTCGATAAAATAAGATTTCCTTATATACGCCAACGTCGTTGTCATTCACCCTCTCTGCTGCTGGAACTTTCAGTTCTGAATTAATAATTCTTTTACGAGTTTAACCAAATATTTGATCGAGTCCGATACGATATCATGTCCGAGGATCATGTAAATTTATTGTTATAAATCCGTGCGGAGTCGACTGAGCGTTACTAAAGAAATTTTTAAATTGATTGAAGTCCATATCAGAGCACCATGTCTGCCAAATATTTCGAAGCGTATGAGTATCAACGCCGTTAAATACACACAGTAAGTTACAGTTGTCTCTAATCACTTTTGGAATCTGAGTGTATCGTTGAGTGACATATATCACGTCAGTGTTTTTATGCCTGCCTCTGGAAAAGATCCTAGCTGGGTTTTTTTTGATTGTCTAACATCACATCGTCGTATACGACTAAATTGTTAATGTACCCATCAAGGTCATCCACGGATGGCGCCTCGTCAATATCAGTTATAAAATCAATGGCGTTTTCACCCTTAATTTCTGATGCATTCTCGTTAAAATCTTTTAGCACTTCATAGCATCGTTGATCATCTACGCTAGGAGCAACTAAATACAACTTATCCCATTTCATCCATCTCATTATTAAATTGAGCAACAATTGCGTTTTACCGAATCCAGATGGCCCGATTATAATTGCGCGGATAGAGTTTGGTAGTGCTACATGATGCTTAACTGGTTCTTTTGTTTTAGTCGCTGAAAAATCAATTATATCCATATTTCTATAAATAAATTATGGATCTATATTGTGTGAAGTGTAAAACGCGTACTGGCACAGATGACTTGACGACGATTACAACTAGAAATAACCGATCAGCGCTTTCTGGTAAATGCGTGCAATGTGGTACAAAGAAATTTAGATTTGTGTCTATGAGATCTGCAGGAAATGATGATTTAAAAAAAACGAGGAGGTGATATCGCAGCCAAATTGGCAAAGCTCCCTGGAACCCCATGGGCAAAGTACCCTGGAGAAAAGCACCTTCCAGGATATAGCTACTGTGGCCCCGGAACACGATTAGATATCAGACTTGATGATCAAAATCAACCCCGATCCGGCGAGTATCCGATAAACGCTATTGATAAGGCGTGTCATGCTCATGATGTTGCATATAAAAGCAGCAATCTGCAAAACAGGCATCTCGCGGATGTGAAATTAATTCATGCGTTAAATGCTATTCCTGATAAATCTTTTAAAGAAAAGTTGGCTTCGTGGTTGGTAAAATCAGCTATGAAAGGCAAATTGATGATGGGTGCTGGTAATTAATAATATGGAATCTATTTATTATTCTCCAAAAGGATACTGGAGGGGTAACGCTGGAATCAATAAACTCGCCAACGCCGCAAAAGTGAAAAAGGCCACTGCGGCTAATTGGTTATCCAAACAGGCTATATGGCAAATTTATCTACCACCGCCTAAACAAATCAATTTCTCGCATTTTGATGTTACCGGACCCAATGAAGTTCATCAAGCTGATTTATTGTTTTTACCACATGACAACGGTTACAAATACGCGCTAACAGTAGTTGACGTTGCGAGTCGATACAAACAAGCAGAACCGCTAAAAACAAAGTCAGCTCCTTCAGTAGCTTCTGCATTTGAAAAGATTTATCGAAAGGGTCCTCTGCGTTGGCCAAATCTGTTACAAGTTGATCCTGGCAAGGAATTTCAGGGTGCAGTGTTATCAGCGATGAAACATCATAATGTCACCATCAGACAAGGACATACTGCACTACATCGCGATCAGGCAATTGTTGAACGATTTAATCGGACTCTTGCTGAACGGTTATTTGGATATCAATACGCGAAGGAGTTTATTCAGGATAAAAGATCCCGTGAATGGGTTAAGAGATTACCAGCTGTGATTACCGCGCTCAATAATGAGATTACTCGAACAATTAACATGAAACCTGTCAACGCGATTAAGAAAGCGTCTATACCAAAAATGGAAATCCAAGGAATTTCACCCAAAAAAATTTCTAGAAACGCTAGCGTTTCCCAACCAATTCTTGGTAGTAATGTCACTATTAGGTATTTATACGAACCAGGAGAGCTTGAGGGTGGTAAAAAAGAGCTACCGATCCTATTTGGAGCGTCACTACGCATAAGATATCCGGTATAACACGATCTACTGGTAGACCTCCAATCTATAAACTGGATTCAACTGCTCCTCAGCGAGGATTTACTCGACAACAACTACAGGTAATTCCCGAGGATACTCAATTACCACCGCGTGGTCTTAACTAGCACCCCTTCGTCTGTTGCACTCAAGACAAGTCAACATCACATTGTTTCTGATATGACCAATGCTGCTATTCTTTCTGTCTACGGTAAATTGGCGAGGATCTTTATCCGAATACTGCCAACGCATTATACAATTGCAACTCGCGCAGTGATTATTCTGTTGTTGCTTCAGCGTAATTATTAATTCAGCATCAATGTCAATTTCTCGTTGTTTGTTTTTGTCTTGTTGTTTGTAACCGGAGAGTTTTTTATCAATAACTTTAACATCAACGATGCTAGCATCATCCATTGTAGTGTCATTATCATCCAGGACAACTCTTCGAAGTTGATTTATTTTTCGTACTCTGGATACTGCAAGATAGACTAAATTCGACCATTCGATGTGATTATCTACCATCCAAACAATTGTATCCGATATAGTCAATCCCTGTGAAGAATGTATCGTCGCTGCGTATCCTAGCGTCCATGGGGATTTATTAGCACGCAATGCATCTTCAACGACGCTGATATCAACCAGCACAATATCATTTAACACGAGAATCTGCTTTTCACTCTTCCCTGGAATATCAACTTCTATATTCTGTTTTCGTGTATCCGAAGGCCTATAACACAACGGTACTGGAAGTGTTGCAAATTTTTCTTTATGCAATTCAAATAACTTCATCTGAAGTATGTCTCTGACTATTTTTCTACTTGCTACTATCAAATCGTTTGGTCTCCACGTTTCCCAAAAATCATTTATGGGAGTTTCTGAAATTATTTCACGCGCTATTTCACATTGGATTTTATCCGGTTGTAATCTAATTAGCGCTTTGAACTCGCGTAATTGTTCATCAAGTGATCTATAATCAGTAGTAATTTCTTCATAGTAGTCTACAAAACCCTTTAGCCAGTCATGTGGAGATGCACCGACAAATGGTGGTGGTTGGCCGTGATCCCCGCACATGACGACTTTTGTGTTTTTGTTTAACAACCATTCGAGAAATGTTTGTAATACTCTCAACGATACCGTGCATATTTCATCCCAAATTATGATTTCAGGAATGAATTTATCGCCCATTCGATCAAGAGTCCATTCATCGCCTTTCCATCGAAAGAAACTGTGATAAGTACATGCATTTACCCCTCGCTGTATCATCTCTCTGGCGAGTCTGTGAGTCGGTGTTAACACAATCATGTTTGACCGGCGATATAATTCAATTGCACGAGTTGTCTTTCCTGACCCACCACAACCGTTTAAATAAACTGTCTTGTATCTACATATTGGATCAGATACCGGTGGTGCATTAGAAAATTCTGATTGAATCTTATCACACTTTAAGTACTTTTCATCCATGGTAACATCTGCCGATTCACAATACTCATGTAGTTTTTCCTTTTTAAATCGCCAACGTCCCCAATTTTCCTCGGGATCTGTGAATTTAGCTACATCTGATTTGTATTTCTCGTGGATATAAATAGAATCAGTGGCTACTCTAACCGCGGTATCTGGAAATCTATTTATCATCGAAAATAGATTAATACAAGCATAGGCTAGCATAGAACTTCTCAAATGCGTATATTGTTTAATATATCCATCACAATAGGTAACAACCGTACCTAATTTCTCACCATTGGATAGAAAAGCGTCTTTACGATTTACAAGTTTTCCCTGTTTCGTTAAATCTGTTACAATAAAATCGTATTCAGCGATGTCTATGATCAACCGCGAGGAATATTTTGCATTGTCGTATCTTCCACCCTGGGTAAATTTACCGATTATTCTTCGTCCAAAATCTTTTGCTTGTTCTTTTTTAATTTCAATAAAACTTCTTAGACCAATTCATGACTTCTTCCTCGCTTAAATTCGTCGAATTTCCATCTGGATCGGGTTGTGGTAGCCAAACTTCTTTCTGAGCTCGATAGCATATAATAGCTTCGGAAACAATCAACGATTGTAACATCTCACAATCAATCATATATCGTAGTAACACTATTGGCATCCAGGCCTTTTCAGATATATGTCTACCAAGCCAAACATAACTACACGGATGTAACCCTGTAGCGAGTTCAAATGATATCACACGAGCGAATCCGGTTAAATCAAAATCAGGTAATGGTCCATTAATCGCAACACGAGTCATTTCATGCGTGGGGTGTCCAAATCGTTTAAAGTACTCTGCGGCTTCTCCATATCCTAGAAAACTCCCTGGATAACACGCAGCTATATCAATTGAAATCATACCATCACGATGGTATTTGGTATTCCACAGTCCTCCATGACTAAATTCGACGCAACTCAATTTAACATCTTCGAGAAAATCACTTCGTGTTGGACGCCATGAGTTTTTTTTTCTTGCGAAGTGAGCTACCACTGATGGAATAGTAAAACTATCCGTGAGTAGTTTTTCATGGAAACTCTCCGGTGAAAAATCACTAGCGATTTTTCTCATTCTGTTATCTAATTCTTCAACGCGATATAATTCACCATTTGGTCTTACAAATTGATCAAATCCTATTTCGGGATCTTCATCACTTCTAAGTAACCACACTGACACAGGATCATCTTTACACAACGCATGAATAGCATCGAATAATTTCTCATTATAAAAAACATCTCCGACGAATCCCCGGAAAATTCCGGGGGGATATATCTCACGGTTCGTTCTCGTGGAAATATTGTTACTGCAGGTGTCCACGCGTGTTCGTTATGATCAATAATTTGTATTGGCGCTCCTTGTAATTTATATTTCGGTTCGTGTAATACTTCTCCGGTTATCGTCATAACGGTTATTGGGAATTTTAATGATGTTTCTAATTTAGCTGTATCAGAAATCTTTGCACCGTGCTGTTTCACTGTCAGTTCCCATTCGGTTATTTTCCTACGTCGCAGATCAGTTAGTTTATTTCCTCGGGATGCATTTGTGAAGTGTTCCATTACCCGTGTTGCTACACAATTGAGCCTTGAGGAAGTCAACGATGAATATTTCATAGGAGCTAGTTTTGCGATATCGGGTTTATTATTTAACGGATATATCCCATAAACAATTGCTGTTACGGGATAAGATCTCTCGTAGTATGGCTTGTCAATTCCAGTTAGAATTCCTGGTTTGGAATCTCTACTTACAATGACAGTCTTTTTATCCTTGAGGATTGGTTCAAATTTATCCCTAATAATCCATTTGCCTTCGACTTCGGTAATGAATTTTATTCTGAAAAAATACTTCTGTTGGGAATTGCTTTGTTTGGGAATTGCTTTGCAATTTACCTTTGGATTTCCATCTTTGATTTTCCTTGTTTGGGAATTGCTTTGCAATTTACCTTTGGATTTCCATCTTCGAATTTCCCCTTTGGATTTTTCCCCCTTTGGCTCGCCAAGGTGTGAAATTATCTCAGCTGCTCTTTCATCGTTCATAGTAGCATCGATGATGGGTACATTGACATCATCATTGATAATTCGAAATGTCGACCAACAGTATGCTGCACCGTCTCGGTAGAATTCATTAAAACATTCCCTGATTTTACCCAGTATAGTTCTATCACCGATTAGACGTTTTGGTGTATCAGAGACTCTATCGAGATTGAATTTAACATTTTTCCAAGGCTTGATTTTCGATAATCTTTTGAACTCATTATCGAGATTGAATTTAGTATTTTTCCAGGGCTTAATTTTCGATAATCTCTTGAACTCATTATCGAGATTGAATTTAGCATTTTTCCAAGGCTTGATTTTCGATAATCTCTTGAACTCATTATCAAGATTGAATTTAACATTTTTCCAAGGCTTGATTTTCGATAATCTCTTGAACTCATTATCGCGATTGAATTTAGCATTTTTCCAAGGCTTGATTTTCGATAATCTCTTGAACTCCTCCATGTTATAATTAAAACAAGTATTTAAATAGAAAAATATAGTATAATGAATCACTGCAAGTGGCTTATGATTGGATCAACAACCCCGTGTAACAAATCATGCAGGAGCTAATTCTGTGGATATCATATGCAAAGCGTGAGAAACGGTTCAAAAGGTCCTCTCCCATGCCTCCAATGTGGGGTGGGCGTCAGGGGAAAATCGCAGTTGTGTCTTGCTTGTGGGGGTAAACGATACAGAGAACTAAAACGCTATTATGACAAACGAATTATTGACCCTAGCGTCCTTGATAAAATCAAGGACAAAATCATAAAAACCCCTCAAGATTATATCCAGAGATTTATAATAAATTAGACAAGTAATGTTATTATATAAATGAGCCAAGATTTCAGACCTCATCCAGTGCTTGTTAATTACGAAGCCTCCAGTGATGGTGTTGTCAGGCACCGCAGACTAAGAGAACCGATTGGATATCTGAATAATATGGGGTATTTGTTGTTTAGTGCTAGAAATAAAACATATCTCTGTCACAGAATTATTTTTGAATGTCATAACGGATTAATCGAAGACGGATTTGTGATTGATCACATAAATGGCGTGAAGACTGATAATTGTCTTGAGAATCTTCAAGCTGTCTCACAAAGTCTGAATTCAAAATTAGGTGGAACCGGCAAATACGCAAAACGCCCTAGGGGAGTTAAATCGTTTGATTTAGAAAATAATGAAGAGAGAAGCTTTCAGTCGATAAATGAAGCCAGTAGATACTTTGACATTTGTGGGACTTCAATACGATTTATTGCTGAAAATATAATTAAAACTGCTCTGTCAAAACGGACAGGTCACAGGATAAAATTCGTATACACCTAAAACGATTCAAGGGGGATAAATCCTTTATGTATAAATCCAACAACTGAATACACTCTACTCACTAAGTTCCCTTGTATTATGACGTCAAAGGAAGTGAGTCGTCTGCTAGTACCTGATACCTTGACTAGGCGCCGCGCACGTGACTGTAATGGAGTAGGTAGAGTTGTATTTTTATCAATTCTAAAACCTTTTATTGTCGCTTGGCTAAAACTGCAATTTAAACAGTTATATTTATTTACACCATCTATAATACACTTTTAGTACAAACGCGGTTCAGCGCATTACCTATGTTCGCTCAGCCGAAATGAGCATTGTGAGAAATACTAGTGTCTCCCATTCATTGACGTAGGTAGGCGTGTGGTTAAAATTCCTCTGTTATCAGCTCTTTGTGATTTAATCGATAAATGTACTCGCGTCTAGAGAATTATAGAACAGGGAATTTAACAACTGTATTATTTTGTTTAGTGCTTCATTTAAAATATCTGTCTGTTTTAAATGTTGTGAAACAGCATTGATAAGTAATTCAAGGAAATAAAATAAAACACTCGTGAAAGACGCGGCTGTATCAGTCGCCTTATATACATTACGGCTCGTAATAAGCTTGGGGCTTTCGAAGGCCAGTTCCGACCAATCAAAAACTAACCAAACGCCATTAACACGGGCGTGTGGTTGTTTTGTCAATCATGCAACCGGGTTAATTTAGTTTGGTTGCTTTTGATTGGTTGGACTGGCCGTAGAAAATCTGCCCCGTCGTTTCATGTTTGTGTTGTCTTGTGCCGTCCCACATCATTACCATCCAATCGTTTCATTGAATTATAATCCATCCTTAATTAAGTTAATATAAGTATATGTTACGCCTACAATCTATCACAACACTCGAGTGAAGATATATATGGCATTGTGCCGTCCAACATCAATCGTTCCATTGAATTATAATCCATCCTTAATTAAGTTAATATAAGTATATGTTACGCCTACAATCTGTCACAACACTCGAGTGAAGATATATATGGCATTGTGCCGTCCCACATCAATCGTTTCATTGAATAAATACCATCCTTAATTAAGTATATGTATGCCTAAAATCTGCCGCAACACTCGAGCGGAGACATATATGGCATTGTGCCGTCCATTAATTAAGGTAATTAAGTACATGTATGACGCCCCCCAAGCATATCTTCTGGGCGGTCTAAGATGGTGTTTGCCACGTTAGGCCTCCCGCCGGAGATGTATGTTTCGGGTCCCCTTGGGCTTACATGGATGCGAAGGCACCCAAGGAGTTCCAAAGATACTTGTTGTCACATACCTCTGGGTCTCTTTCACGTTATTTGACGCGAAAGGGGTTTCCAAATGGGGTTTTCAGTACAGCATATACATGGACCTAATTAAGTTAATTAAGTATATGTATGCCTAAAATCTGTCACAACACTCGAGTGAAGATATACGGCATTGTACTGTCCATATATTTTTTAATAATTAGAGGTACTATATTATTATATTTTTATAAAAATATGGATATCAAAGATGTAAATGCTATAATTGCTGAAATTTCAATTTTAAAAAATAAAGGGGTATTATTATCTAAAGATCTCGACGCTGACAAGATTACCTCGGAATATGAAGACATTGAGTATCAGTCTAGTAAGGGTCGTTATGTTTTACCTAAGATGTACAGACTCGTGAAAGGAATTCAAAAGTCCATCAATGCTTGTTTGTACGGTAACGACATTAATGTATTTATAACGCTATTTAGCACCGTTGAAGCAATACGTCAAAAGCTCGGCCAAGAGTATCAGCGACGAGCTGAAATTAGTTCTAAGGTTCGTGATCTTAGGAAGATATTAAACGAGGAGCGACCAGTATCCTAACCACGTGAGCGTTACTATAAAAAATAGGCTTTCAGTAAATAATTTAAAAAAATAATTTTTTTTTAGCGTATTTTGTTACAAGTGTTACACTTGTCACATAGGATTTTCTCCTGAAATGATACTCAGCAGTTTGGGTTTACTCATGCAGCTATGTGCGTACTGGATTATCTGGTCGTGGTAGCAAGTAATCACCGCGACGCCTCCATTTTCACGTAGTTGTTGTTGTTGCCGTGTCGTTAATAAAAATCGTTCATTTCCGTTCTCAGATATTACAATTTTGAAACCCTCAGCGATGTTATTTCTGAAACATTCGCGGATAGCGTCGTACAGTTTAACCTTGTCGGAGATGGATACGTTAGCTTGATGGTACATTATTTAATAACTCAGCTTTCAATTGTAATAGTTTCACATTTGAAAACTCAGTTCACAAACACTATATGGTAGGTGAATCGCTTACAACTAGATTAGCCCGAGAGCGGCTAGAAGCAATTAAAAAGTTTATAACGGTTCGAGACAGAGTTCGCGAGAAACTTCAACAACGACAACAAGCGCAGACTGACTTTTCTGTGTCAAGTGAACAACTGTTTACTCCGATAACAAGTGCGACCAAAGATGTGAAAACAGCAACTGAACGAGCAATATTTGGGGATATTCCTGAACGAGAACGAGCAAAGAAGGCGCCGCTGCTTAATACGCTTGAAAAAATTGCAGCAGAGACCGAACAAACACGCGCAGGGATACAACAGTTATCCAGTGATATAAAACCTCAGCGTGAATATGAACGATTAGCTGATATTGATGATTCTGCGCCTGAAACTCAAAGAGTTTCCACACCTGAACCACAACCTGTTGATGTCGTCACCCCAAGAGGTGTTCCTTTTATAGATAAATTCACCGAAAACGCTATAGCAGAAATCAGACGACATCAATTAATAAAAAATAAAGATTATGCGGACTTTGGCGTTTTCGCTATCCAAAAATATTATTCAAGGGGAGAGTTTTTAAAAGACGAGTATAAAAAAAACATAATTAAACGAGATGACTGGGTAGATTGGTTATATAAAATAAACAAGGATATTTCTGGTAATTTGAGAAGGTATACAATTGAGTATAGATCTTTTAAAATAGGAGTTGATGGTCATGGTATACAAAAACAACAAGAACGAGAAAAACAAAGTCGAGGCCGACAAAGGCAATTATTTGATGATAGTCAGGGCGCAACTGGTACAACTGAGGAAACAAGCGGAAAGGGATATTCGATTAAAAACCCTTTGGATTTCAACGCTGGAGTCTTTGACGTTAGCGTGACATGCCCTGGTAATATTCTCAGTGATATATCACGGCTGGAAGTTCTCATCGGGGGGAGGCGAGCCGGAAACAACTCTCCGGAAATCATTAATGAAGCAGCTCTTGATATGGAAGCCCAAGTGCGCAAAGACGATTCCGTCCGTGATTATCAATACTATTCCTATCATGCAATACAACCCGACCTACGATCGCGAATTGAACTACAAGTTCAAGATACCAGCAAATACTTTTTGCCATGTGAAGCGTTTATTGAAGTAGAGGGAAAATTTGTAACAAACGATGCTGCTCATAATGATCCACCATATGCAAATGATTCAAATATCCGAGTTGGTTTTGTCAATAATGGCATCATGGCGTTATTTGAAAGTGCAAGATATCTCATTGATGGAAAAGAAATTGAATCAATAGACCGTGAAATTGATGTTGCAACAACAATAATCGGACTAGCAAGATACTCCGATGATTATACAAGATCGGCTGGGCCATCTATGATGTTTGCAAAAGATAGTAATGATCACGCTGACCACATTAATCATACTAGGGTAAAAGCAACACGAGATACCGCAGTTGATCCAGCACCAGCAGGATATACTAGACCGGCTGGTACCTTTGATGTCGTAGATATTAATCGCAATTTCAATCTAGGTTTTGCAACACGAGTAGCGATGTTACAAGGACAAGAACGATATTTTTCATGTGCGATTCCACTCCATCACATATTTGGATTCTGCAGAAATGTCAGAAAAGTCATCTATGGAGCCAAACACACAATCGCGTTAGTGCGAAAAGGCAATGACAATGATGCTATTTGGCGTACTGGTGCCACTGATGGTAAAGTTGTTTTGAGTAAAATAGTATTGTGGATGCCAGTAATGACCCCATCAATTACCTCGGAAGAGCGGCTACTTTCATTTATGGACACAGGTGGCAAATCATTGATAAGTTGGCTAACAACAACAACTGATGCCAAAGAGGATAATGTTGCTGATACATTTACATGGCACCTGGCATCAAAACAAGGCGTTTCAGCTCCACGTCATATATTTATAGCGCTGCAGGATCGGGATCGATTAGGCTCCCAAGAACGCAGTCATATGATATTTGATCGGTTAGGAGTCAAGGAGGTTTCACTGAGAATAAACGGACAACAAGAACCATCTGAGGATATTCAGCTTGATTACGACACTAACCACATAGCACGTGTGTATCATCGGATGCTGTCATATATGGGTCGTGATCAAAATGTTGATACTGGTTTGCAAATATCGCAACTTGATTTTAAGAACTTGTATCCGATTTATTACTTTTCGCTGGAACATCTTGATTTAACAAGGCAATCCGTCGTTGATATACACTTCAGAGCTCGTATAGCTCCTGGTGGCGTTAATTATAGAGCGATTGCTGTCATTCTCAGTGATAAATCAATGTTGTTAGAAGGGGTTGGTGGACGAATGAGAGTAGTTGATGCACCAGTGGAAAATCTATGATTTTCAAAAATATGTAAATGAAACTTGAAGAGTTTCCAATTAGATCATTTGAAAGCATAAATGTGTTTTACAATAAAATGACATATAGTGTTATTAGTGTCAAACTGACTGATGGTCAGGTCAAGAAATTGCGATCAAAATCCGCTAAGGAATGTGGAACCACAATAACGTTGAAACCAGCGCAGATGTCCCGCGGTACACATAAAATATCACTGACGGATCGTCAAATAAAACATTTCAATGATGCGCTAAAGAAACGGCGAGGGGTTCAAATAGAATTTTCAAAGGCTGCAGTCGCCAACATGATAAAATCAGGTGGTATATTTCCATTGTTTGCTGCGATTCCAGGATTAATTGCAGCGGCCGCACCAGCAGTTGCAAAAGCGGTCGCATTGGGGGCAGCTGGAGCCTTGGGAACAAAAGCGATAGAAGGCATTGCTCAATCATATGAACCGAAGAAGGGACGAGGATATAAAAAAAAAGGGAAAGGGGTTGTACCTACCAGGAACCCCGTATTCGTGGTACAGCGGAAATGGTCAAAGAAGAATACCAGGAACGGTTTATTAGTTGAAAGCCCAATTCTCCCTATGTCCAATTTTGATTTAATTGATGCTGCTAAAAAACTAGCGATAAAAAACTTCAGAGGGGTTTTTATGAGAGATCAATTACCGAGAAAACCAAATAACATTGAAACCGGTATCATCAATCTTGATAACAGCAGCGGATCGGGAACTCACTGGGTTGCATACGCGATTGATCCGCGTGGGATTGTCTATTTCGATTCATATGGGTTAGCTCCACCAAGCGAGTTTATGCGGTATATAAATTCTTCGATGAAACTCAAAAAGTTTCCGATTTTTTATTCCACGCTGCCAACACAACAATTAAATGATCCACCGATATGCGGCCGTGAAGTATTAAATGTCCTCGCGGAGATTTCATCGTCACAGAAACCACCTCATCTGGTTGTAAATTAATACACGAGTGGGAAATTACAAGGTAATTTTAGAGAATCAATAAATTAAAAATACTAGAGTATTTACAATAATGATTAACATTTGGGGACAATCTCTGTCAATGTTGGAACCCACCGAGGAAACATCTGCGGGTTCTATCGAGGATGTAAAAAAAATAATTGAAGATGAAATCGCTGAGATGTTAAATTTAGCAAGTGTTGACCCGAACGAAATAGTTGTATTTCAAGATCGCCAGGGTAAATTGAAAAGCAGTAATATATCCGCGGATGACATTTTGATACGGCAGCGCGACGCCGCTGAAAACTCTATTGCGCTTTATTGCAGCGGTGGACGACTTAAACCAGGCGCACTTGTGTCTACGATCACCGACGCGATTGACGCCCACGACAGCATGATTGCCACCCGCGGCCGTGAGCTGGATGATCATATACGAGGTTATAATAGTTTTCGCAAAAATGTCGTACATAAATTCTTTGGAACCCCGCTTGTGGTTGGCATGACTCTCGTTGAAATTAAAAACTTTCTATCGCTATTCTTTTTTAACAAGAATGCAGGGAGGATGATGAATGAAAATGAAATCAAGGCAAATTATCTCGATATTTACACAGATATTTCTAAACTAATAGAAAATCTTGAAAAGGTACAAAAACCCACTAACGACGTCATTGTTAAGTTTTTTGGAAACCCGCTTGTGGCTGGCATGACTCTCGGTGAAATTAGCGAGTTTATCGGCAAGCATACGCACAATGCCTACATCGCTAATAGTTTCTTTGGTGTCCCAGCTACATCTACAATGACTCTCAGAGATATTAATATGTTTATGGTGAGACAAACAACACTTAATACCATCGTGGATAAATTTCTTGGGAGAACACCTGTGTCTGAAACCACATCGTTGACAGGCATGACTCTCGCGGAAATTAAAAGCGCCATTGACGAACAAAAACCCATCAGCGAAATGGCTAAAAATTTCTTTAAGGGCTCTGAAAGTTACAATGTCTCGACGACATATAATCAACTCAAAGGGGGTTTATCTAACCCAAGAAGGTTTGAAATTTAACCTCCTGCTGGTTTCATTTTTCGAACGCCGCGATAAAACGATAATGAAATATACCGAAATCAGAAAAAACTATCTCGACGTCATCGACGAAATTGTTAAACTACAAACAGATCTTAAAAATCTCCCAACCAGTGACAAAGTCACCAGCGACGTCATCGCTAAGTTCTTTGGAACCCCACTTGACGCGGCTATATCTCTCGCGGAAATCAGCGAGGACATCAAAAAGGTAAAAATTTCGCATTCAGCTAAAGAATTTGAAAATATCGTGTATACGGTTGATAGTGGGGAATTTGATTGGATAAAAAACTCTAATACTAAATTGGAAGTCAGTATCAAAAATGATGAACTCCCTGGTATCTACAGGATGACGTTAATCTCTGACAAGCGATTTGATATCATCGTGGGAGGTAAAACCTACTTTGGTGGCACCGCGACAGTACTTATCAGGGGGGATAAAGAAGAATTTGAGATTGTCGCGGTTGATAACACCATTAGAAAAAGCATACACTGGTGTTTAGAATACGTAGGATCAGCAAACACCCTGATCTACTACCCGGAAGAGGAATAATTGAAAACGCTATCAGGTTTAGCATAATGGAATCGTCATCGCAATATCGATTCGACGCCGTAAAAGAATTTTCCGCGAACTTGAAATTACTTTCTGAGCGTTATCGCGAAAAAATGAAAAAATACCGCAGAAGAATTACCGCGATCGACATCACCGTGTACTCGGTGTCCGGTGTGATGGCATCCGCGGGAGTTATTTTATCGACGGTGACCATGATGGCTCCGATTGCAGTTCCAATCGCTATCTCCGCGGCAACAACAATTGCGGCAGTCGCCACCGCGATAACTAAAAAATTATCATCGTGTTCTCAGAAAAAACTCAGCGATTATACAGCTCGGTACAGGGTGGTATTTGACGCGTACTCGAAATTATCCGAGTTGATCTCGCTGTCGATAGATAATTCGTTCATATCCGATGTTGAATTTTCCACGATGACCCAGTTGTATAACTCAGCGATGTTGAAATTGGAAATTGAAGACAGCGTTAACAATAATGTCACTCGAATTATTTCAACGAATCGCGGAGAATACCACTCCGATACGAACAAGCATGATATCAATAACATCAACAACCCCTGAATTTAGTGTGAACTTCCCTTCTCCGATTCCAGTGCGTGAGATCGCGCTGGCAAAATTACGAGTATATCATAGCTGGCCTAATATCAGATCGGTTGCATTTGGCGGTCAGCAACCCAATAACACACTGGTGTTCTCGTATAAGAATAAACCCGATGATACTCCAGAGTGGGAAACTGTTTCGTTACCAACTGGGTCGTACCAAATTAAGCAAATCAATGCTGAAATTCAGCGTAGAATAAAATCAATCACTGGAAAAGAATCAAAAATAGCTATTAATCTTCATCAACCGACGCTCCCGTCGTCGATCGAAATAAGCACAGAGCGATACGCTGTAGATATCTATAACAGCTCGTTAAGAACAGTGTTAGGATGGCCTGAAAAACCACCGGAAAAATCCACCGCCGACTTAACCACGGACGTACAATCATATCATGAAATCAATCCCAGTTATCGAGATAATTTATCTGATATAAGAAAAGGAAGAATCGCCGATAGATTTATATTTACCAACAAAGACACATTGCAATGGGATTTTATCATTGAAAGAACAGCCAACTCATCTGTTACTATTTCATTTACGCTAACTGACGTCCGTGGCTATTTTAATGAAATTAAACAATTATATGACACACAACTAGAACAACTACGGAAAACAAAATCGCAAAAACACGTTGAAATAATAAATCAACTTATATCTGATATGAAATATATCTATGAACTAATTATTCAAACAATAATTAATGACAACAGCGACAATAAACAACGATTCCTAACCGATTACAATATCACAGAAGACAATCTACGTAATTTCAAGTTTCCTAAATACAACGCTGATGAACTAGCAAGAATTGTTAGAACCGATATCAAGGCGCTACAAAAACCAGATTCAACTACACTCCTTAAATATAATAATGGTCCAGATGGTGGCGGTAGACATATTGCCCCGTACAATGTGAATATTTCAACGGTGATTGCGCTCAATTTAACATGTGATGTAATTGAAGGAAGCTATCAAATTAATCTAGAGCAATCAAATCAAGCTCAGCAGGGATATATTCTTTATTCGTTTGCACCAATAGCTCCTCCGGGATTCCTAATTATTGAAAACCCAATTAATCCTGTCTACATGCGATGCCATAATAATTCGTTAACGAGAATTAATTTCCGACTCACCGACCAGTCAAATAATTTAATTGATCTACAAGAGGAGGTGTTAGCGATTAGTTTGTTTGTAAAGTCCTAAGACTCGATCAAATATTTGGTTGAACTCGTAAAAGAATTATTAATCCAGAACTGAAAGTTCCAGCAGCAGAGAGGGTGAATGACAACGACGTTGGCGTATATAAGGAAATCTTATTTTATCGAATAGACGCCATTTTTTTTACTATTTGGTGGAAGCCTCAGATTTCCGAATCGACGCTCGAAAAATTGTGAGGTTCACCCTCTCTGCTGCTAATAGCGGTAAATGCAGAATGCGAGGCAAACTGTAAATATATATGGTGTTGATAATAAATACAGTAAATTATCAAAGTCGTTGTAAGCTTATTATATAATCAATACGAACATGATCATCTTCATATAACATATAGTACTGGCACGTTAAAATCACACTTGTGATCTCTCCACTTTTATAATCTAGGTTTCAGGTAGATATAGCTGTCATTGTATGCAAACATATTTCAGAGTGTAAGACCCATGTGTTAAGCGGAAACTGAGTTCTAATGAAAATGTAAAAAATATACTGATCCCACCACCAACACACACTCGGACACACGCTCGGACACACACACACGTGCACACACACACACACACATTGGAAGTATTGAGCTTTTGAAGATATAATCAAAATTATTGACCATAATGAACACGCATGGACACCAGCGGTAACAATATTTCCGCGGGATAGAACAATAAATATATACCCGCAGAGTTCTCCTCTGAGTTCTCTGGGGAGGAGAAATTCTTTGATTTTATTTATCAGTTAAGTACAAACGATCCTGTGTCAGTGTGGTCACTTTACAGTTTTGAAAACGAAGAGGGTAAATTCTATCAATTTGTAAGACCCAATGGCTAATTATACCACACTGAAGCCCTCTACAACGAGATGAAAAAAGTAGCTAGTGGTTTTTCAAAGGAACTTGACGAACAATTACTAACAATTGTTTTACAATTCCGTCAGTTGCAGCTCATTTTGCGAGAATGAAAAACACGTGGAAACCAAAAAGATCCGAATTTCTCTCGGATATCAAGTCATGCTGCATCGAATATGGCCATGGCGGCTTATGGAAAGCCAAATAAGACCACAAAAGTATTATTTCGGTTGATATGATTGCGTGTTATCCAGGGGGTTTTCTCGGGTATGGAGAATGTGTTGAGTACTTCAAAAGAGTTGGGCATCAAAGACATGAAATGACCCGTATTGCGATTAATGGACCACTGCCCGATTTTGATCTAACCGGATTCACTCGTGTGGTATCATTTGAATTGGCTAAAGGACTTCATCCGTGCTGTTATGTTTGGATTGGTAGACATATATCTGAAAAAGCACTGGATGCCAATATTGTTATTACGGTATATGATTGATTCTAAAATGTTGATATCGCTGATAGCAGCAGAGAGTGTGAACAGACCACCCTTTTCCGACAAAAAATTGATTGAATCCTCAAAACGGAAAATAGAGCCTTCCTACGAAATCTTATATGTTAACCCCAAAAAAAGAAGTCTCCATTTAGCAAACGGAGACTTTACGATTTTTTAATCAATTTTGGTCGCAACGATGTGGTCATCACACACTCTCTGCTGCTGCAAGTTAACAAAAATAATAAATGATTTCAACCAAATATTTGATCGAGTCCGATACGATATCGTGTCCGAGGATCATGTAAATTTATTGTTATAAATCCGTGCGGGGTCGACTGAACGTTACTAAAGAAATTTTTCAATTGATTGAAGTCCATATCGGAACACCATGTCTGCCAAATATTTCGTAACGTATGTGTATCAACGCCGTTAAACACAGCAAGAATATTACAGTTATCTCTGATCACTTTTGGAATATGAGTGTAGCGTTGAGTGACATATAACACGTCGGTGTTTTTATGCCTGCCTCGGGAAAATATTCTAGCTGGTTTTTTGTGATTGTCTAACATCACATCGTCGTATACTACTGAATTGTTAATACTCCCATCAAGGTCATCCACGGATGGTGCCTCGTCAATATCAGTTATAAAATCAATGGCGTTCTCACCCTTAATTTGATGCATTCTCGTTAAAATCCTTTAACACTTCATAGCATCGTTGATCATCTACGCTAGGAGCAACTAAATACAACTTATCCCACTTCATCCATTTCACTATTAAATTGAGCAACAATTGCGTCTTGCCGGATCCAGATGGCCCGATTATAATTGCGCGGATAGAGTTTGGTAGCGCTGCATGATGCTTAACTGGTTCTTTTGTTTTAGTCGCTGAAAAATCAATTATATTTATATCTCTATACATAAATTATGGATCTATATTGTGTGAAGTGTAAAACGCGTACTAGCACAAATGATGTGACGACGGTTACAACTAAAAATAACAGATCAGCACTTACTGGTACATGTGCAACATGTGGTATAAAAAAGTTTAGATTTGTTTCTATGAAATCCGGAAATGTTTTTAAAAAAAACGAGGAGGTGATATCGCAGCCAAATTTGCAAAACTCCCTGGAACCCCATGGGCAAAGTACCCCGGAGAAAAGCACCTTCCAGGATATAGCTACTGTGGTCCCGGAACACGATTAGATATCAGACTTGATGATCAAAATCAACCCCGATCCGGCGAGTATCCGATAAACGCTATTGATATGGCGTGTCATGCTCATGATGTTGCATATAAAAGCAGCAATCTCCAAAACATGCATCTCGCGGATGTGAAATTAATTCATGCCTTAAATGCTATTCCTGATAAATCTTTCAAAGAAAAATTGGCTTCGTGGTTGGTAAAATCGGCTATGAAAGGCAAATTGATGATGGGCGCTGGTAATTAATAATATGGAATCTATTTATTATTATCCGAGGGGATACTGGAGGGGTAACGCTGGAATCAATAAACTCGCCAACGCCGCAAAAGTGAAAAAGGCCACTGCAGCTAATTGGTTATCCAAACAGGCTATATGGCAAGTTTATCTACCACCGCCTAAACAAATTAATTACTCGCATTTTTATGTGACTGTCCCTAATGAAGTTCATCAGGCTGATATATTATTTTTACGACATGACAACGGTTACAAATACGCGCTAACCGTAGTTGACGTTGCGAGTCGATACAAACAAGCAGAACCGCTAAAAACAAAATCATCATCTGAAGTTGCTTCTGCATTTGAAAAGATTTATCGACGAGGCCCACTACGTTGGCCAAATCTATTACAAGTCGATCCTGGCAAGGAATTTCAAGGCGCTGTTTTATCTGCGATGAAAGATCACAATGTCACCATCAGACGGTGGCATACTGCACTACATCGCGATCAGGAAATTGTAGATCGATTTAATCGGACTCTTGCTGAGCGGTTATTTGGATATCAATACGCAAAAGAATTCATCCAAGAAAAGCAATCCCGTGAATGGGTCAAAAGGTTACCAGCTGTGATTACCGCACTGAATAATGAGATTACTAGAACAATCAACATGAAACCTATCAACGCGATTAAAAAGAAGTCTATACCTAAAATGGAAATTCGAAGAATTTCACAAAAAGATTATAGCGTTTCCCAACCAATTCTTGGTAGTAATGTCACTGTTAGGTATTTATACGAACCAGGAGAGCTTGAAGGTGGCAGAAAAGGGCTGCTGATCCTATTTGGACTGTTACTGCACACAAGATATCTACTATAGCACAATCAACTAGTAGACCTCCAATCTATAAATTGGATTTAACTGCCCCTCAGCGGGGGTTTACACGCGAACAATTACAAGTGATTCCTGACGATACTCAATTACCATCGCGGGGTCTTAACTAGCGCCGTTGCGTCTGTTGCACTCAAGACAAGTCAACATCACATTGTTTCTGACATGACCGAGACTGTTTCTTTTCTGTCTACGGTAAATTGGCGAGCATCTTTATCCGAATACTGCCAACGCATTATACAATTGCAACTTGCGCAGTGATTATTCTGTTGTTGCTTCAGCGTAATTATTAACTCAGCATCAATGTCAAATTCTCGTTGTTTTTTTTTTTTTTGTCTTTTTGTTTGTAACCGGAGAGTTTTTTATCAATAATGTTAACATCAACGATGCTAGCATCATCCATTGTGGTGTCATCATCGAAAACAATTCTTCGAAGTTGATTTATTCTTCGTACTCTGGATACTGCAAGATGGACTAAATTCGACCATTCGATGTGATTATTCACCATCCAAACAATTGTATCTGATATAGTCAATCCCTGTGAAGAATGTATTGTTGCTGCGTAACCTAGCGTCCAAGGGGAATTATTAGCACGCAATGCATCTTCAACGACGCTGATATCAACCAGCACAATATCATTTAACACTAAATTCTGTCTTTGAAATCCTTCGGATTTTGGTCTTGGAATATCAACTTCTATATTCTGTTTTCGTGTATCCGAAGGCCTATAACACAACGGTACTGGAAGTGTTGCAAATTTTTCTTTATGCGTTTCAAATAACTTCATTTGATGTGTGTCTCTGACTATTTTTCTACTTGCAATTATCAAATCGTTTGGTCTCCACGTTTCCCAAAAATCATTCATGGGAGTTTCTGAAATTATTTCACGCGCTATTTCACATTGGATTTTATCCGGCTGTAATCTAATTAGTGCTTTGAACTCGCGTAATTGTTCATCAAGAGATCTATAATCAGTGGTAATTTCTTCCAAATTTCGTCCAAAATCTTTTGCTTGTTCTTTTTTAATTTCAAATAACTCCTTAGACCAATTCATGATTTGTTCTTCATTGAAATCTGGAAACTGTTTTCGCTGTTCGCTAATTATACGATCTAGATCGGGTTGTGCTAGCCAAACTTCTTTCTGAGCTCGATAGCATATAATAGCTTCGGAAACAATCAACGATATTAGCATACCACAATCAATCATATATCGTAGTAACACTATTGGCATCCAGGCCTTTTCAGATATATGTCTACCAAGCCAAACATAACTACACGGATGTAACCCTGTAGCGAGTTCAAATGATATCACACGAGCGAATCCGGTTAAATCAAAATCAGGTAATGGCCCATTAATCACAACACGAGTCATTTCATGTGTGGGGTGTCCAAATCGTTTAAAATAGTTACTACATTCTCCATACCCGAGGAAACTTCCAGGATAACACGCGGATATATCAATTGAAATCATATCGTCACGATGGTATTTTGTATTCCACAGTCCTCCATGACCAAATTTGACGCAACTCAATTTAACGTCCTCGAGAAAATCACTTTGTGTTATACGCCATGAGTTTTTTCTCTTGCGAAGTGAGCTACCACTGATGGAATTGTGAAGCTATCCGCGAGTAGTTTTTCATGGAATGAAATCTCTTTTGGATTTTCCGATGAAAATGGAAATTGCAAGGCAAATTCACTAGCGATTTTTCTCATTCTGTTATCTAATTCTTCAACGCGATATAATTCACCATTTGGTCTTGGTCTTACAAATTGATCAAATCCTATTTAGGGATCTTCATCACTTCTAAGTAACCACACTGACACAGGATCATCCTTACACAGCGTGTGAATAGCATCGAATAATTTCTCATTATAAAAAAACATCCCCGACGAACTCCTTAGGAATATATCTCACGGTTCTATCTCGTGGAAATATTGTTACAGCAGCCGTCCACGCGTGTTTGTTATGATCAATAATTTTAATTGGAGCTCCTCGCGATTGATATTTCGGTTCGTATAATACTTCTCCGGTTATTGTCGTTACTGATATTGGGAATTTTAATGATGCTTCTAATTTAGCTATATCAGAAATCTTTGCACCGTGCTGTTTCACTGTCAGTTCCCATTAGGGTTTTTTCCTACGTCGCAGATCAGTTAGTTTATTTCCTCGGGATGCATTTGTAAAGTGTTCCATTACCCGTGTTGCTACACAATTCAGTGAACTAGAATATTTCATAGGAGCTAGTTTTGCAATATCGGGTTTATCATTTGACGGATATATCCCATAAACAATTGCTGTTACAGAATAAGATCTTTCGTAGTATGGTTTGTCAATTCCAGTTAAAATTCCTGGTTTTTAATCTCTACTTACAATGACAGTTTTTTTTATCCTTGATGATTGGTTCAAATTTATCCTTGATAATCCATTTGCCTTCGACTTCGATAATGAATTTTATTCTGAAAAAATACTTCTGATGGGAATTGCTTTGCAATTTACCCTTGAATATCCAGCCAAGATGTGAAATTATCTCAGCTGCTCTTTCATCGTTCATAGTAGCATCGATGTTGGGTACATTGACATCTTCATCAATAATTCGAAATGTCGACCAACAGTATGCTGCACAGTCTCGGTAGAATTCATTAAAACACTATCTGATTTTACCTAGTATAGTTCTATCACCGATTAGACGTTTTGGTGTATCAGAGACTCTATCGAGATTGAATTTAGCATTTTTCCAAGGCTTAATTTTCGATAATCTTTTGAACTCCTTATCGAGATTGAATTTAGCATTTTTCCAGGGCTTAATTTTCGATAATCTCTTGAACTCCTTATCGAGATTGAATTTAGCATTTTTCCAGGGCTTAATTTTCGATAATCTTTTTAATACTTTCATGGTATAATCAATGAAATTAGTATTTTTCCAAGGATTAATTTTCGATAATCTCTTGAACTCCTTCATATTATAATTAAAACAAGTATTTAAATAGAAAAATATAGTATAATGAATCACTGCAAATGGCTTATGATTGGATCAACAACCCCGTGTAACTAATCATGCAGAAGCGAATTCTGTGGGTATCATTTACAAAGTGTTCGCAACGGTTCCTTTGGCCCTCTGCCATGCCTCCGATGTGTGGGTGGGCGTTAGAGGAAAATCACAATTATGTCTCAGTTGCGGCGGCAAACGATACAGGGAACTAAAACGCTATTATGACAAACGAATAAAAAATACCTTCATTGACTCTAACGATGACAAAATCATCAAAACCCCTCAAGATTATATCCAGAGGTTTATAATTAAAGCAGATAATAAATTAGATAAGTAGTATTATTATACGAATGAGCCAAGATTTCAGACCCCATCCAGTGCTTGTTAATTACGAAGCCTCCAGTTATGGTGTTGTCAGGCACCGCAGACTAAAAAAACCGGTTGGATTTCTGAATAATATGGGATATTGGCTGTGTAGTGTAAGAAATAAAAAATATATCTGTCATAGAATTATTTTTGACTGTCATTACGGATTGATCAAAGATGGCTTTGTGATTGATCACATAAATGGCGTGAAGACTGATAATTGTCTTGAGAATCTTCAATCCATCTCGCAGCGCGATAACCTTTTAAAAAGCAACGCTGGTAGGCACTCAAAACGCCCTAGGGGGGTCAAATTGTTTGATTTAGAAACCAAAGAGGAGAAAATATTTCAATCAATAAATGAAGCCAGTAGATACTTTGACGTCATAAGGCGCCAGCGGGATTGCCAAATGGGGTTTTCCTTAATTAACTTAATTAAGTACATGTAGTGATGTCCCTCCAAGCATATCTTCTGGGCGGTCTAAGATGGTATTTGCCACGTTAGGCCTCCCGCCGGAGATGTATGTTTCGGGTTACTGCGGGCTTACTTAAGGCACCCAAGGAGTTCCAAAGATGCGTGTTGTGCTGTCCTTAATTAAGTAAATAAAGTAACCTCTGGGTCTCTCTGACGTCATAGGGCGCCGGCGGGATTGCCAAATGAGTGTTATTTTTTTTAATAATTAGAGTTAAAATGGATTATATTATATTTTTATAAAATATGGATATCAAAGATGTAAATTCCATAATTGCTGAAATTTTAATTTTAAAGAATCGAGGGTTAATATTATCTAAAGATCTCGACTGTGACAGGATTGCCTCGGAATATGAAGACATTGAGTATTAGTCTAGTAAGGGTCGTTATGTTTTACCGAAGATGTACAGACTCGTGAAAAGAATTCAAAAGTCCTCAATGCTTGTTTGTACGGTAACGACATTAATGCATTTATAATGCTATTTAGCACCGTTGAAGCAATACGTCAAAAGCTCGGCCAAGAGTATCAAAAACGAGATGAAATTAGTTCTAAGGTTCGTGATCTTAGAAAAATATTAAACGAGGAAAAACCAGTATCCTAACCACGTGAGCGTTACTATAAAAAATAGGCTTTCAGTAAAAACATATTTTTTTTTAGCGTTTTTTGTACTCACATAGGATTTTCTCCTGAAAGGATACTCAGCAGTTTGGGCTTGCTCATGCAATTATGTGCGTACTGGATGATCTGGCTGTGGTAGCAAGTAATCACCGCGACGACTCCATTTTCACGTAGTTGTTGTTGT
This sequence comes from Unio pictorum, assembly GCA_030141615.1. NCBI lineage: Eukaryota > Metazoa > Mollusca > Bivalvia > Unionida > Unionidae > Unio > Unio pictorum. The sequence continues at coordinate 2,220,725 of JARLTB010000114.1, forward strand.
TGCCGCGTCGTTAACAAAAATCGTTCATCGCCGTTCTCAGATATTGCAATTCTGAAACCCCCAGCGATGTTATTTCTGAAACACTCGCGGATAGCGTCGTACAGTTTAACCTTGTCGGAGATGGATACGTTAGCTTGATGGTACATTATTTATTACTCAGCTTTTAATTGTGATAGTTTCACATTTGAAAACTCAGTTCACAAACACTATATGGTAGGTGAATCAGTTATAACTAGATTAGCATGAGAGCGGCTAGCAGCAATTAAAAAGTTTATACCGGTTCGAGACAGACTTCGTGAGAAACTTCAACAACGACAACAAGCACAGACTGACTTTTCTGTGTCAAGTGAACAACTGTTCGCCCCGGTAACTAAGGCGACCAGCGATTTGAAAACAGCAACTGAACGAGCAATATTTGGAGATATTCCTGAGGAAGGCAAGCGACGAGAAGTGCCTGTTCTTGGTGTGCTTGAAAAAATTGAAGCAGAGACCGAACAAACAAAAAAGTCTTTAGAAACACTTCCAGTAGATATAGTAACTACTTCACTAGGTGCTACTGCAAGAAAACCAGAAGAAGAGAAAGGAGACGTTACTATAGAAAAAAATTATTCACCACAAAGTATATTTACATACTATGCATACAGCATAATTAAAAATTTTAAAGATGACAATAATTTAATTAACTTTACCGCGCGGAACTTTTCACTCAATCAAAGAGAAATAGCTGTAAACAAAGGGTATAAAGAGTATATAAAAAACGACGAGAATTGGATAAAAAGTATACCTGGCAAACCGTGATAGATTTAGAATCACAGAAAGTATCCGCAATGATTTTGAGAGTTTTAAAGACGAAGTTTTGAGTAGAGTAGATAAAGAGTATCCAACTGGATTTTTTGGTAAAGAGGAGTCAACTGGAGATGGATATTTAGGCAGCGGCATAGTTGAAAACACTAACGTTACTTGTCCTGGTAACATTCTCATTGATATATCACGGCTGGAAGTTCTCATCGGAGGAAAACGAGCGGGAAACAACTCCGTCGAGATAATTAATGAAGCAGCTGATATCTGTAGACGATTATTTGCCGGCGGTATCATGGACATTAATGTATATCGAGAACTCATTGCTGAATTAGTTGAAAATCACAGAGACTCCCATGGTTATGATGAAAATCCTATGGATCTTAGCGATTGATCACTAATTGAAAAACTACTAGTTTTATAACAAGATGATTATACCCTACAACCATGATAAACCCGTAAGCGTCTACGTGAACTCACGATTGCCTGTTTATAGAGCATATTACGGAGATGGTTTCGGCAATACCATTGCGGGGCTATTTACAAGAATGGCTCCCAAGGTGGCGCCGTTAGCTAAACAATTATCAATGAAAGCCATTGATATTATTCGTGATAAGGGAATCAGCGCTGTTGGAAATCTTGCCGGAAAGGCATTTTCTGCCGCGAAAGATAAAATAGCATCATTGGTGTGAAAGAAACCAACGGTGCTGCCATCAACTACAGTGCTGCCTGCAAAAATCAGCAAAGCAATAAATAGCGCAGTGGAGTAAATACTTTTTGCCATGTGAAGCATTTATCGAAGTAGAAGGAAAACTCGTAACAAACGATGCTGATCATGATGATCCACCATATGCAGATGATCCAAATATCCGAGTTGGTTTCGTCAACAATGGCATAATGGCGTTATTTGAAAGTGCAAGATATCTCATTGGTGGAAAATAAATTGAATCAATATACCGTGAAGTTGATGTTGCAACAACAATAATCGGGCTAGCAAGATACTCCGATGATTATACAAGATCGGCTGGGCCATCTATGATGTTTGCAAAGGATACCTCTGATAACGCTGACCACCTTCAATACATTAAAGTGTTAACACCGCGAGATACTTCAGTTGATAATAAACAAGAAGCAGCTAATCCAGAACGTCGAGCTAGACCCGGAGCTGCGTTTGATATTCTCGAAGGCGTTAATGGTAATTTCAATTTAGGATTTGCAACACGAAAAGGAGAATTGTACGGACAGCAGCGATATTTTTCATGTGCGAGTCCACTCCATCACATATTTGGATTCTGCAGAAATGTCAGAAAAGTCATCTATGGAGCCAAACACACAATTGCGTTAGTGCGAAAAGGCAATGACAACGAGGCAATTTGGCGTACTGGTGCCGCTGATGGTAAAGTTGTTTTGAGTAAAATAGTATTGTGGATGCCAGTAATGACCCCATCAATCGCCACAGAAGAGCGGCTACTCTCATTTATGGACGCAGGCTGCAAATAATTGCTAAGTTGGCTAACAACAACGACTGATGCTAAAGAGGATAATGTTAATGGTACATTTACATGGCATTTGGCATCAAAACAAGGCGTTTCAGCTCCACGTCATATATTTATAGCGCTGCAGAATCGGAATCGATTAGGCTCCCAAGAACGCAGTCATATGATATTTGATCGATTAGGGGTAAGTGAGGTTTCACTGAGAATAAAAGGACAACAAGAACCATCTGAGGATATACAGCTTAATTACGGAAACAACCAAATAGCACGTGTGTATCATCGGATGCTGTCATATATGGGTCGTGATCAAAATGTTGATACTGGTTTACAAATATCGCAACTCGATTTTAAGAACTTGTATCCAATTTATTACTTTTCGCTGGAACATCTTGATTTAACAAGGCAATCCGTTGTTGACATACATTTTAGGGCTCGTATAGATCCTGGTGGTGTTGATTATAGAGCGGTTGCTGTTATTCTCAGCGACAAATCAATGCTACTTGAAGGTGTTGGTGGACGTATGAGAATCGTTGATGCACCATTGGAAAATATGTAAATGAAACTTGAAGAGTTTCCAATTAGATCAATTGAAAGCATAAATGTGTTTTACAATAAACTGACATATAGTGTTGTTAGTGTCAAGCTGACTGATGGTCAAGTCAAGAAATTGCGATCAAAATCCGCTAAAGAATGTGGAACAACAATAACGTTAAAGCCAGCGCAGATGTCCCGCGGTACACATAAAATATCACTGACGGATCGTCAAATAAAACATTTCAATGATGCGCTGAAGAATAAGCGAGGGGTTCAAATTGTATTTTCAAAATCAGGTGGTATATTTCCATTGTTAGCTGCAATACCAGCATTGATTGCAGCGGCTGCTCCAGCAGTGGCGTAAGCGGCGGCGTTGGGAGCCGTTGGGACACCGGCAGGGATGGCGTTGAAAAAGGCAACTGGGAAAGGATATAAAAAAGGGAAAGGGTCTAAGACTACCAGGAACCCCGTATTCATGGTACAGCGGAAAGGGTCTGAGAATACCAGGAACGGTTTATTAGTTGAAAGCCCAATTCTCCTTATGTCCAATTTTGATTTAATTGATGCTGCTAAAAAACTAGCGATAAAAAACTTCAGAGGGGTTTTTATGAGAGATCAATTACCGAGAAAACCAAATAACGTTGAAACCGGTATCATCAATCTTGATAACAGTAACGGATCGGGAACTCACTGGGTTGCATACGCGATTAATCCACATGGAATTATCTATTTTGATTCATATGGGTTAGCTCCGCCAAGCGAGTTTATGCGGTATATAAATTCTTCGATGAAACTCAAAGAGTTTCCGATTTTTTTATTCCACGCTGCCAACACAACAATTAAATGATCCACCGATATGCGGCCGTGAAGTATTAAATCATATGGTTGTAAATAAATACAAGAGTGGGAAATTACAAATTAATTTTAGAGAATCAATAAATTGAAAATACAAGTTGCGCTAACAATAATGATTTATATTTGGGGACGGTCTCTGTCAATGTTGAAACCAACCACGAAAACATCTGCTGGTTCTATCGAGGATGTAAAAAAAATAATTGAAGATGAAATCGCTGAGACGTTAAATTTAGCAAGTGTTGACCCGAACGAAATCGTTGTATTTCAAGATCTCCAGGGTAAATTGAAAACCAGTAATGTGTCATTGGATGACATTTTGATACGGCAGCGCGACGCCGCTGAAAACTCTATTGCTCTGTATTCCAACGATGGACAACTTAAACCAGGCGAACTCGTGTCTACGATCACCGACGCGATTGACGCCCACGACAGCATGCTTGCCACCCGCGGCCGTGAGCTGGATGATCATATACGAGGTTATAATAGTTTTCGCAAAAATGTCGTACATACATTCTTTGGAACCCCGTTTGTGGTTGGCATGACTCTCGCTAAAATTAAAAACTTTCTATCTTTATTCTTTTTTAACAAGGAGGCGGGAAGGATGATGAATGAAAATGAAATCAAGGCAAATTATCTCGATATTTACACGGATATTCTTAAACTAAAAGCAGCCTTTGAAAAGGTAAGGATTCCGCACAAGGACATTAAAAATATCGTGTATACGATCAATCATGGAATCGTGGATTGGACAAGAGGCGACAATTATCATAGAATTACCGTCAATCTCTTGTGGGGGGGGGAGGAAGCGAAGGTCGATGTTAACGTTAACGTGGGCCTCTATTCATCAATTTAATATGATCATGGACGATAATAGAACCTACTCTGGTGGCGTCGCGACGTTAATTATCGAGACTGGCAAAACACAAAGCTTTCACTTCGTCGCGGTTGATAGCTCCACCATTAGATCAAAAATAGCCTGGTGTATAGAACTTGTAGATAATTTTTCCGGCTGAAGCTACTAGCAATTCCCCTTAACGATGGCGAATAATTGAAAACACTAGTGGATTTAAAATAACAATGACATCGATGAAATCAATTGAACCAATAATAGTCCCAGAGGTATCACAATCGCATCGATATCGATATGATACCGTGAAAGAGTTTTCCGCGAACTTGAAATCACTTTCTGAGCGTTATCGTGAAAAAATGAAAAAATACCGACGCAGCGTAGCAATCATCGACATCACCGTGTACTCGGTGTCCGGTGTGATGGCCAGCGCAGGGGTTATTTTGTCGACGGTGACCATGATGGCTCCGATTGCAGTTCCAATTGCTATCTCCGCGGCAACAACAATTGCTGCAGTCGCCACCGCGATAACTTAAAAGTTATCATCGTGTTCTCAGAAAAAACTCACCGATTATACAGCTCGGTACCGGGTGGTATTTGACGCGTACTCGAAATTATCCGAGTTGATCTCGCTGTCGATAGATAATTAGTTCATATTCGATGTTGAATTTTCCACGATGACCCAGTTGTATAACTCCGCGATGTTGAAATTGGAAATTGAAGACAGCGTTAACAATAATGTCACTCGAACTACTTCAACGAATCGCGGAGAATACCACTCCGATACGAACAAGCATGATATCAATAACATCAACAAACCCTGAATTTAGTGCGAACTTCCCTTCTCCGATTCCAGTGCTTGAGATCGCGCTGGCAAAATTACGAGTATATCATAGCTGGCCTAATATCAGATCGTTTGCAATAGGTGGTCAGCAACCCAATAACGCACTGGTGTTCTCGTATAAGAATAAACCCGATGGTACTCCAGCGTGGGAAACTGTTTCATTACCAACTGGGTCGTACCAAATTGAGCAAATCGATGCTGAAATTCAGCGTAGAATAAAATCAATCACCGGAAAAGAATCAAAAATACCTATTAAACTTCATGAACCGACGCTCTCGTCGTCGATCGAAATAAGCACCGAGGGATACATTGTAGATATCTATAACAGCTCGTTAAGAACAGTGTTAGGATGGCCTGAAAAAACACCTGAACGAAAAGAACCGATTTATACACCCGAACCGAAAAAATCTGATTATGTCACCGACGTGATAGCACCTGATAATCCAAAAAAAAGTTATAAAGATCACAGAACCACTATAGAGTTTTTTGGTCTCGGATACCAACCAACTGGAAGAGAGAAGGAAGGGGGTAGTACAGAGGGACATCATTTAGTTAAATAACCTAGAATTATTGAAAAGTTTACAGCAATGAATAATGATTTTTCGCTGTTGTTAATATCTCTTAAATCCGGTACTCTTACCCGAGATGAATTTATCAGCGTCGTAGAAACATGCAACAACGATATGGAAACATTTAATTTGAAAATTATTCAGGATATATTAGATGATGATAATCCCCTATCGTGAACAGAATTTGCAAAAAAATATAATATCCCCGTTAAGGATATTCCAACATTTAAACTACCAGGATATAAAGCACCAGAATTAAAGAAACAACTTAAAGCCACCATCGATGTTGGTTTTAAAATAATTCATGATGCATGGAAAAAAACAACATCACAGGAAATAAAAATCCTCAAACATAATAATGACCCAAACGGTGGCGGTAGGCATATTGCCCCGCATAATGTAAATATTTCAACGGTGATTGCGCTCAATTTTGTATGTGATGCAATTGAAGGAAGCAATCAAATTAATCTAGAGCAATCAAATCAAGCTCAGCAGGGATATATTCTTTATTCGTTTGCACCAACAGCTCCTCCAGGATTCCTAATTATTGAAAACCCAATTAATCCTGTCTACATGCGATGCCATAATAATTCGTTAACGAGAATTAATTTCCGACTCACCGACCAGTCAAATAATTTAACTGATCTACAAGATGAGGTGTTAGCGATTAGTTTGTTTGTAAAGTCCTAAAGACTCTATCAAATATTTGGTTCAAATCATTTATTATTTTTGTTAACTTGCAGCAGCAGAGAGTGTGTGATGACCACATCGTTGCGACCAAAATTGATTAAAAAATCGTAAAGTCTCCGTTTGCTAAATGGAGACTTATTTTTTTGGGTTAAAATATGAGATTTCGTAGGAAGGCTCTATTTTCCGTTTTGAGGATTCAATCAATTTTTTGTCGGAAAGGGGTGGTCTGTTCACTCTCTCTGCTGCTCTGAGTATCAGTGAAGCGATTATATCATATCGGAAACAAACTGAAGTCTGGTTACCACAACCCGATAGTCTAGATAATATAATCAGCGAAAATAGAAAACAATTTCTTCTCTCGACACAGAATATAACGTTGGGTGGTCCAAACAGATATTTGAAGTTAGAAATAAAGAAGCAAAATATCTCGGTAAAAGAATAATTGGTAAATGCACCAAGGGCGGAAAAAAAATGTGACCACAAACGATATTCTTTACGGATGGTTATTGATAAAGTCGAATACGATTTTATAATCGCTGATGTAAAATCTAAAAGTATATATGTAAATAGTAAAGACACTTTCTTGTCCGATGGAACGAAATTCGGTACAATTGTTACTTATAACGAAGGAGAAATTCTTACAATCTTTAGTATACACATTTAAGGGAGTCTTTGCTAGCTTATGCTTCTATTAATTTATTTTCAATGATAAATAGATTTCCTGACACCGCGGTTAGAGTCGCCACTGATTCATTTTATATAGATGTAAAACATAGCGAAGCAGTAGCAGAATTCACTAATTCCGACGAGAGTTGGGGGTCATGGAGAATTATAAAAGAAATACCAAGCGATTATTTCAAATCAGCAGATGTTACGATTGATGTGGCAGGGAAGACGACTCGTGCGATTGAATTATTTCGAGGTAAATCAAACATGATTGTTCTAAAACCCAGGCACAGACTTGCAAAAGAGATGAAAAAGCGAGAAATTAACTTATCATAGATTCTTTCGATGGAAAGGTGACGAATGGACTCCTGATCGAATGGGCGAGAAATATATTCCTGAAATCATCATTTGGGATGAGATATGAACAGTGTCGTTAGATGTATTACAAAAGTTTATCGAGTGGTTATTGCTAGCGAATACAAAAGTGATAATGTGCGGCGATCATGGTCAACCACCGCTATTTGTTGGTTTGTCTCCACATGATTGGCTGAAGAATTTTGTAGATTATTATAAAGAAATTAATACTGATCTTAGATCACTTGATAAACAATTATGTGAGTTCAAGAAACTAATTAGATTATAACCGGATAAAATCCAATGTGAAATAGCGCTTGAAATAATTTCAGAAACACCATTAAATGATTTCTAGGAAGCGTGGAGACAAAACGATTTGATAGTGGCAAATAGAAAGATAGAGACACACTTCAGATGAATTTATTTGACTTACATACAGAAAAATGTGCAACTCTTCCAGTGCCATTGAGTATAAGACCCAAGGACACACGAAAACAGAATATTGAAGTTGATATTCCAGGCTTGACAGAGTCAAGAAAGCAGATTCTCATGTTAAATGATATTGTATTGGTTGATATCAATATTGTCGAAGATGCACTGCGTGCTGATAAAACCCCATGGACGCTAGGTTACACAGCGACAATACATTCTTCACAATGATTGACTATATCAGATAGAATTGTTTGGATTATAGATAATCGCATCGAGTGGTCAAATTTGCTTTATCTTGCAGTGTCCAGAGTACGGCGAATAAATCAAGTTCGAAGCGTTGTTTTAGATTATAATGACACAACAATAAATGATATTGTCAGATGTTATAATCAGAAAAAACTATCTGGTTATAAACAACATGACAAAAAAGAAATAACAGAGAATTTGATATTGATGCTGAATTAATAATTACACTGAAACAACAATAGAATAATCACTGCGCGAGTTGTAATTGTATAATGAGTTGGTGTTGGTCGAATAAAGACCCTCACCAATTTACCGTAGACAGAAAAAATAGCAGTGTTGATCATACCAGAGATAATGTTATATTGACTTGTCTTGAGTGCAACAGACGAAAAGGTACTAGTCAAGACTACGCGGTGGTAATTGAGTATCCTCGGGTATCACCTGTAGTTGTTCACGAGTAAATCTCCGCTGGGGAGTAGTTGAATCCAAAATATAGATTGCTGGTCTACCCGTGGATCGTGTTATGCTAGATATTGTATGTGCAGTAACACTCCAAATAGGATCAGTAGCTCTTTTTTGCCACCTTCAAGCTCTCCTGGTTCATATAAATATCTAACATTGACAATGCCGAGTATTGGTTGTTTTGAAAAATCGTTTTGTGGTTTGACAGGTATATACTTCTTTTTAATCGCTTTGTTAGGTTTCTTGTTGATTGTTCGAGTAATCTCATTATTTAGCGAGTTAATTACGCCTGTTAATCTCTTGACCCATTCACGAGATCGTTTATCCTGAATAAATTCTTTCACGTATTGATATCCAAAAAACCGTTCAGAAAGTGTCCGATAAAATCGTTCAACAATTGCCTGATCGCGATGTAGTGCAGTATGTCCTCGTCTGATAGTGACATTATGATGCCTCATTGTTGATAAAAATGCACCCTGAAATTCCTTGCCAGGATGAACTTGTAATAGATTTGGCCAATGTAGAGGATCCCTACGATAAATCCTTTCAAACGAAGAAGATACTTCAGTTGATGATTTTGTCTTTAGCGGCTCTGCTTGTTTTTATCGACTCGCAACATCAACTACGGTTAGCGCATACTTGTCAACACCCTCATGCAGCAGAAATAATATATCAGCCTGATGAAATTCATTAGGGATGCTGACATCAAAATGCGAGAAATTAATTTGTTTAGGCGGTAGTAGATAAGTTTGCCATATCACCAGTTTGGGTAACTAATTAGCCGCTGTAGCATTTTTCACTTTTACGGCTCTAGCAATTATACTGATTGCTGCTTTACCCTTCAAGTACCCTCTTGGAGAATAATAAATAGATTCCATGATGTTATTATTTACCAGCGCCCAGCATTAACTTATCTTTCATTGCAGATTTTACCAACCATGAAGCCAACTTTTCTTTGAAGGATTTATCAGTGATAGAATTCAACGCATGAATTAATTTCACATCTGCGAAATGTCTGTTTTGCAGATCACTACTTTTATAAGCAACATCATGAGCATGACACGCCTTATCACTAGCGTTTATTAGATACTCAACGGGGCGGGGTTCGTTTTGATCATCGAGTTGGATATCGAGTCTGGTCCCGGGCCCACAATAACTATATGCTGGAAGGTGATTTTCTCCCGGATATTTTCCCATGGTGTTCCTGGTAATTTTACTAACTTGGCTGCAATATCACCTCCTCGTTTTTTATTAAAACATCTCCAGATTTCATAGAAACAAATCTAATTTTTTTTGTACCACATTGTACACACTTACCAGCAAGTGCTGATCTGTTATGTATAGTTGTAATCGTCGTCAAGTCATTTGTGATAGTACGCTTCTTACATTTCACACAATATAGATCCATAATTTATATATAATGACATGAATGTAATCGACTTTTCAGTGACTAAAACAAGAGAACCAGTTAAGCATCATGCAGCGCTACCAAATTATATTCGCCTGATTATAATCGGACCATCTGGAAGCGGCAAGACGCAATTGCTACTTAATTTAATAACGAGATAGATGAAATGGGACAAGTTGTATTTAGTAGTCCCAAGTGTAAACGATCAGCGGTGTTACCAGGTGTTAAAAGATGACAACGAAAGGACAGGAGTAATTATCGGCGAGGGTAGTATTGAATTTATAACCGATATCAAGGATGCACCGAGCATTAATGATGTTGTTGGAAGTATTAACAATTTAGTTGTCTATGACGATGTCATGTTAGACAATCAAAAAAATCCCGCTAGGATATTTTCCAGAGGCAGGCATAAAAATACCGATATATATATATATAAATATATATATATATATATATATATATATATATATATATATATATATATATATATATATTAGTTGTGGGTTTTGGTTTTGATTGTGTATGCATAATATAATACATATGTATATATGTCACCTTGTCATAAGTAAATTTAGAGTTTTCATGAATATACGTTTCGAAGATGTCAGTAAATTAAATTCGCAAAGAAAGTGTGCCTTCAGAGAATGACATTTTGCAGAAGATGTATTTGGTATTTGTTTTATTGATGTGGCTGTGCTGTTCAGGTGAGTTATTGTGCTGAATGTAAGTATCGTTTAAAATACAAAACGTGACATTGACTGAATATATAGCATTTAATATTGTTGAAATAGATATAATATGTCTGACATCTTATTTGTTATACGGATTGGTCTTATTAATTGAAAGTTATTAGATATATCACTGGTTATTTAATAAAGTAACACTGGCATGTTCATCTTTGTATTGCATGTTCCGTTTATCCGTACTTTGAACAATGTAATGTGACAGAAGCCCTTTTAACATACATGTCCTTAATGTGATTAGTACCATTGATGTTGTATACCTTAACATAAATGGTGTTTATTGTTGTCATCATCACATATCTATAATATGTCACTCAAATGTTAAAACGTGTAAGTATCATACTGGACACGAGAGTCATTTTCATTATTAAGGAGGATACTTTGAATCAATTTAGATATTGTCATTGAATTAGCGTCACATTCAACATTTACTGCATTGTTTCATAATCATTATTGTGGGGCTGGGGGTGCATGTCATTACAGGTCAAGTTCAAATTAACAATTAACTGCTACAAAAAGTTACCGGCAGTGTACTTTGGACTATTTCAGCATCATTTTACGAGCACCCGGAAGCAGCCGTTGTGATCAACTGTCTTTACATATTAAGACATTCTAGTCACAGTATATGAACATAGCATAGAGGTATGTCAATATTGTCTCCAATGAACTTATAAATGCACGCAGCCTTAGCTTAGTCCCGGTTTCAGAAGCATATTATAATAAACAGAGCAAAAGCTAAAGATCAAACAAGTGTTATTATTGTACAATTTAGTGTTCTTGGTATAGGAGAAACGTTAAATTGTGAATATCCAAACAGTCATATTTAATAATTGGTATGCATTTCGTTCAATGAGCAGTATTTTTTAGTCCCAAAGACGGATACATATCCTCAAATCCCACCCCTTGAGGACAAGTCAGCTATTGTACATGAGCATATTGTATTTTCTCAACATAGCGACCAATATAAAGCTAACGACAGGGACAGAAGACGTACCACACTTATTCCTGAGATGTCATTAGTACATTTTACAAGTTGAATAGAGGTGGAACAAATCAGGTTTATAAAGATCAAACGGTACAATATTTGCTAACTCTTCCAACATGTACATGTAATATTTGAAATTGCTATTTATCTATCAGTCTGCCTTTTTATAATCTATCATATTTTGTTCGTATTCCCACCAACCAGTACAAAATCTTTCATATATGTGATCCACACATTCATCGATACAAATGGTCCTCAAATGCCAATGTTTGATATATATATATATGTAAGTTTTTTTACATCAAGGTATATTTTATAAACTTTACATTAAGGAATGTCTAATTTTTAAGGATTTTGCACATCTGCGATAGCGGTATGTGAGCCATTATGTATGTGAGCGGTATATGCGCACATAATTACATATTTAAACAATCTTCTCGAATATTATGTTATATAAATTTGCCACACAATGCAGAATGTTAATCACACTTAAATTCGATTCAAATCATTGTTTGAATTTCACTATGCTTGCAGTCACTAGGTCATATGATCGGTTCCGTAGAGTAAATTTGTCAAGATCATATTCTGACTAAAATTCATTTGTTGATTGTAAATGTTGGCCTTCTTTTATGGAAGTGTAAGTATGTTTAGAATATTTAATAATATATTCTTCACTTTTATGTTTGTCAGTATATTTTTAATGTTATCAGCGTGCATTGGTAGTTGTGTCTTCTACACACATTCTTAACAGCCGTAATTACGACTTATAGTACGTTGGTGTTTGATGGACAGGATAGAATGGATAATGTTTATCTACTTGGCAATGATAGAGTTTAAACGCACAAGTGATGATAGTTTTATTAACCCTCTGTTTGCGTCGCTGGTTGTATCGTGAATATCTATCTTTACGAACCACCTGACCTTTTCGCTATTCGCGCCAAGCAATGGTTGGTAAACATTACGTCACGTGACTAATTTTCGAAGAGTATGAATAGAAGCGACATTCAAAATTCGACTTATTGCTGTCAAAAATAATACTATATTGAGGCAGTTGTAATTATACATTTATTGAATGACTTTAAACAAATTCATATATAAAAAATGCAGGGGGGGGAGGGCGAGTGGCCGAGTGGTCTAAAGCGCTCTCCGTTACGGACCACTGCCATCTCACCTCTGTCTCCTTTCGTTCGAGTCTAAGATTCAGCAAATGTAGTTATGTGAGAAAGATTGCCAGTAGCTTCTCGTGGGTCGGTGCTTCCTTCCAAGTGTTTTCCCGGGTTCTTACTGGCAGCCATGTATAGCCTATCGTGTGCTGAAAAATTGCGTTAAACCTTAGAAAAACAAAACCAACAACAACAGATAAAAAAGCAAGTGAATGAATTTTCATTTCTTTATTCTCATACATGTACTGGAATTACGTGTATATATTACAAAACAGGAATCAATTAAATTCAAGAAAATTTAATTCACTGCTATAGATTCAGGCTTAAAATAAAAGTAAAACTGTGCCATAATAAATAAGCAACTATCTCCAGCTACACTAATAATTTAGAGATACTTTCCAAATACTTACTCTTTGGGTCGCTCAATCCTTGTTGAATAATTAAATTCAGGTTATGAAGGTCAGCATATTATGGCATGTGTGTATTGCATATGTAACACACAATATAATGCATTAATTAATGTTTTAGTTAACTACTTGTACTAAGCATTCTATGCCAACTTTTTCAAAAGTAATAAGGTTCCAGCTATGAGCATTTATGTAATGGTATCATTACGTTCACACAAGTTAGTCCAAATAAAGCAATTATCTGGTACATACGTATCATGCAATCGTACAATACATTAGCTATTATCAATTGCTGATAGAAAGTGTCATAAGAGTATTTAAATTGACTAATATGGAGATAATATTATAAAACGTTTCAATCATAAGCAGAGACGTTTATGTCATTATTGTATATATCAATTATATAGCACAAAATATACATTCTTTATGTTGCGCATTATATAACCAAAGAAACCTTTAATTTTGCTACATCTATTAAATATATAAAGAAATTATCAAAAACAAAATAAAATGTATTATCCAAATTATGTAACACAATTTTTTTTATATACAATAATGCATTCATAAATGGCTTTTGAATGATCAATGTTGACAATAACTGTATTTCTTTATTTAAGTCATATTTACGTTTCGTAACTAATTTAATATAAAAAACTGATGACAATTTCCCACGTACATGGCCTTCTAAAATGCAACAAGGTATATCATTTATAGTCAATACTACTGATATTTAAATGCCTGAAAACAAAAAATGCAAATAGTTATTCTATCAAACAGGCTTTAGAAGATTGACGTTTAAATGGTTGACTGTTACAATTTGTGGCACAAAACTTAATTATCATTAGTCGACTAATATGAAGCCATGCTGCATATTCTCAAATCCAAAATTACAATGCTGTTATCATCTAATTTCATTTTTGTAACCAAACCATAACGTGTAACACAACCAAACAACTAATTAATAAATAAACACAATCAAACATTTAACCAATAATGTAATACTGTAAAAATTAAACGAACATAGATTAAAAAAACACGAACAAACCATTGCTTAGTGATATAACGCAACAAAACCCTTAATTATTACAGCAACAAATAAAATTCTTCTTAAAACTGAAGAATTTTAGCATCTCAGATACAGTTTACTATTTTGTTGTTTTTATTAACACCAGACACATATTGTGTTCTGCGAATTTCCTCCTGCCCTTCTGTGGCAACATCTTCACTCTGCACGAAACGTCCAGCAAAATTTAAAAGAAAACAAATTAATATTTTAGATTATAATGAAGCAGAACGTAGATTATTATGGTTTTAACGCCTACGTAATTTATAAAAAAAAGTTTAGTCTGCATCAGGATATGAAAACTAGTTTGCAACTTTATCATGTTGGCTTATACAACCAATGCAATAATTGTATTATGTCTTTGAATTATATTATAGTATTAGTATATCATATTATAGTATTATATCTGTCCATCCTTGACACTTTGTTTTAGGCCAGGAAGATATAGTCTCAATATTATTTTATGAAGCTATTAAAGCTTATATGGGTACGTACTTCTTCTTGGTAACTTAAGTTTTACGCCGTTAGCTCTCGTAATATTTGGCAGTGGACATTTTATTAACGTTGCATACAACATCATCGGCTTTTTCTTGTCCGGCTAAGAGTGCATACAATCAAACGACTTGGAGAAAACCTACTTCATCCATATCTTAAATCAACTGTCGCAATAATACGCACACATAAGCATTCTTGGAATGATGAATTTCCACTCATTATTACTTAGTTAGGTAAGAAAATACGATACATTGTAACACTAATACCGGTTTTGTAAATGAATCTAACATGGTACACAATTTAATATAAATCCCTTCTTTTTGCGTTTCCCGCTCCCCACGCATACACAAGGGACATAATAATATGCAGACATCTGAAGTGACAGGAAACAACATGACTGGATAAGAAAGAAACCATGACAGCGCAATTGCACCAATTAACCTGCAACAATAAAGTTATTCATAACGGTATGTTAGCACTTAACATGGGACCTGTCTAAAGGTTATATATATATACATATTCGATAGTAAAATGTTACAATTGCCTGTCGACATAGTAAAACAAATGTATTGTTTACGGTGCACAGATATGTAACATATGTAAGGCCTTGTTGATGCAGTTGTTTCTTAATATTAATTAAATATGCACATATCAAGATGTACCTCTCTCTCTCTCTCTCTCTCTCTCTCTCTCTCTCTCTCTCTCTCTGTTGAAAATGTACCAAATAAGGGCGATCATCAATATTAAAAGAAGAGAATCGAGGATGTTCGCTAGGCAATAATACAATGTCTTTGAACCTGTGAAGAATGATTATAAATATTACAACAAACAAAGTGAGAGAGAGATATATGGACAGACAGACAGACATAGTATCTACGGAGTTAAGATAGACTACAGACAACTCTATATTGACTGAGTGAATAAATTATTCACTTCACTGCTGATTGCGTGTGTTACAAAATGTAGTTATGTGCACTCGTGTAGCTATTCATAAACAAATCTGCTCCTTGATACATTTATAGTGTTCCCTTTTTAGTTATATTTTCATTCACATTAATCAAATAAATATATGACACTTTTATTTTTTAAACAGGACATATGGTCATTAATGAAGAAAGTTTAGCGCTATAAACACTGGCTGCTCATCCATTCTAGTTCCAAAGCTTAGAAATGATTGTGGCATAGACATTAAGCAAACTTACCAAGAAGAGTTAATTAAAATATGTAATATATGTACAGTTGATCTAAGTCATTATTCTACTTTAATTAACATTACTACCGACCATAACATTGTCTCCCTCATCTTTACTCTCTGCCTTTAGACATTATCTTATTTAATTAATTATTTAGAACATTATACTAGGTATAACATAATACAGACAATACATAATGATTGCCTTGTAACCAGACAATATACCACATACAGTGGACAATCAAGTGCAAATCTTTATCATGGATTATATACACAATGTAAATAAACCACAATGAATATATGCATGAACTGCTGCTGTCAACCATATTCGTGAAGGTTACTAGGTGTAAGGTTAGTTTGAAGGTTTTCATCCAGCCTAAATTCACTCAAGATTTTTGTGTATGTTACCCTTATGCATGGGTGCTGGTGGACGGGGTCATAAATAAGAAATAAATGCGCTGAAATTTTGTACCATATTAAATTCATTTAGAAAACGGGATTACTAGTTATTATTTGTATACGTCACAAATGCTTAGAAATGAAACTCATCAATACATCAAAATCACCGTTTCAAGAATGTTTATAAAAAAATGCATTAAATATATACAACATATAGATTGGATATATAACACAAATTTTTTGTTTATTTATTTATAGTTTGTATTACTGTTTAAAAGACGGCATACTGTACCCACTTGTGGTGACCTATTAAATTTTTTTGGATTATTTACTTAGAATGTGCATCACTCTTTACACTGCCGTCGTGCCATACACATGTGTTTTGCAATGTTAACAAACATATTATTGACTTATAATAATAGGAAGACAAAGAAAATACGTGCAAAGCATAACTGATTTATGTATAAATCATAAGTAGAAATATTACATGTTCATGTTATGAGCTATTGCTCGCAAGTGATCTTCTATCGGTACTGTTCCATATGTTGGCACTAAAGCGTGTCATTGCTTACAATTAATGTAATATGCGAAAAAGTTAGTTGATCAACACAGTTAAAGCAGACCGTACAATTTATTTGTGCCTATTGTCTTCTCAGATAACATCTTTGTACTGTCTTCTCAGCTAACCTTTCAAGTTGTCTTCTCAACCATATATTTGTATACTTGCTCTCTTTTCTCTTGCGCAGATTTGTCAGGATGGTTATCATTGGGCACACTTGTATAAATGACATCTACACTATCTCTGTGTCGTGAAAATCTGATCTTTAATGTACTATGTATCGTCTACTCAATCCAAAACAATGTGTATCACCTATATAAATACTTACTTTCACTTATTCCCATCACAGTTGCAATTGAATCCATGCCCCTGCATCCTCATCCATGTATCTGTCCATCTTTGACACTTATTACACTGAAACAGAAAGATGAACAGTTCATAAATAGTGCTAACTAAACGTTAAACCTTCAGTAGATGTAATACTGCTCCTTTGATATATGTATTATAACTATGTATGAACCCATATGCCTAAGCCGACTCAAGTAAGATTATGAATGATATATATCCAGCCAACGGTCAAACAAGCGCACTATGTACACCTATGTACGCACAGACATACACAACAGTACCAGAAAAGAGCGAAATCCACAAGTTTTGTCAAATCGTAAACCGTAGGTAGATAAGGACATTTCTAATGTCCTGGACATATAATGAGATAAGCACGATATTTACATAATCAAAATTAACATTACAGGTCAGGTTGATAATGACCCTGACTTTGTACAAGTTCAAGTCCAATATAAAATTACCCATAGCATGTCATGCACATAATGTATAACAGAGGAGAGAAATTAAATATACATAACACCTACCCTCATAAAGATACATGTATGCAATGAACCTTTATTTCATCTATTAGTCAAAATTACAAGTAATAAAAACATTACACATGAATTCTTATTAGAGAAACAAAGTATATATGAAACATTGTTGTTTTAATTTTGAAACACACAAGAGGAATATTTTATCCCAAACTGCATCAATTGTTATTTATTAAGTCTGTAAGAGTTCACAAGTGCCGAAATTTCTTTTTAAATTACATTGAATGGAATGTGACAGAGTGAATTTAAAATGTCATATTTGAAAGATCAATCATTCCTGGCAATGGAAAGGAATCATCAATCTGTTTTGATTATACTATTTTCTTGTCTATTGTCAGTGCAAATGCAGAAATAATTATATCTTGTCAGGAAGTTATATGTGGTGAACTACAGTCACATTTCCTGGTTATATGAAATCATTATCCAGCAAATGTTGAATTTCAATTTGGTTTAATATAGCAGGGAAGTTGATTAAAATAGGTGTGAACTATATAATTTCAACATCACTATACATTTCATTTGCTGGTGCAGGAACGTCTAGAGACAGGTGGTCACATTCAAGTAATATTTATGTTAGATCATTATATTTTTACTGATGCAGACGTGAACGTGTTTGGACTACATTATTCACAATGTAGGAATTCGTATGACTGGTTAAACTAAAGTCTACACAGTGTGTTTATAATTCTTAAATGCGCGCGATTGTAGCGTCCTCTATTTGACCTCATGTCACAATCAACATATTCTAATAAAATCAACCAACTAATGGAACATTTCATCCTGGAAGGTTGTAAATGTTTACAAGATAAATCTTATTTATAATTAGAACGTCTGTTACCAAACGTATGATACAAAATGTGTAATCCAACAGGTAGACCGGATAATGCATGGGGGATAGGTAATTGTCTGGACGTTCTGTTTATGTGAACATGCTCTTTACAAAACAAAAATCAATGATTCAGGTCAGGTGAAAATAATGTCGATTTTGGGCACGGTCAAATCTAAAATATAATTATAACTTATTTTTAACTCTAAATCTAACAATCTAACACCAATATCATTTTCAAGGATAGTGAAATTTGATTGGCAAAGTCACATACCTGATCAAACGAAATATTCCAAAAAATGTATATATTCTCAAAATATGTGTTAATAAGAATTTTCATCTGATGACGTGTTAAACATATTTTGCTAGTAATGGTTCATACAAATTTATATAAGTACATCTTATTAAATATCTTGAACTCTAACAACCAGATGTATATGTAGTACATCAACAAAATTACCATAGTCTGAAATAGTTTAACATAAGCCAGTGTTGAGATATCGGTTATTGTCGAACATTGTCTTTACATCTTGCCAGTGACTCTTGGAATTGTGTATATAAAAGTTAGGGTGTTCATTTATTGTATTGCAATAACTTAGCTGGATATAATGTTATTCTAATTGTAGCTTTAAAGACTTGTTTGCATTAAAAATGTGATCCTAATGAAAATGTAATATCTGATTTAATCCCAGCTTGTACAGCTACTAGAACTGTGACAAAAAGAGCTCTTACGAATGGAATTAATTAGGAAATTATTCTTGTGGCAGACACACATAGTGATGAAGTTACTTTCGAAACTGTCATGGATCAATTACAATATACTGATCAATATTATCATCTTGTGATTATTCATTGAAGTATTTCAAATTAGGTTGACAAGAGACAATCACATGTTCTCAAACGGATCCAGATATATCTGTAGGTGTCACAGAATTATTAGGGAAGCTGGCCTTATATATATATAATATAGATATAATGTATTCTCCAAGAACATAAAATAAAATTAGTTTTCCTTAGTCTCAAAACATGTTAGGTCATGAAAAAACAAATAGTTGTTAATTTAATTACTACTGAACAATAAAACTTGAGCTTTGTTTTAATTGCCCTCAATAAACATACATGTGGCTTAATGCATTGTATCCAACATCCGAACAATCTTTCAAGATCTTTAACTACCATATATGTACCAATATTAATTTTTATTTTGATTGAGTACACATTATTTCGCATTGTTAATCATTATGCCAAACTTGTATGGCAATCTTGTTTACTAATTATTCCATTTGATTTTATTTTTTGCTGAAGTTTGGTCTTGTGCTACTTCAAATCTAATTTCAAGCTTTCTTTATTTGATTTCATGAATGTTAATTCACATTAGTATTGACAGCTTGGCAATTAACCCATGTGCTTATTCATAGTCTGAAAAGGTTTGAGTCTCAGGCTTGGCCAATGTGGATATGCAAGAAAGCTTGCTAGTAGGTTCTTGTGTGTTTTCCTGGTTTCTTCCTCCACATACTGGCCGCCATGTATAGCCTATCTTGTGCTGAAACAATGGCATTAAACCCCACAATAACAACATCTACTCATACAATTGTTTTTAATCATGTGTCAAAAAACATGTTAGATCTTTGAATTTAACATAACTATATATATGGCAATTGAAAAAGTCAGAGCTAATGCCAACAAACTAAATTAAGTGTAGGTACAGTACTTACTTATTTACATAGTGTAATCTCTGGAGACGACTTGCAATAAAAACAACATGAATTCAAACTACACTGTACCTTGTTTAATTTAGAACTAATTGAATATTTAAGGATATAAATATTAATTATTTAAAAACAACTATAGTCAGAACCTTACAGAGTATCGTATCAAAATACATGTACTATTTATGAATGGAGCACAGTCAAACCATTTGCATGGAACTGCATCAACAGAGTCCATAAGGACCATATACGTATATATTCCAAGAATTGACAGGAAACAATTTCACAATTTTGATGGAGTCTGCAGAATTGCATTAACACTGACACATTCCAATGTAGACACTAAAATTATATTCTGTATCTGAGGGAAAATGCTTGTGGTACAAATATAATCCAGGCAATGGCCTCCAAGAAATGCTAGAAATGTTTCTGGTCCATATAAGTACAGTATGAAAGGCAACAAGTTATGTGAAAGATTTGACAATATCTTAAAATAAACTGTATTTAAAAATAAAAGAAAAGAAAATAAAATTGTAAATTAAATTTGTTTCCCATTTTCATGCTAAAGATCATGTCAGAATCCTCCCTCTACTTAAGGAGACTTGTCAAAACTCCTGACCCAGTTTTGCCAATCCACTTATCTGTTCTGACTTGACCTTTATGTTCCATCACATGTACATGTAATATTTCACATGAATTCTAAACCAACTCACATAAATGAATGGTCCCATGCACACAAAACAGAACAGTCCCACTCAGATTTGTAATCACAAAAAATGAGTAGGTATGACTGTACAGATAAACTGATTTAATTTAAAGTGAATATATTGAAAATATTTGATTATCTCTTACTAATTCAACACAATCTGAAACAGAACATAGCAAATCATTAGCAAAAAGTAAAACCTTCTGAAAATTTAATCAAAGATGTAACAAGTGCTGGCCTAATTACCATTTACACACCAACAATTTAGAAACAAATCAACAAAGCAAACATAATTCCCAAGCTTTTAGTTGGTTTATTTATTTCAAGATCTTGAATGTTTGGCACAAAACTGTGAAGACATGACTTGCATGTCAAAGGCTTTAGTCACAACGTGAATAGATGACTTGTATGTAAATGTTTTAATCACAATGTGAATACATGATTTGTACGTAAATGGCTTTAGTCACAATATGAATATATGACTTGAATGTAACTAGCTTTACTCACACAATCTGAAGAGATGACTTGTCTGTAACTAGCTTCAGTCACACTGTGGGAAGAAATGACTTGTCTGTAACTAAATTAGGTATGCAGTATCAAGAGATGACTTGTATGTACCTAACATTAGTCATACAGTGGGAAGAAAGCATTAATCACACAGTGGGAAGAGATGACTTGTATGTAACAAGCATTAGTCATAAAATTTAAAGAGTTGACCTGCCTGTAACTAGCTTCAGTCACACTGTGGAAAGAAATTACTTCTTTGTAACTAAATTAAGCACAAAGTATGAAGAGATTACTTGTATGTACCTAACATTAGTCATACAGTGGCAATAAAGCATTAATCACACAGTGGAAAGAGATGACTTGCATTTAAGGAAAATAAGGAAATAATGCATGACATTATACCTGAGGAGTTTCATACATTAATCAATTTGGATGGTATGCTCTTATGTACACAGCAGCTGACCAGTGTCATAATATGTTTCATGATCCAACAAAAAATCATCTTGATGCTTGGTGACCCGGCTTCATCTATATGAAGAAAGGAAAACAAGAAATGAAAAGTCATTTGATAACAAAGTCTTATCTGTCTAAAAGTCATCTCTGTTAAGAAATCACTTGTCCGAAACAGCCAGGGTTTCCAAATCCAATACATGAATATATCTAAGAAGTGAACATGTATTCAAAGTCAACATATCTTGTGAGTCAATTTTCTCACTCTCCATAAGTGATTTATCATAAACAGTTTGACTGTAGAATGCTTACATAAAACTAAAACATCCCACATTCGTCAACTTTTCTCACCCAAGGCACTCAAAATAGATCCTTAATCCTAAACATATCTGTCTATCTGATATTTTTAGACTCAGTGCATATATATGCATGAATGGATAAAGGGTATGGATCTCAATAATTTATCACATACGACCATGATGGGGCATTTGCTCACAACATGTATATATATAGTACTGGTGGACAAATCTGTTTTCATTCTGCCTCTACCACCCTCCTTTTACTAGAAAAAAACAAGGTGATTGAATCTCTCATTTTGGAGCAGTTACCGAATCTCTTGGAGTATGGAAATTTGATAGGTGGCAACATGATTATTCTTGGAGATTTCAACTTTCACTTTGACTGTCATAGAAACCCATAAATATCAAAACTCCTAGATTTCATTCCTGTTCTCAATCTTGAATAGTCAGTTAACCAACACACCCATAAACATGGTCACATTTTAGACTGGATTCTTCATAGACCTTATGATAATATTAAACAGTCCACCCTTGTATCATGCAAACTTTCATCAGATCACCTCTGCATTATATGCCACCTGGAAGTATCAGTTCCTAACCCTCCACCTTTATTTGCTACTAAAAGAATCCTCTCTATGATAAATAGAACCAAACTAATGCATGACATCTAAGCAAACCTAACAACTTACAGCAGAACAATTCTATAATTGTTTCCATTCATTGCTTGAAAAATATACCCCAGCCACCAAGTGCCGAGTATCAATTCAAAAGTGTTCTCCAAAGTATAACAGTGTTAGGAACCATCTTTGCACTGCTAAAAGACACCGCCATAAAGCAGAGATGCCTTGGCTTTCAACCAGACTAAGTATTCAGAAACAAATCAATGAAGCTGCTAAGAAGAACATCACAAACATAGCCTATTTAGCCAAATTATCCCACTGCAGTACTAAGATCATGGAGAGTGCCAGCTGCAAAGAGGTCTTTGAGATTTCTGTCAAAAAACAAATGTACACCATTTCAAACTACGTTCTCTCTACAATTTTAATTGACTCATCATCATACAATTCCTGTACAAAATTTCAGCAAAAATCATTAGCAACATTTGAACCTGTCTCTATGGATTGAGCATGGACAAATGTGATTAAGAGAGCACCAAAGTCATGTAAACATGATCCAATTCCATCATAATTGCTCCTTGAGTGCTTAGATCCAATATTGCCTTCACTAACTGATGCTATTAATACATCTCTCTCATCTGGGAAATTTCCATCATTTTTCCCATTGTAAAGACTCTGCTACTGAAGAAAGCAACACTCGAACATAATGATTTAAAGAACTACCACCCAATTTCTAACCTCCTGTTCATACAAAAACAATCTTAAAATAAAAGTTGTTCTAAACCAACTTGTATCTCATCTGCATTTAAACATGTACAGTCTGCATATCGCCCTTGCCAAAGAACTGAAATTACTCTTCTGAAAGTAGTTAATGACATTCTTTCTGCTTTGGATTGTGGAAAGATCACTGTTCTCACCTGCCTTGATTTGTTTGCAGCATTTGACACAATATACCATGCTATATTACTTCACCATCTCGAGCATGTATAATTTGGCATTCACAATACAGTCTTACTCTGGTTTAAGTCCTAGTAAACAGGACAAAAATGAGGCCAACATAACCTTCAATCATGACAATAGTCAGGTAGGCCAAAATTCTAACTTTAAGCGACAAAGGTTAAGCACACAATATAAATTAAATGTACATAACACAGTCTGTTTACTAAGTTTGATAAAATGTCAAGCCAGTTTACTAAGTACATTTTTTTATCAAATCAAAACTACAATCACTCAAATTGGTAATCAGCCCAAATCATCTGCTAAATCATCTTATTAATATTCATAGCTCTGGCTCATAATCAAACAGCATTACAAATCTTGATTATATAAGCCAATTCAGCAAGTTAAAAGCTCAACTATTTAGACACAAAATCATATTATTATTAGTAGATCTTGCTTACATCTTTGCTCATCAAGGATTTTCAAGGATTTAACCTAATGAACAAGTCTAATAAAAAAAATGGATCGGAAATAATCGTTAGTATGGTTAATGTGAAAACAAGCCCAGTCAACGTATGTGTGTATGTGTGGATCTTCTCTAGTATGGTTAGTGTGAAAACAAGCCCAGTCAATCTTGTCATTGTATGTGTGGATGGTCTCTAGTATAGTTAGTGTGAAAACAAGCCCAGTCAATCTTGTCATTGTATGTGTGGATGGTCTCTAGTATGGTTAGTGTGAAAACAAGCCCAGTCAATCTTATCATTGTATGTGTGGATCTTGTTCACCAAGAGTAATGAGTTCAGCCAGTTCGATGCAAGTTGTCCTCATTAGCATGGACAAATTTCTCCTTTTATTGAACATGACCAAGTTCACAATTATTTAAGCAAACATTCCAAATTTGATCAAAGCCTGATTTGAAACATGCACTGATAGCATAAACAATCAATTTTTGATCGACAGATGAAACACAATAAATGCCTTCAGATAGACATAATCCCTTATGGCCAGGTCAGCTGACTGATCTCCTTGCCAGTTCAATACAATTGTATCCTCAACAGTAATATTTATTTCATTTATCCAATTCTTTTAATGCTTCTTCCATTTCTATGCTGCTCTTATTTCCATCTTCAATCAAGGTATATGTTGATTGGGAAATAGTTTTGACTAGTGTATATGTAATATTGTTTACATCTATATTTCCAGCATGATATAATGTAATCATAATCTGTACAAAGAAATCAACAGATCAGTCCCTTATATAAAACGTAGGTTGTCAAATTGCTCTTTTCTTACTTTGATTCTTTCCTTTTACAAAAGTCTGCCCACATTGTTATATTTGGTTCATTGTATCTCCCATGCAAATTAAATTTGTCTGACTACAATATATGAAGCAAATATAAATTTATATTTAATTGTAAATTTATTGATGTCATTATGATTTCACAAATCTTTACAAAAGCCCCTTCGCACAAAAAGTAATTTTAATATATACCAGCACTATAACATTTCTGATGAAAATGCTGGCAATCTATAGGTGATTTTACAACATGCACATGCTTATAATAATGTACTGACAATGGTTGATGAAAACTGATTCCATAAATAAATAAGAAAATGATAACATCAATGGGTTGTGCTATTTTTGTATGATACCTAAAACTTGCTAGTTTTCGGTAAAGTTGGAAAGGTCCAGTATCAGAATTTCGTCTGTCATTTTAAATATGAGAAAGAATTCAAGATCAGAAGCTACATTTTGTACAAAATAAGTAAACAAATTATTGGTTAGACACAAACTGAATAGTACCCATTTGGTATTTTACATAACGTAACAGTACATATTGGAACTGGGCAACCTCACACAAAAATAGCATCTTCCAGATCTTAAATACATTTCAATCATTATGGCAAAATGAATCTCTCTTTTTAATTTGTTTCTGCAAATATTCTCTTTGCTGATCCTCCAACAACATAGCTAATAGATAACTTCTATCTGTGTAGGTTTGGGTCTCGGATTCAGCCAATGTGGGTATGTGAGAAAGCTTGACAGTAGCTAATCATGGGTTGGTGGTTCTTTCCGGGGGTTTTATGGGATTTTCCTCCACCATTAATACTCGCCGCCATGTACATTATATCTTGTGAAGAAAAATAGCGTTAAACTCTACAACAACAACAATTTAATCCACAGGATAATTATAATAGCGCTTGCATACGTAATCAATAGGATAATAAGAATAACTCTGCAATGTACATGTATAATACAATTAAACATAATTCAACTGTAGACAGCACACATTATATGAAATGACTATATCATATTCATTTTTAAAATGTATGATATAACTTTGTTAATTTTCACAGATTGGGGTTCACCACACCTGTGAGGCCTTGACCCTGATCCGTAATGGACAGAGGTCTGTTGTTGGACCCGGTCTCTTCAATTCTATACACTCAGCCACTCTCAAGTGTCATAGATCATCATCCAGTGTATCACCAACTGTATCCTGATGACACCAACTTATACAAATTGAGCCACCCAACTAAAGTTGATGCTACCATCCATAGAGTAGAGAGGTGGATTTCTGATGTAAAATCATGGATGACATGTAACAAGCTGAATATGAATTAAAATGAAACTGAGGCCATTCTGATCACAACACAAAGACTTTCTCATTTGCATCCTCTGCTTCAAACAATAAATAATAACAACACCAACATTGAATTATCAGAGTAAGTACAAAGCCCTGGAGTTACTTTGGATGGTACTAACACATTGCATAAAAAAAAAACAATGAGAATGTCAGTTAGCAGAAGAGACCGACCATATAATACTTATTTTTAAGTTTAGAATAAGTGGAGAGGGGAGGGTAAGGTGGACTGGTATTTTCATCTGATTTGATACACATGTATTCTTTCTTTTACCCCAAGCATGTCAAGATAATTTATTTTGACATAATTAATTGATATAATGGGATTTTTTGTTTCATATAAATATGTGCATTAGTATTATTTGCAAGCAATTTCACAGCCCAAATCATAGCTTAACTCTTTAACATATACTGCAAGTCATCATATACATTATATACTTCAATGTTTTAAAGTGGTGTATTGCATCAAGAAAAGTTCAGGTTTAATTCTTACACTGAGCCAAAGACTCAGGACTTTGCTTGGTTGTTGGGGACACCCTGGACTTTCATACTGATCTCCTATTTTGAGTTATAAATCACAATTCAATGTTTGTTCTTATGACCTAGATAACTGATTTCTAGTAAGTAACCACTCATCAGTAATTAAGCAAACGTTCAGAGACGTAAATATTTCCAATTATTAAGAGGAGTATTCCATTCAATTATCTTAGATTATCCAAAGTGCCTATGTGGCATTTCATCTGACTTATGAAAGATGCCTCATATGTGATGTCAGAACAAGTCTGATCTGGTCAATGGTGGTCAGAGGTTAAAGAAAAAAATATGGAAGCCAGATTGGGTATGAAAACTATCCAGGGTAAGACAAAAACATCATATATATATATATATATATATATATATATATATATATATATATATATATATATATATGTGTGTGTGTGCGTGTGTGTGTGTGTGTGTGTGTGTGTATTGGAAGCCAGATTGGGGATGTAAACTCTCTCTCCAAGCTCAGAAACAAAAACGCTGTCATATATATATATATATATATCAGTACTGCATGTTTCTTGTTTGCAAAGTGCACCTCAACTAACTCCTTTGTTAGTGAAGTACTAATTTTCAGTTGTCTGCAGGTACAAGACACAAGACAAACATGGATCATGTATGTAACTTAGACCAGCAAATTGTTTTAAGCCTTTTTTAATTTTGGCATAGCGGCTTATGTCAAAATAAAAAAAGGCTTAGAGCAATTTGCTGGTCTAGTATGTACCTTGGAAGGAAGGAACGTTTTGGATACGATAGGAAATGTTACACATATTGGATAAGATAGGAAATGTTACACATATTGGATAAGATAGGAAATGTTACACATATTGGATAAGATAGGAAATGTTACACATATTGGATAAGATACGAAATGCTACACATATTGGATAAGATACGAAATGCTACACATATTGGATAAGATAGGAAATGTTACACATATTGGATAAGATAGGAAATGTTACACATATTGGATAAGATACGAAATGCTACACATATTGGATAAGATACGAAATGCTACACATATTGGATAAGATAGGAAATGTTACACATATTGGATAAGATAGGAAATGTTACACATATTGGATAAGATACGAAATGCTACACATATTGGATAAGATACGAAATGCTACACATATTGCTTGTGTGGTCTGTCTCATCTAGGGTTGATATGATAACACTCGCTTGTCGATTATGGTATTTATTGTGAAATGGAATGGTACGAAATAAACCTAAAACAATACAATCTTTATTCTGAACAAAGTGAGAGAAGATCCAAAACATATTCAGCTTCACCGTCTTGTTCATCATGTCACTTGTTTAATTCAACACACCATTGTTTGTATTTAAACCTAAAACGTTTCCTTTAATTAAAAAAAAAAAGATTGTGTAAAAGTGTTGTCATGCATAATGGAAAATTCAGATTTAAATAAGTCTGGACTTCGTTCAGTTGTTGGGGAGACCCGGGACTTTTATTTAGATCTCCAATTTTGTGTTATAAGTCAATGGTTCTCCATTTTCATAAACCAGGGAAATCTGTACTATCACCTGTTCTGTGTCAATTAGCCAGGACTCTATTTCTTTGAAGTATATGTTCGCTTCTATAGAAAAAAAAGTTGTGCTTGTCATTGTTTACGGACTTGCAGTCGTCAAAACGCTTGCAGCTTATTTACACCTGTAAGCTTTTCCATGACAGCGACTCAAATTCGGGAGCAATCATTAAATAATTGTCAAAGCAAAGCCAATTTTGTAAAAAAAAATTAAAAAAAATACATTATAATATTAAAACTAATAAACGATATATTTACTCATTAAAATATAAGAAATAGAGTAATTTCTACTAAAAAAAAGTCTTTTTATATCACTTTTAAAAAAATGACTCCGTCAAACAAAAAAATCAGCTCGCAAACAAATTTATCTAGAAAATGCGCGCAACATCTTGGAATTCCATAGTATTGTGCTCTTTCTTCAAAAACGGAATGGCATGAAAGTCCGACTTTATTATAACGGATTTTAGAGATTTGATTGGGTGTGTGAAGGGCCGTTATAACCGTTACAAAAAGGGCGGCCACCTATGGCGCAAAGATTTTGATCCGGGTGGGATGGGGTGGGATGATGTTTTTTGATTATGCTAATTCGTCCCGTGACTGATTATGACCAACTTTTTGGGAATGTAGTTGATTCGGCCCAAATACCAGGCTGATTCAGAGCATTTTAGACATTAAACGAAAAACAACGGAGCACATATTTCCTTATCGATTTTAATATTTATTATTATTTTTCACAAGCACATCAAAATAATGGAAACTCTGATATTGAACAGTTTTTTTGCAAGACCGCATCATATGTTGTGTTCTAGAATGGAATCAAATTCAATGAATTGGCAAATTAGTAAAATTAATTGAATTAGAGAAGCATTGGTTATGTTGCCATATTTTGAAAACTGAGTTATACAAAGACTGATTTAAATGTAGAAATGGAATATTTGGAAGATCGTAATTGTCTGAAGTGGGTTTTACCATTGTTCCATATACCTTTATTTCATAGTTCTGATGACTAAACCAAATTGTTGCATGATACTTGCATGCCACATTTTAGATTTTTGGGAATGTAGTCCTTGAAAAATCTGACTTAAGGTATGTCTTGAAGAAATTTATCACACAAAATTGATATTTGGATAATATTGCAAATCTATAGATTTTACAAATCTATAGGGCTTGTAAAAATCACCCCATTGAATTTCAGAGCTGTGGTGGTTATTGCAAGTTACTGCATGACAATCAAATGCAGGAAAGGCCTTAAACTTTGGGCTATGAATGTGATTGGGGGGGGGGGGTCTTAAAATGTAAACAAACAAAAAATGTTTCAAAAACTGTAAATGGCCCATGGGGTGGGATTAGGTGTTGAAGGTGTTGTTGTAGCTTGTATGTGTTTTGCATTATTACTAGTCCTATTATTATTATTAGTAGTAGTATTATTATTATTAATATTATTATTATTATTATTATTATTATTATTATTATTATTATTATTATTATTATTATATGATGAATGTTCTGAAAAACAATTCAGACGAGATCCAATCTTATTAGTCATACAATAACGAATCAGCTGTAAAAATAACGATCCTTTTTATTCGCAGATGTAAAGTTCGAAAGGTGTTGTGAACAACCATACATTGATTTGCAGTTTTAAAATATCATTCAATATTGACATGTAATACACTCACTTCATATACCTTCTAGAAATCGGTCAAATATCTAACACATGTACATACATGAACGATACCAGCTGGGCCTAGGTTTATCTCATACACGAGTGTCCTTATTCAGTGTGATCTTCGAGTTTATAGATAACAGTAGTTGCGACGTACTAACATACCAGGTTGTCCGATGTTCGACGTCGTGATATTTCTGTAGTTATCCGCCACCATCCCCCATCGATCGAATCAGATAATAAGCATGTTGTGATTAATATACTAATTAAAATAAATACTCTCGAAAGCACGATCAACAGTTTGTGATGTATTTGAAAGGATTCTGACATACTTAGCACGTTCACACCAACACCAAGCCACAAAACCACGCGTATCGTCTCAATACATAGCATACTAGTACGGATAACTCTTGGCTTGAAATTCTACTGCAAATTCACGAACAATATTAATAGTATTAATACACATGGTTACGTATTAGGAACTATAAATGGACATGCTTATGTATCAGTAAGTATCATGTTTATATGTATTTACTATATTTATTTAACACAGAAAAACAACACTTCAATGGTGTAAAAATGTTATTAACCGATTTTTCAACCCCTCATTGCACGTTTCCATCAGCTATAGCAGTTTTCATCGTGTAAGGAATGACAATATGATGCACTCTCTAGTTTGAAGTTTGTATTGTGTGCAGCCTGACATCTATATTGCAAGAGACTGAAAGAAATGTTGATGTCTACATTCATTGGTTAAGGCAATGATCTCAGAATTAAATGTTTAGACTGGAAGCCACACTCAGAATGTGCTATAAATTTGATGTAGTCTATATACGATACTTAACAAACCCGTCAAGGTTTGACCTCTGACAAAAACTGAAATGACGTCCCTGCTCATAGGTACCGATCTCGGTAACGCTTATGATGTTCCCTAATCCCGTCTCTACTGTGGTCGAGAAATTTTGTTCCCCTCCCTCCGTCCCTGTATCGACATATTATTTCTTATCAAATGTATACGACCGCAAAACCTAAAACTATCCCTAAAGGTAATATATATATATATATATATATATATATATATATATATATATATATATATATATATATATATATATATATATATATATATATATATATATATATATATATATATATATATATATATATATAATTTCATAAAAAGTGCTATTTAATAAGATTAGAATTAAATATCACAAATTATGCAATATTGTTTCTTTCAGTATCATATGTACCTTCCCTTTTTCCGTATAAATGGTCCGTTTAGACCCATTTAACGTTAATTTGCAGTAACATTACAACGCTTGCGCTCACGAGCTGATACACTCATCTCGACCTAAAATACTCATATCAGTATTGTAATCAGTCAATATAAGGAACACTGACATCGCAACTATGTAATGACCTAATTGAAGTGGTTTAGTACAAACAAGGTTTAATTGATTAGATTATGATAATGAGAGAGAGAGAGAGAGAGAGAGAGAGAGAGAGAGAGAGAGAGATGATGATGATGATGATTATGATGACGAGTGGTAAAAAAAGATAATGAAAAACTCAGTTTTA
The DNA here is from genome assembly GCA_030141615.1 of Unio pictorum. NCBI lineage: Eukaryota > Metazoa > Mollusca > Bivalvia > Unionida > Unionidae > Unio > Unio pictorum. The sequence goes on from JARLTB010000114.1 coordinate 2,252,848, forward strand.
CTAATCAGATTAATTTTGCCATTTTACATATTTCGCATACTTTTGCTGCTATTTTATAACATTAATATTGTAAAAATCCGTATCGTGATCACAGTAACGTACGTAGACAACAAAAATAACTTTAAACTAGCAATTACACAAGCCAGTTGATGCTGATTGTGTGATCAATGTTTATTTAGACAACCTTATCACAAAATTATTTAAACATTTTAATTTTAGTCAGAGTTAGACGATAAGTTGGGGACTTGTATCTGTTGGCATAATTACTTGCCCATAAATGAGATAATATGAAATGTAAACAATCACTGCGTATTTAAATTTTGTGCTGTTAAATGATGGACAATACATGGTTGTAATTAAAGTAACAAAATTACACAAACTCCTTATACCTAGAAGTGATATTCTTTGTTTTGTTTTTATTTTATTAATTTTTTTATGTAATTACAATCACAATAACAAATAGGAAAGTGATCTGTTATGCGAAATTTTACTTCTTCCTTTTTATTGTTGATGAGAATTTTTCCGTATGTCTACCTATCCGTACGTCTATCCATCCGCACGTCTACCCATCCATACGTCAACCCATCCGCAGTCCCGGATTACCCATTAGGCAGAGTAGGCAACTGCCTATGGGCCCCGCGACTTTTATGGGCCCCATGAGGGGCTCCCAGGGGCCCCCATGAGACCGTTACCGTGTGTCTGGGGCCCCAAAAGTTTGACTGCCTATGGGCCTCCACGGTGCTTAATCCGGATCTGCCCATCCGTATGTCTACCCATCCGTACGTCTACTCATCCGTATATCGGTTCATTTTAACGTCAGTCGGCTGTCCTTGCATATTTATCGATACTAAATGCATCCATATGAGGAAGAGAAAGGGCGCATGTAATATATACTTTACATTTAATTTGAAACTGTTCTGCACCAAAATGTCATGCAGTCTTTTCCTACAGTAATCCTTTATGTTATGTTCTATTTTTTGATCGACCTATTTCGTTACAGCTGGCTGCAACACTTGAAATGACGGGTTGGTTCCTTATGTAAAAGCTACCAATAACATATCACACCAAGTAATGAGCATGATACAATTTCATGGTGCCTGAAGTTACATTGAATTACTTAGAAATAAAATTATGTTTTTTTTTAATTACTTTACTTCCTTCTAAATGATGAGTGTGTTAGGTAACTGAAGACTCTATTTCAGGAGCTAAGATATCCTCTCTAGTAATTGGCTAATTTAAAATATAGGTGTCAACCATAAAATCATTCCGATTATATTCGCTTTCAATCTTTTCATTGATACCCATTCATTGACGCCTTGAAGGACTCGAAGTCTTAGTATCTGTATAGTGGTCTATCTGATGTAAAAACTAATGCGATTATAGGATTTATCGGGATTACAGGGTAAGCAAAACTTTCAATCAAAGAAAAGGATAAGTCCTAATTACGTATATTAAACTCCGGGATTGAATGCAATAACTGTAGTGAATGGGGGCATATTAGCGACAATCTGACTTTCATCTTCACAAGTGCCGCGGCAGTCTGTCGACGAGAGGAAATTTAACATGGGTAGATCTGTCAAGCGACAAGGGGAATATAACATAGAGGAATGTATGACATCATTGTATTGGAAGTGGATAGCGAGAAGAGAAATTGGAGAGGTGCGAAGTTACGGTACTGGACACTGGGGAAACAATGGTAACAATGCTTCAAGAGCTGACTTCAATCGGACAGAGTTGCGGGGGGGGGGGCTGACCTAAATACGTGCAATTCAAAAGAGACATAGACATATAGACATGGTTAGAGACATATACAAAAACAGATAGATTTATGGAACTAAATCGATCAAAGAAAAAACTATACAACCTACTGGACATTTGTCGGGCCTCGAAAAGAGACTTTTTTTGTGTTTTTTTTCTATAGAAAAAAGAATTGTGAACACCATTAAGTTAAGATAAAGGGAATCACACGGATATTCTTGTCTTCCTCAAACTGCGTCTGATACCTGGAGCGTAGATTAAGACTCGCTTCAGACCGCCTAGCCTCTCCACATATAGCTTTTGTGATTGTTTGAAGCAAAGTCCAAGAAACAAAACAAAAAACGAAAAACAATTAAGTGTTGTTAACACCATTAAGTTAAGACAGAGGGAATCAGACGGATATTCTTTCTTTCTCAAACATCGTCTGACACTTTGAGCCTTGCCTCTCCATATAGATCATTAGTTTCCAAAGGACAATACCGGTGATTGTTTGAAAAACAATTCAAGAAACAAAAACAAACAACAATCCCCACCACCACCACCACCACGCACACATATAAACCCAACGGTCCTATTCAGTGCCATCCACCTCTCTCAAACATAGACTTCTGAATGTTTGCCAAAGTCACATAAAACTGAAATCGCCCTCTTTCTAATGATGTACGTGTGTGACAGATATAGCAATTATCTTGGCTTTTATCTCTAAAGGAGGGAGAGAGTAGTCCTTAGGCTTCTCTGAATAAGGCCTTTGCATGATAACCTCGCTAAGCTTTGATCAAAAGCTCGATCTGTATTGGTTCTACCATCTTTCTGGTAGGAATGAAAATGAAATGAATTATCTGAGGGAAAACACTGGCCTTACATTTATATATGGGACTATGACGTTTACAATGTAGTCATTGGACAGTTTGCAATCAAGATGAAACGATCGCATCAGTTCGTGGAGAAAGGAGAAGGAAGTAGGAGGCAGAAGCGTGACCTATCCCTTCGTACAGTGACTGAAATCTTTGCTCTTATCAATGCCAGCGATTTTGAAGATGACATGAGTGAGGCAGAATCCAGGACGAAGGAGTCTACGTCAAACAATCGTCCGTCACCAGTAACACCTGAATCCTACTACTACATTTGAGAGACAGATAAACATTCCTCTATACAATTTAGAACCATAGTCTACATGTACACTGTGAAAGTTAATGATTTCAAGTCAGATGCACCACTGGAAGAAAGACAAATAGATTGTATCACCGATTTGTGTGATTCGATGTTAATTACAATGAAACGAAGCCATATGAATATGATTGCTTGACATTACGGCAGTCTGAAATCACCTGTTTGGAAAGTTTAGCAGGACACCAGAATGGATATTGGGCATGACTCTCAATAGTTTATATATTATGCTCTAGGGGATAAAGTCTTGGGTGTAAGGAAAGAGCCATCGCACATGACTCCCAGTCTGACACATGTTTCCACTTGGAGGTATCACGGTACCAATTATTTTTCCATAGACCTCAATGATAATGTTTTGTGAAATAAATATATTTTCTATCTTACTTCAGCATGCATGTCACACACTATGACAGAGAACAATCTTAGATCGTCAATTTCACCACAGGAGTCTGACGTTTTTTTCAATAAAGTACGGCAAAATCTGTCACCTTCATGTTTTCAGAGATTTTTGCTGTACTTTATTGATCAAACGTCAGACTCCTGTGATTTGACAAGGACAAAACCAGGTATTCCATTGCATTTAAGAGAGATAACTCTGTTTAAACTAGACAAGGCTAAGAGTTATCTAGTCATAACAGACCCAGTTTCACCCAGGTGTCCCAAAAAACATTCATTAAAAAATAGAAAATATGATTTAGATATGAATTAACTTAATCTCACATGTTGCCAAGACACTTAATTTTGTTTTTAAGCTTAACAGAAAGTACAACTCTTACATAATGCACCAATCACAGCTAGTGTTGTTGTTTATTTCTGAATGCTTCAAGCTCCGCCTACCTGGAGTTGTACAATTGGTACCGTTATACCCGGATTCGCATCACAATTAATACTTCCAGTTCAGTCCGAATGTAATTCTCTTCTACTTTTAGAACATTGTTTCCTCTCTCATTTTAGTGACAGAAGAGTTATATTGATGCATTTTTGTAGAGATTTAAAGGTAATTGTTTCTTCTTGAGAATATGAGCTCAGATATTGGTTGTCTGTTTGTATTTTGGCGACAGTGCACAGTGTGTAATTAGGCCTTAGGTGCTGATCCGGAAGTGAAATTTGTGTTCTGTTTACATGCTGCTTTGTTTAAAGTGCAGCCTCTTAACACATTAACCCCTAGCGACGACTTTACGAGGTATGAGGTAGTAGCCTACTTCCATGGTCTGTAGCGTCAAGGTCATACATGATACACTAAAATGGGTGGTATCATTGAAAAGTAGACAGATGTAGCTCTACAATGATAGCAAGTAATCTGGACATTTTAATTGTATTACAAAATACAGAGGGAAAAACCGAAGTTTTTGGACCCGTTTTTTTTTCACCCAAAAATCGCCCATGGTCGGGTTCCGAATTTGTGTCCAGATTTTAGACTTTAGGACCTCAGATCTACGGCAGACCGGTCTGAGACGCACACAGACAGGTGAACCTGTGCAAAAAGTAGGATAAGGTGAACATTATGAATAAAGAGTCTTCTACACACGAAAATTATGGGTCCGTTAAGCAAAAAAAAAAAAAAAAAAAAATTTTTGCCCTTCTGCTCATGCGCCAGCAAACTAACCAATGAAAAACATTTTCTGTATCATTAGTAACCATTTGTCTAACAGATTATTGTTTGGAAACCGATGGATTACGATGTATTTAGAAATAGTCCCCAAAATGTGTTTCCTACTCGCATTTCATGCGAAAAGAGCAAAAACCTCCAGGGGTTAATGTGTTAAAAATATGTCCGTTAACCCTTGACAATAACTTCACCGTGAAGTCATATTTCTATTTATTTTAGATTAACATATGATTTGTAGTGATTGCCACACAGTGGAAAGGTCAGTACTGAGAAATATATGCAGAGAACATATAGTGATATTAATTGTGATGTACGTCCACTTGGGTAACTATAATCACATATAGTGAATCTCAGCCATTTAATACATATTAGTCTGGAATTACTGTCATATCCTAGCCCCATCCCAAGAGCAATGGTCAAATTCCTAGAAGAGTTGATACAATCTACACGTACAGAATATTTCTGACCTCCATGTCTAACTTTATTAGTACAGGAGCTGATGAGGGTTCAATGAGTGAGCAAGCTTCCATCATCAAAACAGTTGTTAGCTCGTGCAAACACGTCGTCATTTCTGGTATTTTCTCTGGATGCTTGCGCTTCTTGCAAGCTTGCACAATTTGCAAGATTGTGAAAAACGCAAGATTCCATATATTTCCAGGCTAAATTTGTTATAGACATTTTGTGCATTGCACATACCGTTATATGTATATAAACTGTTAATATCTTTCAAACAGTTTCACATAGCAAATATATATAACTTATTTATGCTAAAGATGAACGCTGTTAATTTATTATAACGTATTATTTAATTTTCGAGCAATTATATTTTGTTATATTTAATATTACCACCTACTGTTTACATTTTTAAGGAGGCAATATCAAAATCAATAATAATAATAATAATAATAATAATAATAATAATAATAATGATGGTTTTATTTCCAACAATTGTACATTGCCATAAAATATAAGTGCTCAAATATAATGAGACTTTTTTTTTTTTAAATATAAAAGGTGTTAAGCCCATCTAAACCATGTTGCAATTCCGAATTTTGATTTCAGTCTAAATTTTCTAATTTTGAATTCTTGTCATTATTTGCTAATTTTGATTTTAGGCGTTATTTTAGAATTGAAGAGGAACTGATTATGTAAGTGATTTCCGTCTAAAATCTGGACTGACTGGACATTTTTTTTTTTTTAAATCATGGGACCCTCAGAAATTTGCACACATATATATACATAAGGAGACAACCAAGGCAATCCGATTAATGTGTTAGAAACGGGAAGGTAAAAGCTCGCGCTCTTCTAACTTTCAGAGATCGAGTAAATACGACCAATACACATTAAACAGCCAGGACAGTAAACAACATCGTCATTCCATAAGAAATTCCTGCATAATAGTCAGTCACAAGGTTAGTGACGTTGTACAAAATTCAGCAAAATGGATCAAAATGAATGCCGATCGATATCGTCCAAAACCATGTGCTTTTCACGATGGGCCGTCTCAAGATGTACATGTAAACATTACAGTAATACAAGAAAACAACGTGTACATATATATATATATATATATATATATATATATATATATATATATATATATATATGTACACGTATTATAAACATTACATTATTAAATAGAAAAATTGTATACATGTACACATATTGTAAACATTACAGTAATGAATGGAAATGAAGTATACTTGTACACATTGTAAACATATTAATGAATGGATTAAAGGTATACATGTACATATATTGTAAACATTATATTAATGAATGCATTAAAGGTATACATTTACACTTATTGTAATCATTCATAAGGAGGTATACAGGTACGCTTACTGTAAACATTAATTACACGGTATACATGTATACTTATTGTAAACATTTATAGCAAGGTATACATGTACAGTTATTGTAAACATTAATAGCAAGGTATACATGTATGGTCATATTATATAACAAGGTATACACGTACACTTATTGTAAACATTATTAACAAGGTATACATGTACACTTATGATAAGCATTCATAACAAGAACTGCTCCAGTGTCCTAGTGGTTGGAGTGCCAGCTGCTGAAGCGGTAGGTCATGTGTTTGATCCCCAGCTGAGTCATACCAAAGACTTACAAAACTGGTGCTAACAACTGTCTTGCTTGGCGCTCAGTATGAAGAGGTAGTGTTGGGACTGGTCAGCCTGGTGTCACGATAATGTAACTGGGTGGGACATCATGCAACATGTCTAAGGCATGATGCCCCCAGTGCTAGACATCGCTATAAGCAGCCTAACTGCTGACATCATAGTGATATGACAATGTTTAAAAAAGCTATGTTTAAAATCCTAATCACACACACATAACAAGGCATACAGATACACATTTTGTAAACATTAATAACAAGGTATTCAAGTACATTCATTGTAAACATTTAAAACAAGGTATACAGGTACACTTATTGTAAACATTAATAACAAGGTATTCATGTACATTCATTTTAAACTTCAAAACAAGGTATACAGGTACACTTATTGTAAACATTCATAACAAGGTATACAGGTACACTAATTGTAAAAATTCATTCCCAATGAACAACACCAGCACATAAATGAATTTTAACCTTTTATAAACCTTTGTGGAATTGGGGCATTCATGCTAGTCTGGTTGCCTGCCTTAATGCTCCTTTTCATTGGGGCATTCTTGCTAGTCTGGTTCCCTGCTTTGTATGCTCCTTGCTATGGGAGCATTCTCACTAGTCTGGTTCCCTGCTTTGTTTACTGCTTGTCATTGGCACAGTCTTGTTAGTCTGATTCCCTGCTTTGTATGCTCATTGCCATAATAGGTATAACGGTACCAATTGTGCAAGTCCAGGTGGGTGGAGCTTAAAGTGTAGGGAACATTGCATTCAGAAATAAACAACAACACTAGCTATGATTGGTGGATTATGTAAGAGTTGTACTTTCTGTTAGGCTTAAAAAAATGTTTAGCTCCTTGGCAGCATGTGAATTTATGCTAATTCCTATTTAGATCATATTTTGTATTTTTTATGATTTTTTGAAAATGTGATACACATGACTGAAAATAAGTATGTTGTGACTAGATAACTCATACCCCTGTCTAATTCCAGCAGAGTTATCTGTCGTAAATGCAATGGAGTACCTGGTTTTGTCGTCAAATTGACAATTTAACATTGTTCTCTATAATAGTGTGTGAGATGCACGCTAAATTAGGATAGAAAATATATTTATCTCTCCAGATATTAGCATTGAGGTCTATGGAAAAACAATTGGTACTGTGATGCCATCAAGACATTCCTGCTAGTCTGGTTCTCTGCTTTGTTTTCTCCTGAAGGCAAGTCACCAAATCCATCACAGTTGTATGTGTTCCAACAACTATGATGAGGTTATTTCTCAGCTTGATGGAAATAGCCATGCAGTATTCTAATTGACTCTAAGATGTGCAACAATTTCAGCATGCACTTTCATCATCAGTCTCAACTGATCTCTTTTAACACTGATTGTTATGGCAGTAAGACATTGTTTCCCCCATCATTGTTATGGCAGTAAGACATTGTTTCCCCCATCATTGTTATGGTAGGAAGTCTTGGATTCCCCATCATCGTTATGGCAGTAAGACATGGTTTCCCCCATCATTATTATGGCAGTAAGGCATTGATTCCCCATCATTTTTATGGCAGTAAGACATTGTTTCCCCCATCATTGTTATAATAGGAAGTTTTGGATTTCCCATCATTGTTATGGCAGTAAGACATGGTTTCCCCCCATCATTATTATAGCAGGAAGTCTTGGATTCCCCCATCATTTTTCTGTCAGTAAGTCATGGAACCCCTTTCCCCAATCATGCATACCAGGGTTGACATCTCTGATGGAATCCATATTGTTCTGTCATTTTACTAATACATCACATAGTACACCATTTTGTTCTATTGCTGAATTTGAATGATTGAGGTAGACATTAATTATAGTAATGCCTGTACAACATACATGATGTTTTACTGCTCTGCTTGCCTGGTGGTCAGAGTGTCTGCCTTGGATGTGGGAGGTCATGAGTTCAAACCCCAGCTAAGTCATGCCAAAGGTTTCTACAAATGTTGCCTCACATATCGCTTAGCATTAAGAGGTTAGAATGAAAACTGGTCATACTTGTGTCAGAATACCTCAGTGCTAGACATTACTACAAACTTCCACACTGCATACAGCATGGCAGTATGATGGCAGAAGTGATAAAGATTAGCTACAAATCCAGTTAGACAAACAAATGGTGTTCAAGAACATGTTGACTCACTATTCTATGTTCCAAATCACACAGAAAATCCAATTACACACACACACACACACACACACACACACACACACGCACAAACACACACACACATACATACATACATACATACATACATACATACATACATACATACATACATACATGGTTTTTCAAGAACATGTTGACTCACTATTCCATCTTCCAATTTTAAAGAAGAAGTTTGTATTGGAATTTGGAAATGTTTGTGGAAATTCTTAATTTCAGATGTGCTTAGTTTTGACAGGAAAATTCAAACATACTTTGCTGGTCCAAAATTTAAAGATGGACTAATGAGTGAATTGAACATGATTATGAGCTTGTTGTACTTAAAAGAAAGGATAAGTGTTTTAATGTTAATCTTCTGACAAGAGTCAAGGAATGTGATACATTATGGCAATTCTTCTTGTCTTGTTCTGCTTTCATTTTTGTTGTTCCTGTTTGGATGCTTAATTTTGAACCTTAGCTACGTTCTGTGATACGAGTGGCCAAACTTGTTTAACATTCAGGGGACGCAAATCTGCCTTTACATTTCCAATGAGTATTTCTCCAGTACCTACCATTACTAAATTTTGCAGATAACTTGTATTTAAAAAGGCCTATTGATTTTGTGGTCCAAAGGTTAAAAGTGAAGACCAATGTGAAAGAATGCTAAAGAATAGTTTCAGATTACGGTATATCAATAACTTTAGCTGCATGGACATGGGCTTGCACAGTGCACATTGTGTAATTTAGAAGTCTATTGATTTTGAAATCGAAAAGTCAATGTTCATTGTGTCTGAATACGGAAATGGTTTCTGCCTACAAATTTCAGTTACAGCCATATGCCTAAGCTGAAGTTTGTGTATGGATAATGATATGGATAGAAAGAAGACGGCTGATTTGGGGGCAAAGAGGTCATGGTAACTGTGATTGATAGAACACATAATTTCTAATTGCATAATACCATCAGTTGAAAACTGGGTAGCATGGCCAAGTTGACAATGGTTCACACTAAAAGCTTTCAAGAGGCCTCATTTTTTGGGGTCAGTGGTCAAGGTCTTTGTGCCGTAAATTGCACAAACGTTATGTTATAGATTGTTTTAGTTTTGTTATAGATTTTGTTAAGATCATAGATAAAACTCAATGGAGGTCTTGCTCTAAGGGTAATAAAGAAACCTATTATCAGGGGAGGGGTCTAGAAGCCAAAAAACAATGTCATGTTAAGACAAAAATAATGACTTTTGGATTTTAAGTCTAGTTCATAGCTGCATACCTTGACCCAATAGCATGGTCATTGAGATCATTGGCTAATAATATTCAGAGTCAGTGGTCTGCATCTCATGCCTACATAATGTGTTATTAATCCTGGTTCATATGTACATTGTTACAATATTTGACATATTACTAATATAAACATTTGTATATTTTTTCATTTAATTTATAGATTAATAATTTCAGTGCAGCTAGTATTAGATTAATTAAATATGTCTCTTTTGGGGCAATTGTCTCTGTGTAATTAATTGACCCATGTCAGAACAAATGGCCTCCTCATATTCATAAGCATTCTGTATACATACCTTTTATCTACAATCTTAAATAACAGAACTTCTTCATTTCCACATTAGGTCATTATTGCTCATAATTTAAGGCATTATGAACTTTCCTTGTTAAAGTAGGTCATTATTGCTCATAATTTAAGGCATTATGAACTTTCCTTGTTAAATTAGGTCATTATTGCTCATAATTTAAGGCATATAAGGAACTTTCCTTGTTAAAAGTAGGTCATTATTGCTCCTAATTTAATTCATTATGAACTTTCCTTGTTAAAGTAGGTCATTATTGTTCATAATTTAAGGCATTATGGACTTTCCTTGTTAAATTAGGTCGTTATTGCTCATAATTGAAGGCATTAGGAACCTGTCTTGTTAAATTGTCTCACATACTCTTGACACTGGAATCATGAAGATGATTTTGATATGTTGAGTCCAGCTGAAAACCTGTATCTATTGTTACATACTGTGCCAGCAAAACAAAGAATGTATGCCATAAGTATAATTTATTCCCAATTAATACAGTTAATTCTGATTTCAAAATGTTCTTCTTTCTTTTATACTTTCTTTCTTTCTGCCTTGGACTGAATCCATAATCATCAGGTAGGTCCCTAAAACTGAATTTGATGCGTTTCAACTCACCTGTCACATTAATAGTTTTTCAAAATAGGATGATCATTCAACTTTGGTTGGAAATTAATACTCTGCTAGATTTGAATTGTCAGCTTGAAAATTCTGAAATATCTAAAGGAATTGGAGTAAAGTGTCTTGGCCAAAGACGTCATGTTATTTGACATGGGCTGATCCAGTTTTAGAATATCAATCTGTTTCCTTTCAGCATATTAGCTGACCTGGGCTGATCCAGTTTTAGAATTTCAAACTGTTCTCTTTCACCATGTTAGCTGATCTGGGCTGATACAGTTTTAGAATTTCAAACTGTTCCATTTCACTTGTGTTTCTGGTATGCTAACCACTGTTATTATCAGTAAAACCAATCAGTAACATGCATCATTATGTCAGTTTGAGGTAATCGTATTTATTTGGACCTATTGAATACAAAGTGTTAGCATTGACTAGAGCAGACAATCTGAAGGTATTGGCTATCTAATTGTGATCTTTAGAGCTAAAATAGCTTTTCTGTCATTGTCACTTGTTGGGTGAGACATTTTCATTGGTTATTTACAAGATTTAAAAATAAAGTAAAATTTAATATTAGAAATTAATGGTCCCAGTAAACCATACCTTGTGTCACTAATATCATACTTCTTTTATGCAGGAGACTACAGAGAAATTACTGAGAACCTTTTCCTTTCAAATACATGGGATTCAGCTCCTTGGAATAATTTATCTGATCCATTTCTGGTGTAGTGGATACCAGAAGGTAATAGTGCTATCAAAACCAGATGTATTTTTTGGTCATTTATTTTTCATGTCATTTTTAGTGATAACAGTTTGAATTTATGGAAAAAATAATTGTTTAGCCTTTCATTTTAACATCTGATCTTTCAAGAAAATTTGATAAACAAAAATATTTTGTTTTCATTCATTCTTTAGTATTAACTGTTGTCCTGTCTTAAATGCAAATTCAAAACATATTACCTTGTTGAAGTTATTATCATTTGTGTAGGCATCAGTGTTAGGTTTTTGCCTTTAGCTCAGTTTTTTCACACTGTTGTTTGTATGTTTACAAAATTTAGCATTAATATGTTTCCGACACTGTTTTATGCATATTTATGATAACTTGTTTTAAAAGTAGGTTATAATGATTCATATTTTATTTTCCAATAACAGTATTACAAATATTTGCAAGTATCTCAGTTTCTATTTTGATTGCCCCCAATTGTATTACGTTAATATTAGCTTGCCACTTCATGATACCTGTCTTACAAAACACAAAAATTATCTTTTCCTGTTCATTTCTTTAAGCAAAGCACAACAACTTTTGTCTATTACTTCCCATTGTTACTGCCAGGTGTTGTGAGATTTTATATTTTAGCTGGATAAGATTGTCATTTTGTGCGATGTTCATTACAACCATATTTTGTACGGTGATGTTTGATCTGTAGAATGGGTTACTGATAATCTGATTCTGTTGAATATTGGACATTGGGAAACTTGATATAATACAGTATGTTGCTGTGCAGTTTGAAATTTCTTTCTTGTGAGGGTGGGGGTTGACATCATCATTTCTTGGGTGGCCGGTGTTACCCAGGTAATTTGAGTACGTCTGTTGTTGCTTATCACTAATGTTTGAGAAGCTGTTTATAGACTGTACAGTTCTGTGGTGCTTTCGGCTACTGGTGTTTGTTAATTTATTTCTGTAATATTTGCCTTTTCTTTCATTTTCTTTTCATTATGCATCCAAGTTTATTAAGTCAAATGACTTGTTTCCCTAACCATTTTGGGTTAGTCACTGAGATTGCCATAGTGTTGGGTGCAATATATAAAGGATCTTCAAATTGACCAAAGTCTGCTGGTCTTAGCTCAGCATACCGTTTGTAGATAGCAAGTCGATCTCTTTCTTTGTTGTTTTTGTTTTCATACATCTTAGGATTAATATCCCTGATGTCTTTGAAATTGTCTCCAATTCTTGGTTTTTGTCTTTGAGTGAGTTCAGGATACTCTAGGACATTCACATATTTATTTAGTAACCCCTCAAACAACAATGTGTTAAGAATTGCTTCAAGTGTTTTACTCCCCATTAGATTTTTGCTATACAAAGCATTTATTTCTTCCTGTTACTGGTTGACTATGATTAGGTTTATTTTCTTTTGATTTTAAATCTTTTTGTTTAACCCGAATAACGTCCATTTGATAATGCAAAATTTATTCCTGTTCCTATCATGATTGTACTTGCATATTTCTTGATTTTAAGATGGCGATCAACGAACGTAGATGATGATGCTTCTTAAGCTGTTCAGTTCAAACTCAGATCCATCTTTTCTCCTAACACTGAGTATAAAACCAGCCAGGTGCTGATCCAATTCAGATGGCTGTATCTTTTGTAAATTTATAACTTCATTTTTTAACCATATGAATCCTTTCACTTAAGCCATACATAAAAAAGTGTTTTTTAAAGTGTTTCTGCTTACTTTCTTTAAATTTCACTATATCATCAGGCTCATGGTGTACAAATCTGTTTTCCCTAACAAGCTCACATTTGGACACAGGATGAAATGTCTCAGCCATGTCTCTATCAAACTCTCCAATTAACTCACAGTTTATTTGATTAAATGTTGCCTCATTATCCTTATATGATCTCATTGTTTTCATTCTCCACAGAGTTGCAATGTTTGATTTTCACCAGAGGGAGAGACTGAAAACAGCAATGTTGACAGAGGTGATAGCAGATTACACAGGGTGGGGCTCATTCAGTTTTATTTCCAGGATTGGGTATGGTTGCTTTTTGGATATAAAAGTGTTAGTGTCAATAAAAGTGTTTTACATGTAAATCATTTTGTTGTTATTTTCTCCTTTATAAATATAATATTCCAAGAAATTCATATTCGTGTTTAGAGCAGATAATAGCTATAAAAACATGATCATTATCTGTGTTTATACACCATGGGCAAATCACAATTTGATTTACCAATACTCTTGGTAGAAGTTACTTTATACCAACACTTTAAAGGCCATGCTATTTTTAATGTATGTGATGTCTATCTATCTGTCTGTCTATCTGTATGTATGTCTGTCTGTCTGTATCTCTCACTCTTGCTCTTTCTCTCTCTCTCTCTCTCTCTCTCTCTCTCTCTCTCAAATTAAGATCTGTCCATGGTGCAATAATATGCACATATAAATGATATACCAACCATCTGCAAATGATTCTAGAACAATGATAAATTTCTAAATACATGTATTCATCGTTAGTGACATATGAAAATAACAATAAAAACTATTAGTAATGCATATTTTCTATATGAATTTTCTATGTTACACTTGTCTATGGACCATTATAGTAAGGTACGGGCTACAGTCTATGTAATGACCAATCTAGGGGATTTTTCTGTTTGTGTCATCCCACGATATGAATGATGACAAACATTAAGTCAAAACAACCAAGGGATGAGAGAGAGAGAGAGTTAGTTTAACAGTCTGACCAGAGAGAGAGAGAGAGAGAAAGAGAGAGTTAGTTTGAAAGTCTGACCAGAGAGAGAGAGAGAATTTATGGTTGCTTGTACTGTTACTAAAGCAGAATAACGACTTGGACCAACTGTAAATATTTTAAAATATTTTAATTACCTCCTGTTTCTTCATCATTTTGCTTAGTTTATATTCCACTTTAATTCCCATTAGACGGTAGGTTAATGGCTTAGCAATCATGTAAATGGCATAGCCATCAAAGTGTCTGCTTGGATTCACTTCTCTTCAACATAATTTTTTACACCCTCTTTCCGATCTGTAACTCGTAGTTTTGTTGCCAACCCAAGTTATTTCCAAAACACATTGTTTTTGTTCAGTCTCTTTTACTCTGACCAATGACGTCGTCAGAACTCATAGTTTTCTTCTCATATACAATGGAAGAGATCTATATGGTGGTTAGAATCAGTGGCACAGTACAAGATTTAATTCATTGCACTTTACATTGATATTTTATCCTGAAATCGGTAGGGGGTTCATATGTGTATAATCTAGATTTGGGGTAAAGATATTATGTTGTTGTGTGGTGCATTTAAAGAGATGATCCTGTTTGTCTAAATGTACCTTGGTAGAAAAAGGAAAAATGTTTATTTTTAATCATTATTAGAATTAACTTATCTCAATCCTGTTTTGGGAGATGATTAATTTAAAATTGCAAGCTTTTTACCATCACTCTCTTTTCTCCATCTCTATCTCTCTGTTTCTCGTAAAGTTCTAGTTATTTCCAAAGCCACATTTAGTTCATGTATCTTTATATATATGTCTGTCTTTGCTCTCTTGCTACAAAATGAATAATAACCCTGATTTATTTGCCATTTTCTGTTTAAACATTTTAAACCCATGTACTATTTCATTTATACATTTTCAATACAGTTATGTATATTGAAGTGTAGTATTAATATTACGCAACAATATGAAATAAGTTTTTGTTATGTGTTTGCAAAATAAAGCATTAATTTACTTAAAAATATTTAAAACATTCCATGTTGTATTTTACCTTATTTTTATTTTCATTTTGACATTATAACTTAATTTTGGGGTAGAGCTCAAATCTCTTTAAAAGGGCAAGTTTAGTTTCCCTTTGGCAAGCTGACTTTCATATATTAGGTAAAGCATGGAATATGCAGGTGAATGAGCATGACAGTTATTTCAGATTCCTTACTTTTAATATGCTCCAGTTTTGTCATGAAAATATGTCCTCATATTAAATTTAATGATGACAGTGCAAACTAAGATATCATGGTAAAATATATTAAGAGGGTAATGAACAAACTGCTGATAGTGCAGAAGTAACTAAATATAAACATATTGGCTTCATTGGTCCCAAAATCACAGAAGTTGGATCAAGAGCACAAATTTTGTCATAAACAACACAAACAATGGCAGCTATGTCAAAACTAAGATCCATCTGGAGAGACAAGAATATATATCTGAAAACTAAAATCAGACTATTGAGAGCACTATTCATCCCAATGTTTTTGTCTTCATGTGAGGCCTAGTCACCCTGACAGCAGAATTACAACGAAGAATCCAGGCACTTTAAATGAGATGTTACATAACCATCCTTGGCATCTCTTACATTGACCAAATCACAAATGAAGAAGTGTGTAACTCCATCATGCACAAAGTAGGCCATTATGAAGATCTCCTCACCACTGTCCAAAAGAAAAAGCTGAAATGGTATCGCCATATCGCTAAAACAACAGTCTATCCACAACAGTATTGCTAGGTAGCGTCCAAGGTGACAGAAGGAGAGGTTGAAAGAAAAAATTGGACTGACATCACAGAATGGACCAGGAAAAGTTTTGCAGAGACATAGGCTTTGGCACATGATGAAGACAAGTGGAGGGAACTGGTTATTTGTTCAGCAGCACAGTGCCTCACAGACTACACTAGGTCAAGAGACTGATGATGATGACAGGAATTAGTGACAATGAAGTAAAAAGCAGATGAACTTTATAGCTTTTTTTAAATTAAGTCACCAATTATTTGATTTAATTTAGTCTGTTAAAACCAGAAAAAAGTAATAAAACACTGAGCCTTTTTTTCTTAATTTTTTTCTGTTTTCCTATCCCAGGCTATCATTATCTGATCTAAAATTTGTATATTAAGCTGAAATAACATTGTTCTTGCTAGCAGGTCAAAAATGGAACTGTAACCACCCCAACCCCCAATTTGTTAGTATGTGTGAGTGTTTGTATGTATTGTTTGTCTTTATATCTTGTTATAGCGAGACAAGCCAAAATTATATATATATATATATATATATATATATATATATATATATATATATATATATATATATATATATATATATATATTCCATCATCATGGTGAAACATTTTCATAACAAAGAAGACACTTTATATCACTCTCTTGGTGTAACCCTTTGTTACCAGTTTGGAAACATATAAGATTTCCAGCTGATAACTATGTTTTTAAGAATAGCAGGAGTACATTAGATTTGTTTTGTTTGTTGTCTTTTTTGTAACCAACATATTATTATTATTATTATATTTTTTACACCAATTTATTATTATTACTATTATTAATATTATTAATACTATGAGTATTATTTATATTCTTATTTGTGTAATTATTATTATTATTATTATTATTATTATTATTATTATTATTTTTGTTATTTTTGTTATTTTTGTTATTATTATTATTGTATTTTTCACAATATTATTGATATTAGTAGTACTAGTAGTATTTTATTTTTCACAAACATTATTATTATTATTGTATTTTTTGAAAAACATTATTATCATTATCATTATTATTATTATTATTATTATTATTATTATTTTTAACTTTTTTTATTTCAGTTTCCAGATTAAAGTAGGATATGTAAATGTTAGACACAGTTTGAAAAATTGGCAATGACTGACTTTGTACAAATGGAAGATGGCATTTCTAAGACTGAAGATAACTAATTACAGGAGGAATGTGGTCAGTGCTTTCATAATAAAACAGGTATGGTAAAATATGGCAACTCATAGCAACAACTTTTCTGTCTCTCACTTTTCCAAAGCACCTGCTCATCGTTTTCCAGTACCTCACTGGTGGGTGATTCTGGCATAATATTTCAATTCTTGTATTTTGTTAGTTTCCCCAGTGACATGGCCTTTAATACATATATCAGAGCTAATATGATAGCCCTCATAAACTTGGCTTTAAAAATATCCAGCTATTGTGTATGGATAGGTGGATTGGCAGGTGAGGATGTTGGTGATGTTTGTGGTTAAAACAATAGGGTATTGGTAGACGCGGTCATTAATTTGTAATTAATTTGTTGTCTCCCCCATAATACCTGTTCCAGTGAGATATTGAAAAGAAACATTGTGTTTATATTTGTAGTACATGTAAGATCAAGCTTAGGGTCATTAGACTTGGGACCATGCACTTTCAGATGCTAAATATTTAAAAAAAACATTAAGCTTAAATATAAAATCAAATGTTGATGCATTCATGTCATTGGAATATATCTTTAGTTTAATGCACTGCTTTGAAGATTCATGGTTATCAAGTACATGTATTTTATTTCCAGATACTGTAAATTCATACTATATTACTTAATATGTAATAATCTTTCAGTATGCAAGAGTGATAGTTGTTTATTGGTTAAAGTAGTAAATAATAATTAATAGTAAATATATTGTTAGCATTTATTTGGTGTAAATATATGCATATTTATTTTTTAATTGCATTCATTGGCTTTATAATCAGTAACATATTTGCTAGCCAAGGTTTCAGTGTGAGCACTATTTACAATTTAACTTGGCAGATAGAACAGATATATCAGTGCTTTGTCCTAGCAGGATCTTTTGGATGTCATGATTTGTCTCCCTTAGTATGTAATGGCAACTAATGGAAACATAACAATCGGGTACAAAATGGGAATGGAATATACCCCACTGGTTGTAAAAGGTACAAAATGGGATCTGCCCCAAATTCAAATTCAGCTTACATGTCTATTTAAAATTAATTGCCACATTAAAACTCTCATCAAATTCACATTAAAAGTAACTGTTACTTGCTATATATTTTTTTATATATCAGCTTTTCCTAGTATTGAAATCAAATCTCAATATTATATGTAGTGACTGCCCTACTGTTTGGGTCTTTGACACATTGGTTTCATAATACTGTCTTAAATATTGTATGCATGTAATCTTATGCCATATGGGGCATACTATGTACTTATCATTTACAGCTTTTGGATGGACAGACTTATCCAGGGGAATGGCCGGGGAGGGGGCTATGATTTGTATAGGGGACAAATGCAACCATTTTTTACAGACTGCCAACACTCTCCCCATAAGACACCTCACTGTAACACATTCCTATTTTATCATCTTTAAGTATTATGCATAAGGGTAACCCACTTGTTATTGAGCACAATTTCATGGCTTCCATGATTAGTGGTATGTTATAGTATGTTTAGAGGTGTGTGTGTGTGTGTCTATATATATATATAATCTTTTGCTTTTTATGTATGATGCAGTAGAAATCCAAAAGAGGACTCTGCATTGGAAAAGAAAGAGTAATGGAGTTCTTGAAAGATGGCATAATTAAGGAAGGTGTTGGAGAATAACTCCATGAGTTCAGATGAGGAAAGAGCAGATGGTGAGCATCCTTCATGGGATTCCAGAGAGAAGAAGATATTGGACCAAAAGTACATTAACATAGGTTCAACGTAATGCAAATTACTTCTGTTAAAAAGAATCAGGAACATCAAAAAAGGTCAAAGAAGCCCCTATCTCCCAGAAGAATGAAGTAGATAAAAACTAAAAGCATTCAGGGTGATGGTGAAGACAGTGCTGAACATTGGGGGTGGGGGATTTTCACTCAAATAATTATGCTGTACATTAACAATGAACTGAACTTGAACATTATGTCTTCATGATAACTACTTGTGTATTTTTATTTATGTGACTAACTTTTAGCTCACAAATGTTCTTCTTGCTTATTTTTGGATTTGTCTAAAAAAAATTATTTGTATGATTGTTGCACCTTGTTTTATATATATCTATGACTCAATTTATATGTCAGGACATCTGTATTGTTTTCACATTAGAATTTTTTAAATGCAAATATTATTGCAATATTTATTGGATTGGTGTAAAACTATGTATGTACAATTGATATCATCAGAATATTTGATTGATTATTGTAGTCACACAATATATACAAGAGTTGTCTTTCTTTATTCAGTAGACATTTCCATCATGAGGTAGGGGCCATTTATATGGTTTTAATCAGAGCTAGAGTTGGTGTTACATAACTGTCTGGTTTAAAAGTAGCTCATCGTAGGCAAATGTAAATTAACTAGATCTTATGAAGTAATATTGTTAGTTTGTACTTCAGTTGGATAATTACATAGGCAAATGTAAATTATCTAGTTCTTATGAAGTAATACTGTTAGTTTGTACTTGAATTGGATAATTACATAGGCAAATGTAAATTATCTAGATCTTAGGAAGTAATATTGTTAGTTAGTACTTGAGTTAGATAATTACATAGGCAAATGTAAATTAACTAGATCTTATGAAGTAATATTGTTAGTTTGTACTTGAGTTGGATAATTACATAGACAAATGTAAATTAACTAGATCTTATGAAGTAATATTGTTAGTGTGTACTTGAGTTGGATAATTAGATAATGGATACAGCTAATCAAGTAATTCATTTTTTTTGTTCTTGTAACTCCTGGTACATGATTTGTCTGTGAGCTTTACTGATTATCCTCATTTTTGCCTAACTGACCTGAATTTGTTAAAAGCACAAGAGTGCATAGGATCTATTAATATATGCTTGTGTTGACAATTAATGACTGTAAGCTTAATAATAATTTGTGAATTAATTTCTCAGTGACTAGTGTGGATTCAACATTTCTAGAATAATTTTGTAACTTCCCATTGGTTGGGCTAGGTCACATGAATAAACCCAATTGAAACAAAATGAGTAGTGTTTTCAGTTCCATGGAATCTATTGTGAAATACAGTTGCAATATAGGACATGTGGTACCAACCATGTGGTACCAACTATATTGAATAACTGGTGACCCAGTCTAGAAATATGTGAACAAATAATAGAGTATATATGGGTTTGTTGGTCCTTAATTGATTAATAATGAAAAGTCAAATTGTAGCATAAATATCTTTTGAGAACTTATCCTATCTGTATTTTTTAAAAAATATAGGCAATATTCAATTGTTTCAATTTTAGTATTTTTACAGGCTTGATTTAGAAGTACTCAAAAATGAAAGTGGCACCTGATTCATTTGATGCAGAATCAATAACATGTGTTTCAAGTAGAGAAAAAAATGCTCTGGCATATATGGTGTTTTCCACATAGAAGCTTGCACCAAAGATAGTTGTGCATTGAGAAATATAGGTCTAATCATTAGAGCCCAGAAATTTTGAGTTAATGCATTTTGAATATGATTGTGTTCCGATATGTTTAGTATGGAATTGAATTAGTTAATGCATTTTGAATATGATTGTGTTCCCATATGTTTAGTATGAAATTGAATTAGTTAATGCATTTTGAATATGATTGTGTTCCCATATGTTTAGTATGGAATTGAATTAGTTGATGCATTTTGAATATGATTGTGTTCCCATATGTTTAGTATGGAATTGAATTAGTTAATGCATTTTGAATATGATTGTGTTCCCATATGTTTAGTATGGAATTGAATTAGTTAATGCATTTTGAATATGATTGTGTTCCCATATGTTTAGTATGGAATTGAATTAGTTAATGCATTTTGAATATGATTGTGTTCCCATATGTTTAGTATGGAATTGAATTAGTTAATGCATTTTGAATATGATTGTGTTCCCATATGTTTAGTATGGAATTGAATTAGTTAATGCATTTTGAATATGATTGTGTTCCCATATGTTTAGTATGGAATTGAATTAGTTAATGCATTTTGAATATGATTGTGTTCCCATATGTTTAGTATGGAATTGAATTAGTTAATGCATTTTGAATATGATTGTGTTCCCATATGTTTAGTATGGAATTGAATTAGTTAATGCATTTTGAATATGATTGTGTTCCCATATGTTTAGTATGGAATTGAATTAGTTAATGCATTTTGAATATGATTGTGTTCCCATATGTTTAGTATGGAATAGAATTAGTTAATGCATTTTGAATATGATTGTGTTCCGATATGTTTAGTATGGAATTAAATTAGTTAATGCATTTTGAATATGATTGTGTTCCCATATGTTTAGTATGGAATTGAATTAGTTAATGCATTTTGAATATGATTGTGTTCCCATATGTTTAGTATGGAATTGAATTAGTTAATGCATTTTGAATATGATTGTGTTCCCATATGTTTAGTATGGAATTGAATTAGTTAATGCATTTTGAATATGATTGTGTTCCCATATGTTTAGTATGGAATTGAATTAGTTAATGCATTTTGAATATGATTGTGTTCCCATATGTTTAGTATAGAATTGAATTAGTTAATGGATTTTGAATATGATTGTGTTCCCATATGTTTAGTATGGAATCGAATTAGTTAATGCATTTTGAATATGATTGTGTTCCGATATGTTTAGTATGGAATTGAATTAGTTAATGCATTTTGAATATGATTGTGTTCCCATATGTTTAGTATGGAATTGAATTAGTTAATGCATTATGAATATGATTGTGTTCCCATATGTTTAGTATGGAATTGAATTAGTTAATGCATTTTGAATATGATTGTGTTCCCATATGTTTAGTATGGAATTGAATTAGTTGATGCATTTTGAATATGATTGTGTTCCCATATGTTTAGTATGGAATTGAATTAGTTAATGCATTTTGAATATGATTGTGTTCCCATATGTTTAGTATGGAATTGAATTAGTTAATGCATTTTGAATATGATTGTGTTCCCATATGTTTAGTATGGAATTGAATTAGTTAATGCATTTTGAATATGATTGTGTTCCCATATGTTTAGTATGGAATTAAATTAGTTAATGCATTATGAATATGATTGTGTTCCCATATGTTTAGTATGGAATTGAATTAGTTAATGCATTTTGAATATGATTGTGTTCCCATATGTTTAGTATGGAATTGAATTAGTTAATGCATTATGAATATGATTGTGTTCCCATATGTTTAGTATGGAATTGAATTAGTTAATGCATTATGAATATGATTGTGTTCCCATATGTTTAGTATGGAATTGAATTAGTTAATGCATTATGAATATGATTGTGTTCCCATATGTTTAGTATGGAATAGAATTAGTTAATGCATTATGAATATGATTGTGTTCCGATATGTTTAGTATGGAATTGAGTTAGTTAATGCATTTTGAATATGATTGTGTTCCCATATGTTTAGTATTGAATTGAATTAGTTCCATGACTCCGATATGCAACCTATAACATAAATGGAGCCTGTTGTTTCCATGGTTACCACATGCATCCAGGGTATCATTTGGTGGTTTTTGCATCTGACAATCATAATGGGGTCTTTTTTTTTTCTTCAAGGTTTCCATATGATTTGGGAGACAAAATCTATACAAAACACAGATGGGAATGGTTGGATACACTGGACAGGTGTAGTAGATAGCTCATGCTATGGAAAAAAAGAGAATAGACTCATTAGACTGCTTATGACAAAGATTGTGATCACCTTGATAGCACCTAACTGTTGCATCTGTTGCATAAGATAAATTACATATTAATTTTGGAGTGCATGTATCATATTTATAAATGATTTTTGAAACTCAGCCTGGCACCTCTTAGTCAAGTGCAGAGTTGTTCTGCATCTTTTCCCTCAAATTTTAGTTCATCCTGGCATCAAATCAATTAAAATGCTCTGACCTTTAATGAACTTTATATGATTTTGAGTCAGATGGCATATATCAGTATGATTTAGAGGCAGATGGCATATATCAATATGATTTAGAGGCAGATGGCATATATCAATATGATTTAGAGCCAGATGGCATATATCAGTATGATTTAGAGCCAGATGGCATATATCAGTATGATTTAGAGCCAGATGGCATATATCAGTATGATTTAGAGCCAGATGGCATATATCAATATGATTTAGAGGCAGATGGCATATATCAATATGATTTAGAGCCAGATGGCATATATCAGTATGATTTAGAGCCAGATGGCATATATCAATATGATTTAGAGCCAGATGGCATATATCAATATGATTTAGAGGCAGATGGCATATATCAGTATGATTTAGAGCCAGATGGCATATATCAATATGATTTAATGGGACTGTTTCAGTTATTCCTTCCCTCCTAATGTCCAGGCCAGCCGAATACCTAGCAGTGTCTGGATTAGTTGTAATGTTGCATACCTCTAGATTGTCTGTTTTCTTCAAATATATAAGCACCTCCAATATTGTTTGTAAACTTGCATTTGCTGAGCAGTAACACAATTGGGCCTCATCATCAGATGCATGTATTGGTACCCAGTGGGCATAGATTGTTCTTCGTTGTCAAATTAATTACCGTTTTCTCAGTTAGCAGTAACACAGTTGGACCTCATCATCAGATGCATGTATTGGGAACCAGTGGGCATAGATTGTTCTTCGTTGTCAAATTAATTACCATTTTCTCAGGAGTAGTGTCTTAGCTAGAATGTGTGTGCACTGGGTAGCTGGTTGAAAGGGTGTCATACCTACTCCACTATAAATTGCATTCTTTTATGTTGAGTAACACTGAATATCAATTATATCTGTCTTATTACCTATCATAGAATTAAACTCATTGACAAATTTTCTATGTTCTGCAATGTCTCTGATATTGGTACATTCAATATTTTGGCAAACAGTATTGGAACTTTACTGCATCCATTTTATTGAGGTGAGGTGCAGAGACAATCACAGTTAAAAGAATATTTCTCAACCTTTCCTTTTCAATAGAAGTCCATGAAAGTCCTGTCTGCATCAAATTATTTACACAATCTCCCCTTGGCATTTCTTCATACAGTTGAATCATTCTTGATGCATATCTGCATGTCGAACATATTGCTGTCTCCTGTCATACCAGACCTTCATGTTCCAAGTCCCATGACAGAAAACTTTGACAGCCAGGATGTTGAAACTGTTGCTTTCGGAACACAGCATTCCACATCTTGGCATTTTTTCATGTGTGCACTAAGCGATATATTCACCAGATCTGTTGATGTAAATACATGTAGTTGAAAACAAGCTTCATGTCAGAAATGTGGTTTCAGTTTTGAAACAAAATCTATAAAGGCAACATTGCTCTGCACTTACTATCAAGTGATATAATCATTTAGCTGGAAATAAAGCTTGCTACTTGGTATGCCAAATCAAGATATATTACCTCCCCTTTGTAATTGAGTGCTTGCAAGATTTGCTTTGTTTCTCATTTTTTCAATGCATTTTATTCAGCTTTATATTGCTAAGTAAAGAATTTAAAACTGCTTGTAGTGGAAAGTAGCCATACTAATTATATTGAGGATTTCTTTTAACTTTGAGTTTTGGGCAAAGGTATCTATAGATTTATGTATTAGACTACTTTAATATGCAATTCAATTCTATTAAATTTATCAAGTAGCTTTAATATGCAGTGTTAAGTTATATCAAAGTCTGAATATTTCATAGAAACACAGACATGCCTTGGCATTGCAAACTTTTTCCACATATTTCTCCCGCTTGCTTCTTAGTTTGGTCTGCAGCAATTTGTCAGCAGGCTTTCATTCTCCAACAACAGTGTCAGTATTATAGGAACTTTTGGATAGCTTTTTCAAATTTGTGTTGTGTTGTCCTTATCTAACAGATCTCAAGAAGGTAGCATGTCATTTGTACACATTTTTCCCCTTGTGGGGAACAATACCAGGCTTGAAGAAATTAGTGTCTATTTTTGCTTCCAAATAGTTTTATACTAAAAAGTTGCACTCAGTTATTAATTCTTCTGTATAATAAATCTTATAGAACTTTTAATTGGCACTTAAACTGTTTTGTTAAGGTTTGGGGGTGATGAATCACATGTGTTGATAGTTTTAATAATTTTGGAATGTCAGCATCTCTTGATGCTTCATGGGTATGTGTATTTGTCATAGACACAGAAGGTCAATGACCTCTTATCATTTTGACCTTTCATGTGGCACACTTATTTGTTTGGTTTAATTGATATGAATATAGATATACTGCATCTTATTTCTGTGAGAGTCAGCAAGAAAAGAAATGCAATTTTGAAAATTAAAACATTTAAATCTAGTATGATAGCCAGTGAGATATAGGGAAAAAAACAAAGCATCATGTAATTTGGTACCCTGTGATTTCATACATGCTAATGTCAGCTTGTTTGTGTTTCTTTTGTGTAGCATGCATGCCATAGAAAGATAACATGAAGATACAAATGCAGAAAACAATTATTTTAATAACAAGAATAACCCACTAAAAAAGTACAATACAACACAGGCACATGTAATGTGGATGCAATTTAGCTATATACAGTGATATCACATAAAATGCCATTACACTATTATCCTTACACAATCATGGCTAATTCTTTCTTACAATTATGCTCCAATATCAATGAGTAAAATACATCCTTTTCTAAAACAATAAAATCTTGTTATAGGACACGTTACTAACTATATCGAAGAACAAATAAATAGAGTATATACGGGTTTTGGTGGTCCATAATTGGTTAATAATGAGAAATAAAATTTTAGTAAAATATCGTTTGAGAGCTTATCCTATCTGTAACTTTAAAAAAAATATAGCACCCAGCAAATTTAAGTTATTGAATTTTGAATATGATGGTGTAACCATATGTTTGTTATGAAAGTTGAATTAGTACTGAGACTGCTATATAGTATACAAGTATATAAGAAGAGACATAAGTAATCAATTTCATTTCAACTTTGGAGACATTCACACTTATTTTCTTCCTGTTGTAAATCTGAAGATCTGTTTTGTGATGTACTTAAATATTAATGGAACTACAAGTATTGGGGGTGGGGTGATCATGTATTATAAAAAAATCTTTAAAACAATTTCAGTCATATCACGATGACATTTGCAGTGTAGCAGTTTATAAGTGTCTTGCTCTGGGACATCATGCTGCAGTCATGTAGCATCATGTCCCATCCAGTCACATTATACTGACACCAGACTGACCAGTCCTAACACTAATGTCTTAATGCATACCACCCAGTCACATGATACTGACACCAGGATGACCAGTCCTAACACTAATGTCTTAATGCATACCACACAGTCACATTATACTGACACCAGACTGACCAGTCCTAACACTAATGTCTTAATGTATACCACACAGTCACATTATACTGACACCAGACTGACCAGTCCTAACACTAATGTCTTAATGCATACCACCCAGTCACATGATACTGACATCAGACTGACCAGTCCTAACACTAATGTCTTAATGCATACCACACAGTCACATTATACTGACACCAGGCCGACCAGTCCTAACACCAATGTCTTAATGCATACCACCCAGTCACATTATACTGACAGCAGGCTGACCAGTCCTAACACTAATGTCTTAATGCATACCACCCAGTCACATTTTACTGACACCAGGCCAACCAGTCCTAACACTAATGTCTTAATGCATACCACCCAGTCACATTATACTGACAGCAGGCTGACCAGTCCTAACACTAATGTCTTAATGCATACCACCCAGTCACATTATACTGACACCAGGCCGACCAGTCATAACACTAATGTCTTAATGCATACCACCCAGTCACATTATACTGACACCAGGCCGACCAGTCCTAACACTAATATCTTAATGCATACCACCCAGTCACATTATACTGACACCAGACTGACCAGTCCTAACACTAATGTCTTAATGCATACCACCTAGTGAAGCAGCTGTTAGTACCATTTGTTTAAGTCTTATATATGTCTTTGTTGGGATTTGAACCCACAACTTCCTGCATCTGTAACTGACACTCTAACCACTAGGCCAGCAGAGTAGTCCCATTTGTTTGGACTGTTCAGTCAAAATAGATAGTGCTTATTATTTTGGACTATAGATTAATTAATATTCAGGACCAGTACATTTATGGTTTTGTAACTTATAAGGCACTTTTTATTCATTTAGGATATTAATATCTGCATGTGTGTAGACAGTGAGGTTTATTTTGAAAAATGTCGAGTTTGGTTTACAGGTCGCTTTCATGTTAAGAGATTCTTATTTGAAGTCTTTAGATAATTTTAGTCCAAGATATGGGTTTTCTCTGACTTATTGTACTATGTGATTATATTAGGTGTAGAGTTCAGCTAATTGTGTTGTGTTAATAGTCATATTCATGAGATAACATTTAGTGGCATTAAAAATCAACCCAACCTGCCACCCATTTTTTCAGGAATGTAAGAATATTCTGTAGCATATGGTGGTCAATTTGGTTTTGGAGTGTCCTGTAAAGGAGGCAGTCAATGGCAATGTGGCAATAGAAGAGGAGGGGTACTTGCACAGTTCCCTGAGGAACACCAGATTAAACAGTAACTGGTTTAGACGATTGAGCATTTGACACCACTTGCATGTGCTACTTTGTCAAAACCTCTCAGACCAGCATTTCAGTGGCCCAGTGAATTGCCAGCATTACAGTAACTCCAAAGTTTTCAAACTTGAATAGTAATTTATGATGCAACACAGTATTTAATTCTTTTGGAAAGTGTATTAGAACCATATCAGTTTGTATGTGTTTGTCATTGGTTTGATGTTGGTCTCACATTATTCTACAAAGCTGCATTTCAAAAGAATATCTCAATCGTAAGCCATGGTTTAAATTTAGCTTCAGTTTATTTCCAGGTGGCTAAGATGTTTACAAATATTATGTTTGCATGTGGCCAATAAAAGTGAAACTGGTCGATACATTTCTTCAACATCTATGTCTCCATTTTTCAATACTGATGCTACATTTGTATTTAGCCAGTCTGTTGGCAAGCTTAAAAAGTCAACCAACAATTGGAAAATAGCTCCATCCCTACAGGCAGGTTGGTGGGCACAGCGTTTGTAGGATAAAGCTGGTAATGTGTGGTCCACCTGTTTCAGAAAGATTAAGATGGTAATGTGTGGTCCACCTGTTTCGGAAAGATTAAGATGGAAATGTGTGGTCCACCTGTTTCAGAAATCTTAATATTTGACGACCAATTTACTACACATTTGTTGTTGTCTTAAGGAATGGTACCAGTAGGTTTTATTTGTGTCCACTTTGTGTAATCCCTGTTTATCCACTTTTCGAGATTTTACCGAGGGAAGTTTAATATTTATCTTTCTTAAAGTTACAGTGGACAGTAGTGAAACACCTATTTGTTAAATATGATATGATAATTGGCAGTTCCATAAAATGCATTAAAATGTACTTTAAAATGTCTTGCTCAGTGGAATTTCAGTTATTCAAACCTGATTAAAATTACATTTTTTAAACTTGATAATCATATTTAGAGTGCAAATTAAAATACTTTGATGTTATGAGATTCTTACTTGAAGTCTTCAGATAATTTTAGTCCAATATATGGGTCTTCATTGACTTATTGTAATATGTGATTATATTAGGTGTAGAGGTGAACTCTTCACTGACTTATTGTAATACGTGATTATATTAGGTGTAGAGGTGAGCTCTTCACTAACGTATTGTACTATGTGATTATATTAGGTGTAGAGGTGAGCTCTTCACTGACTTATTGTACTATGTGATTATATTAGGTGTAGAGGTGAGCTCTTCACTGACGTATTGTACTATGTGATTATATTAAGTGTAGAGGTGAGCTCTTCACTGACTTATTGTACTATGTGATTATGTTACGTGTAGTGTTGAGCTCTTCACTGATGTGTAGAGGTGAGCTCTTCACTAACGTATTGTACTATGTGATTATGTTACGTGTAGAGGTGAACTCTTCACTGACGTATTGTACTATGTGATTATATTAGGTGTATAGGTGAGTTGATGTTGTCGTTGTATTGGTTATACTCATAAGATATGTGTTTACTGGCATCAAAAATCAACCCAATTAATCACCCATTTTTTTGAGGACTATAAGATCATTCCATAACATACGGTGGTCAATTTGGTTTTTGATTCTCCTGTAAATATTATCACAAATACTGTTGTGTGCACCCTTTTTCCTTTATCTTCGCCTACTAGTAAAAATAATTATATAATGAATTGGTTGTTAGGATTCAACGCAATCTAACGACTGATATAGTTCAATTCAATGTTATTACCTGTCAGTAAAGTTTACATTGTGTCACTAAGAAAGAGAATATTAAAGAAATAACTACTCCACTGTAAGATTAACTATATCTGTATGAGGTCATTTGTAAGATTAACTATATCTGTATGAGGTCATTTGTAAGATTAACTATATCTGTATGAGGTCATTTGTAAGATTAACTATATCTGTATGAGGTCATTTGTAAGGTTAACTATATCTGTATGAGGTCATTTGTAAGATTAACTAGATCTGTATGAGGTCATTTGTAAGGTTAACTATATCTGTATGAGGTCATTTGTAAGATTAACTAGATCTGTATGAGGTCATTTGTAAGATTAACTAGATCTGTATGAGGTCATTTGTTTTGTTAACTTGATCTCTATCTGTATGAGGTCATTTGTAAGATTTACTATATCTGTATGAGGTCATTTGTTTTGTTCACTTGACAATATGGCATCGGCGTTGGCCTCACTTAGTATCGCGGAGTGCAATGCAGGGAGTATACTAAGCAGGGAACCAGACTAAACATTCAACTGCAAGCAACCTAATCTGACATTTCATACTGTCTGGAAGATCATCTATGTGACAAAGGAAGAGAAGTTGTACTAGCAGAGTTCCCTGGTGTACACCCGAGTAAACAGAAACTGCTTTAGATGATTCAGCATCTAACACAATTTGCATGTGCCACTTTGTCAAACAAGAAACCTAGCCAGCATTACAGAGGCTCAGTGAATTGCCAGCATTACAGTGGCTCAGTGAATTGCCAGTATTACAGTGATTAGACAGTTTTCAAAATTGAATTGTAATTTAGGATGCAACACAGTACATATACGTTTGAAAAGTCTATTATAACCATATCAGATTGTATTTGTTTGTCACTGGTATGAAGTTGGTCGCACATTATTCTAAAAAGCTGCATTTCAAAGGAGTAGCCCAATCTCATGCCATGGTTTAATTTAGCTCAAGGCTTTTTTTTTCTCCAGGTGGTTAAGAAGATGTGTATGTTGGAAGGAGACTTTATGTTTGACAACAATTTTCCAACATTCTTAAGGCAAGGTACCAATAGGTTTTCTTGGGATACACTTGTGTATCCACGTGTGTGCAATTTTCGAGATTTTACATCGAGAGAGATTTCATATTTACTTATCTTAAAATTACTGTGAACAACAATGATGTACCTAATTATTAAACATGAAATGATACTTGGAAGTTGAATAAAATGCATTAAATTGTACTTATAAATATCTTGATCTGTGGAATTTCAGTTATTCCAACTAGGGTAAAATTAAATTTTTTTAAAATCATCCAATCATATGTATAGTGCAAATTAAAATACTTCCTCTTCATGAAGATACTGAGATCAATCTTCTTGATTATGTTTCCGAATTTAGATACAAGTTGTCAAAGGCTTGTGAGGTTGTAAGAGCAAATCTGAACTCTGCTCAATCTAAAATGAAATCAAGATATGATAACAAATCGAAGGAAAGGAGTTTTCAGCCTGGTGTTAGAGTCCTGGCTCTCTTACCAATGCCACAAAATCCTCTTCAGGCCAAATATTATGGTCCCAATGCTTTATTGTCAGTGATTAATAATATTCAAACAAGGAGAACTAACTTATCCATGAAATGATTTTAGTTTGTCATGATGTACAATTTTTGGCTTATGCCTTGGGCTTTCTTGTATTCTGTAAAGCACACAATTAAGTTTAGAAATGGACCTTTCCAGGGTCTTTGTAATTTTTAACTCATTCCTATTATTATTTTGGGGTCAAAATACCATACTTTATCACCTACAGTGTAGTTATGGAGATTGACTCTCAGATTATAATTCCTTTACATATTTTCATCAGAAAGTTGTATTTTCATTCTGGAAAGTTCATGTATTTCATTCAGTCTTTCTTTTAGATCATTTGCATAATCAGTTTTATATTTCTGACTTTCAGATGGCTGTTTCTCAGGATCACCAAAGACAATGAGTTATCTCCCTTCCAAATGTAATTAAAACAGGGCTTGTTCCAGTACTTTCATGAAATGAAGACCTGTAGGCCATCATTACCAAAGGTACATATTCATCCCAGTCTCTTTGATGATCCGACACATAAGCGGAAAGCATATTCATTATTGTAGGATTTGCTCTTTCAACCATACCATTTGATTGGGGTCTTGCAGTAGTTGTTCGGGTTTTCTTAATACCCAGAACCTGACACATTTCTTGCAATAAATTACTTTCAAAATTAGATCCCTGATCTGTGTGTATGAGTAATGGTACTCCAAATTGTGATATGAAATTTTCGATCAAGGCTTTTGCTACAGTCTATGCTTCAATATTTGGTAACGGAATGGCTTCAGTCCATTTTGTAAAATAATCTGCATCTACCATTAGATACTTTTTACCCTGTTTTGATTTTGGTAAAGGTCCCATAAAATCAATTGCTATTCTTTCCATGGGTAATCCCACATGGTATTGTTTAAGGGGAGCCTTTGCTTTCTTTTTCGGCATCTTTCTTGAACCACAAATTGTACAATTCTTTCACCAATTCTCTACATCTCTTCTTAAGGCATACCAGAAAAATCTTTGTCTTATTTTATGAAGAGTTTTGGTGATACCAAGATGTGCACTGCTAACACTATTATGCAGTTGGGTCAAAACAAATGCTTTCAAACTTTTTGGTATTATAATGTGAAATGTGAATTCTTTTCCATCATGACTTTCCAATTTTCTATATAAAACATTATTCTCTAGACACAGAGATTCCCACCTGTACCAAAAGTACTTAATCTCTAGGCCATATTTAGCAACATCAGCCAAATCAGGCTTATCCTTATTTTTCAACCAGTCATGTACAGTTTTTAAAATTGGATCTTGTAATTTGTAACTTTGCTAGAACATTGAGATCAAAATTTTCTATGTCTAAGTTCTCTAGGTGAATTTCTGTGTCTTTAGAATTTCCAGCATCATTTACTTGAGATTTCAAATACCCATTTATGTCACTATTTTCAGCTTTAGCATATGATAAATCAGGTGCACATTTATTCTGTATATTTCTGTTATTAGTCTGCTCTAATTCAGTAGTAATCTCTTTAGAGATATTACAGTATGTGTTTTCACCTTCACTCAATTCATCAGTGCTATATACTGACTTCTCTGTACTATTCCATTTCTGAGGTACTTAATTATAATAATAATGAGGACTTTGCTCTAAGTGCTTTACACCATCAATAATGATATGACTACACTACAGAACAACAAATGACAAAAACAATGAAATTGGAAAACATAAAAACATGCTGAAAACATATAAGATACAAAACATGATTAGGTCGCTAAGTTTGTCCCTGCAGTCGAAACACATGAGTCTTAAGAGCACTCTTAAAAGGGATCACTGTGTCTTTGTGTCTAATTTCAATGCGCAATTCATTCCACATTGCCGGGCCCTGGTGTTCAAACGAACGTTGTCCATATGACTTTGTTTTCACCTTGGTAACAATGAGTATAGGATTATCAGAAGAAGAGCATAAGGATCTAGCTGGTGTATACACATGGGTGAGGTTAGATAAGTATGTTGGACTGGAGTCTGTCATTCAAATATAGCACAGAGAACAAATTTTGTGTTTGATTCTGTATCGAATTGATAGCCAATGTAGGGTACACAGCAGTGGTGAGGTGTGCTCTGATCGAGGTACTATAAAGATGATCCGTGCAGCTGTGTTTTGAACTTTTTGAAGTTTCTGGAGCAAATATTGTGATGAACCAGAAATAATTGAATTACTATAGTCCAGTCTTGAAAGTACTAATGAACACACAAGTGTTTTAGTGGCATCAACTGAAAGATATTTACGAATGGAACTGATGCATCTCAATTCAAAATATGCAGCCTTGCATATGTTCATGACATTTTGGTGCAGTGTGAGAGTACTGTCTAGAGTAACGCCTAGGTTCCGTACTGACTGTCAGAATTTAATGTTGGTGTTGCTGATATTTATTGTCTGAGGTAAAGGATGTGAATGAGAAAGTCTTTGTGTTGTGATCAGAATAGCCTCAGTTTTATCATCATTCATCTGCAGCTTGTTACATGTCATCCATGATTTCACATCAGAAATGCACTTCTCTACTCCATGGATGGTAGCAACAACTTCAGTTGGGTGGCTAGACTTGTATATTTGGGTGTCATCAGCATACAATTGGTGCAACACTGGGTGATGATCTATGACACTTGAGAGCAGCTGAGTATACAGAATGAAGAGAACAGGTCCAAGAACAGATCCCTGTGGAAGACCACAACATACGTCAACTGGGCTGGAGTGTATTCCATTTGCAGATATAATTTGTGTCCTGTTGACTAAGTAGGACTTGAACCACTGTAAGGCTATGTTCTGAATGCCAAATACATGCTGGAGATGGTGAAGTAATATATCATGGTCTGTTGTGTCAAATGCTGCAGATAAATCCAGGAGAGTGAGGACTGTAATCTTTCCACTATCCAAAGCAGAGAGAATGTCACTAAATACTTTCAGAAGAGTATTTTCTGTACTGTGGCAAGGGGGATATTCAGACTGTACATTGCTAAAAAGACTTTGAATTCAAATGAGATACAAGTTGAGTTAGAACAACCTTTTCTAGGATTTTTTATATGAATGGGAGATTAGAACCTGGGCGGTAGTTCTTTACATCGTTATGGTCCATTGTTGGTTTCTTCAGCAGTGGCTTTACGATGGCAGTTTTGAAAAATGATGGGAATTCCCTGATGAGAGAGAGATATTAATAACATCAGTTAGTAAAGGCAATATTGGGTCTAAGCACTCAAGCAGCAGTGATGTCGGAATCGGATCAAGTTCACAAGACTTTGGTGCACTTTTCATCACGATTGTCCATATTAAATCAATAGAAACATGTTCAAATGTTCCTAACGGTTGTTGCTGAAATTCTGCATCATGACTGTATGGTGACGAATCAGTTGAAATTGTGCTGTCAAGCGAATCTCTAATGGTTTGTACTTTGTCATCGAAGAAATTTGCAAATTGGTCCACAAGGATATTGTACTCGATACACGCAAACGGATATAACGGATACATCATAAGACCCAAAGGAACGAAACCCATACTATCTTATGGAGAAATGAATATCGGAGAGCATAAAATCAAAATAAAAGAACCAGCACCAATACTTAGGAAAATAAATTTAAAAAACAGGGGACCTACATATTTCAGATATCCCGACGGAAATACCAATAGAGGCAATAGTTTAAAACAACTGAAGCGAAGGTAGGAATAAAGGTAGCATCATACAGACTAGAGACGATCCCAAATACAGCCATTTACAACGGCATGCGAGTACTGGAAATTGAGAAAGCAAAACTTAAAGAGATCAAGAAGGCCTGCTATATATATATGGTTTCCTCGTACATACGTGCTACAAGGGTTGCATTTATCATCGCAAATGCAGTAGATGTGGAAACACAAGGCACACAACATTGAAATGCATGGCCAATCAGTAGTCACAAGAGGATCAACAATAAGAATGACAACAAAAAAGACAACGTTTAGAATTGATAACCCCACAAGTGGAACCTAACATGTCAGAAATAACAATAGAGAAGTAAGAAAAGCACAAGACCAAAATAATGCTCAAAATATTAGAAGATATAAAGAAACTTCAAAAGAACAAGAAAGAAAAGAAACCGAAGAAACAAATCTAGAGCCAGGATGGAGGGAAAGACAAAAGCTACAAATTGTACACATGTTGCAAAAACAACAAAAACAAATGCTAAGAGACAATGAGACAACACAATAAGTAACAATAGATCAAATAAAACACAGAGAATTTACGAAGAGAAATACAGAATTAGAGGCTAAAGAGAGAGATCCGAAAACATCAAATGTTACAACTGTTGCAAGAAAAACATGAACAAAGGCTACAAGAAGATTAGAACATTGAAGTATTAACAAAAGAAACAATGGAGGAAAGGAGAGAAAAAGACCAGAGAAAAAATACCATTACCTTGAAGAAGATGAATGTATTGAATAAACACAATAGGAATAAACAAATAACTAAAAATTCCCACCCACCACAAGAAAAGGCAATTTAAGAAACAAAATTTTTTTTTTTAAGAAAGTGACATAGAAATAACACAAACACAAAAATAAAGCAGAAGAGCCTACCCAAATGGTCTGTGAAGATCAAAATGGAAGAGAGCACCCTGCCAAAAAAAAGGGAGCATACAATAAAAAGGAATATTTGCTTGAAACAAGTGAATAACTTATACATTTCATCTCGTAGATGAAAATAATGTGTTTTACATCCACTCGATGAAATACATCCGTTATTTACTCATTTCAAGCAAATATCCTCTATGTAATAGTTTATTTCATTGTTTGAACTAGTTTACTTTACTCCTTTTGATACTTTATTTGACTCCTTATGTGAATGTTGTTCATGCCTTATGTTATTTGTTTTCATTCCTTGTATTTTATTTTACTCCATATGTTGGTTTATTTATCTCCTTATACTAGTTTGTTTTGTTCCTTTTACCCGAGTATTGTGTTGGAAGTTGGCCAATGAATTTGTACATATTTACAGGAGATTAAGTGGTGTCTACATTATGTGTGGTGCAGTATTACTTCAAAAGCTGAGGTACAATCTGCTGTTGGACACTAGACCAGTACACTGCAGTACAATCTACAGTGGGTCACTAGACCAATACACTGCAGTACAATCTACTGTGACGACTCTGGTGTTATAGTGGTTAGAGCATCCACCATGGAAACGGGATGTTGTGGGTTCGATCCCGGCCGAGTCTTACCAAAGATGGTACTAACAGCTGCCTCGCTTAGCGCTCAGCATTAAGAGATTAATGTTAGGACTGGTTGGCCTGATGTCAGGATAATGTGACAGGGTGGGCACGATGCCCCAGTGCTAGAAATCACTATAAACTGCTTAACTGCAGACATTGTAGCAATATGACTGAAACATTGTTAAAGCTACGTTAAAAATCCGAATCAAACAAATAAAAAGAACCTACTGTGGGACACTAGACTGGTAAACTGATGTACAATCTACAGCAGGTCACTAGACCAATACACTAAAGAACAATATACCATTTGTCACCAGACCAGTTCACCAAGTTATCTGCAGTTGGTCAGTATACTAGTACACCAACTTATTAAGTCATGTTGCCATTCGTGCATTGGTGATGATAGTTTTATGCTATTACAAATATGTATACAATGTTTAACTTAGAATCTGTCGGTTCTCTTCTACACTCCCTTTGTTATAAACTTTGACATTCATTACTGGGTATACAATTTGAACCCAATAACTTTATTTTTTTAAAAACCTGTTCATGGTAAGTTTCTGAATAGCTGTGCATATGTACCTATTCATGTTGGAAGAGTAGAATGTTATGAAATAAATTGCTTAAGAACTCTATTTGATACACATTGGTATTAACCACCTTAATTCGCCATATATATTGCAATTCACTTTGTAGTCAGCTAATCTTTTGTTTTCTTTAATAGTTTTTGGATTTGATAGTATTTGTATGTGCAAAATAAATATTTTGTGAAACATCGTTCTTTTGGAAACTTGTAAGTACTTCATTTCAGCCTGCACCAAAAATGAGTACTTTCCATAAATTGCTGAAAATTTTATTTGTAACTGGCATAGAAGGCTATTATTATTTCAAGAGGAAAATAGATTAGCACTAAAATTTATTTCCATCTGTGTTTTAGTATGTTTGACATTGATACCAGATGGAAAGTCTCAGAATCTCTGAATGAAATATGTTTAGAATTTGCCAGATTATGTCCTTGCTAAAGCTACTTGATAATATTAGTTTACTATAGTATAATAGATGTAATTGAGTATTTTAGTTTACTATAGTATAATAGATGTAATTGAGTATTTCAGTTTACTATAGTATAATATATCTTATTGAGTATTTCAGTTTACTATAGTATAATAAATGTTCTTGAGTATTTCAGTTTACTATAGTATAATAGATGTTATTGAGTATTTCAGTTTACTATAGTATAATAGATGTTCTTGAGTATTTTAGTTTACTATAGTATAATAGATGTTATTGAGTATTTTAGTTTACTATAGTATAATAGATGTTATTGAGTATTTCAGTTTACTATAGTATAATAGATGTTCTTGAGTATTTTAGTTTACTATAGTATAATAGATGTTATTGAGTATTTCAGTTTACTATAGTATAATAGATGTTCTTGAGTATTTTAGTTTACTATAGTATAATAGATGTTATTGAGTATTTCAGTTTACTATAGTATAATAGATGTTCTTGAGTATTTTAGTTTACTATAGTATAATAGATGTTCTTGAGTATTTTAGTTTACTATAGTATAATAGATGTTATTGAGTATTTTAGTTTACTATAGTATAATAGATGTTATTGAGTATTTTAGTTTACTATAGTATAATAGATGTTACTGAGTATTTCAGTTTACTATAGTATAATAGATGTTCTTGAGCATTTTAGTTTACTATAGTATAATAGATGTTATTGAGTATTTCAGTTTACTATAGTATAATAGATGTTCTTGAGTATTTTAGTTTACTATAGTATAATAGATGTTATTGAGTATTTCAGTTTACTATAGTATAATAGATGTTCTTGAGTATTTTAGTTTACTATAGTATAATAGATGTTATTGAGTATTTCAGTTTACTATAGTATAATAGATGTTCTTGAGTATTTTAGTTTACTATAGTATAATAGATGTTCTTGTGAGTATTTTAGTTTACTATAGTATAATAGATGTTATTGAGTATTTCAGTTTACTATAGTATAATAGATGTTATTGAGTATTTTAGTTTACTATTGTATAATAGATGTTCTTGAGTATTTCAGTTTACTATAGTATAATAAATGTTATTGAGTATTTCAGTTTACTATAGTAGTATAGATGTTCTTGAGTATTTCAGTTTACTGCAGGAAGTGTTATGACTATACTTTAGTTTAGCTTACAAATATATGGTAGTTTATAGTATCTTTTATCTGTAAATATTTACACTTTTTCAGTATTTCAAAAACTATGCGGTCAAGTTTGATAAAATATGTATTTTGAATGGCTCCCATAGTGGTCATTCAATTTCCATCGCAATAAAATACAAACATTTATCCTCTTCTGGCCATATAATAAAGTAAGTTCATGGCAGTACATAAATATATTTCATGACATGGCCTTCCATCTCTGACTATTAGTAATTGTGTGTGATCACATCGTTTTCATATATTGGATCTGGTGTTGATCCAGCTAGTATCATTATTATCATGGATAAGATTAATAACAAATGGGATCTGTAAATATTAATCAGATCAACATTCATTTCATTGACTAAACTTGTTACGTTTTTGGATTCCATGTTACTGATTTGACCTTGATCAGCCTTGAGAAATAAGGAACTCTGAGGAATATCTTAATTTGAAACATCCACACATGTACTTGATTTTTCATGTCTGTAATAAAACAACTATCATCATTAATGCACATGAGATCAATGACGAGTGGCATCCATACATATGAATGGATTGATCATGATTGGCTAATATGAATTTCATCAGACGTGTGATATAGGGGTCACGCAATAGATAAAACCAGATTTTATCATGGGTATGTTAAACCATGAGGCTATAATTTCTCGCCGGCAAAATGTCTGAGGTGTCCAGCCTGTTAGTTAATTGAAATAGCTGTGAAATCAGACATGCGGTTTATTTTGCCAAAGTCAGTTTCGTAACCTTGTTCACTGCTAAGTGGCGATTTCTTGTTTGAAATAAGGGATCATCAAATTGTATCATAAACATCTTTTGACAGATGGTTGGGAGGGGCGATGTCTGATCATTAGGAACCAACATCCAATCAGAAAATTGAGTTTGGCATGCCAGACAATATAATCTTAAGTTAAAATATATCATCTTGAGAACCAAAACTTGGGTAGTGTTACAATTATTTGGCGGAACAAGGCAAATAAAACTTTTCCAAGACCATTCGTAATGGCGGAATTATTCCGGGTATAATAAGGGAGCTTCTAAGCAGGTTAGTTATTATTTGCTCGATTATTGTGCAATATTACTGCAAAGTAAGTGTACTTTAATTATTGCAGTATATATGTACATATATATATATATATATATATATATATTTACCATTGTGGTTTGATTCATTCATAGTATTTGATATACTTGCGTATGCTGAGATATGAGCAACGTGATTAGCAGAATTAATATTGTAATTCATTATTGAGTTAATTGGTAGTAACCTCATGCATGTATTCATTTAATATAGATTTTGCAAATGTTGAATTGAATTTTAAACTTTGTATAATGTTGCGGTGTGCAACATTAGTATAGGAATTTGTCTATTGTATAGGAATTCGTCTATTTGTGTATAATTGTAGGAGTATCATGTGTATGGATATATCAGAGCATGGTTGTGGATATCACGCTTGTAGAAGTGCAATTCAAAGAAATGCATCTGATTATATGATATTGTTTTGTATATAATAAGATTGGGAATTTATATATATATATATATATATATATATATATATATATATATATATATATATATATATATATATATATATATATATAAGGTGTACACTTAGCAGGGAGAATGTATTTCGATGGGCACGAATGCATCTCTAGAAAACCATAATGTCCTATCTGATCATATTAATGCTAGTGTGAGTTATGTACAAAACGAATTTGCCTTGCTAATGTTCGTGTATGTATTCTGTTAAAGCTTTTATGCACCAGAGGGAAGTACTCAGTGCTGTGGTCCGAGTCTCTGGGAGACAAAGAGAAGTTAGAACGAAGTTTAGGGACCAGAGTGAATAACCCCAGCAGTTGGTCCGAGTCTCA
The DNA here is from genome assembly GCA_030141615.1 of Unio pictorum. Taxonomy (NCBI): domain Eukaryota; kingdom Metazoa; phylum Mollusca; class Bivalvia; order Unionida; family Unionidae; genus Unio; species Unio pictorum. The sequence goes on from JARLTB010000114.1 coordinate 2,293,506, forward strand.
GGGAGACATAAGAGAGAAAGAAAGGACAGAGGGAGAAGGAAGGGAGAACAGAGGGAGAAGAAACATACAGTAGAACTCAGGACAGAAGAGAAAATTTCACACACTCATTCAAAAGATGAACTAGGCCATCACATGTTTGAGTGATATGATATTAGCTGAATTGTATTTGACAGATTACTGTTTGAATTATATTAAATTCTTGTTATTTCAAATTTCAATTTGTGTATTCATTAATTTAACTGTCTAACTGTGGGCTCATAGCTTTGCAACTCTCTATCACTACTTCAATTTCTGACAAAAATAAGCCAGGGTGGGTCTTCTGTATAAATTTAAATAAAATGGAAGCACCTGACTCCTAAAAGGAAAGCAACCTAACCTTTACAATAGGCTTCTTATTCTGTCTGCAATATTGCACTCTTCAGTGACTGGTTACATTATTGGTATATATTCCCTTATTTAGCCTCTGTTAATTTCAGAGTCAAGAAACTCAGAGGGAATGTGTGTATAAGTTCTACATTTTGTCATTAAAGGTAGATCAGTATATTTATTAGTTTATTAATTGGCGTTTTAAGTTAATTTTCATAGTATATTCATGAAAAATTATGGAATGCGTATCTGTGGTTTTACATCACCAATACTTTATGCTTCATTGTCTTTGGATAACTTAAGTATTATGTGTTAATTTTAAAAGACTTCTAATGGAAGGGTACTGAACACTCAAATTATAGGGTTATCAACACATATAATGTCAGGGTAATGAACACTTCTAATGGCAGAGTAATGAATATTTATAAGGGCAGAGTAGCGAACATTTCTAATGGCAGACTTCTAATGGCTCGGTAATTGACACTTGCAATGTCATGGTAATGCACACTTATAATGGCAGGGTACTGAACACTATAATTATATTGTAAAGAACATTCCTAATGGCAAAGTAATGAACATTTATAATTGCATAGTAATGAACATTTATAATGGCATAGCAATGAAGATGTATAATGGCAGAGTAATGAACATGTATAATGACAGAGTAATGAACATGTATAATGACAGAGTAATGAACATTTATAATGGCATAGTAATGAACATTTATAATGGCAGAGTAATGAACATGTATAATGACAGAGTAATGAACACTTATAATGGCAGAGTAATGAACATTTATAATGGCAGGGTAATGAACATTTATAATGGCAGAGTAATGAACACTTATCATGAGAGAATAATGAACACTTATAATGGCAGAGTAATGAACACTTATAATGGCAGAGTAATGAACATTTATAATGGCAGAGTAATGAACATGTATAATGACAGAGTAATGAACATGTATAATGACAGAGTAATGAACATTTATAATGGCATAGTAATTAACATTCATAATGGCAGAGTAATGATCATTTCTAATGGCAGTGTAGATCACCTGTAATGGCAGGGTTCCCATGACAGAATAATGAACACTTATAAGGGAGGGATAATGCACACTTATGATGGCAGAATAATGGCAGGGTAATGAGCATTTCTAATGGCAGTGTAATGATCACTTACAATGGCAGTGTAATGATCACTTCTAATTGCAGTGTAATGAACACTTATAATGGCAGAGTAATGGCAGGGTAATGATCATTTATAATGGCAATGTAATGATATCTTCAAATGGCATGATAATGAACATTTCTAATGGCAGTGTAATGATCACTTCTAATGGCAGGGTTCTCATGACATAATAATGAACACTTCTAATGGCAGTGTAATGAACACTTATAATTACAGAGTAATGGCAGTGTAATGCACATTTATAATGGCAGTGCAATGATCACTTCTAATAGCATTGTAATGATCACTTCTTATGGCAAGGTTCCCATGAGAGAATAATGAACATTTCTAATGGCAGAGTAATGAACACTTATAATGGCAGAGTAATGATCACTTATAATGGCAGTGTAATGATCACTTCTAATGACAGAGTAATGACAGGGTAATGAACACTGATAATGGCAGAGTAATGATCACTTATAAAGCAAGGGTTCCCATGACATAATAATGAACACGTCTAATGGCAGGATAATGCACATTTATAATGACAGGGTAATACATACTATAAGAATAGGATAATTACCACTTATAATGGCCTGGTAACATATTTGATGTGAGAATGATGCATCATAGAGCTATCATCATCTAATTTAATATGGCCTGTGCAGACATGTTATTTGCATTGTGATACATCATCTCACACACTGTAACCTATAGGTTGGAAATTGTCATCCACTCTGATGAGGCACCATATAATAATAATAATAATAATAATAATAATAATAATAATAATAATAATAAATAATAATGATAATAATAATAATAATAATACTAATAATAATAATACTTGAGAATGATACATCATAGAGCTATCATCATCTAATTTAACATGGCCCGTGCAGACATGATATTTGCATTGTGATACATCATCTCACACACTGTAACCTATAGGTTGAAAATTGTCATCCTCTCTGATGAGGCACCATATAATAATAATAATAATAATAATAATAATAATAACAATAACAATAATAACAATAATACTAATAACAATAATACTAATAATAATACTTTTAATATAATACATCTAAACAAATATAATACAAATTGTGTTAATGTTTCAAAATGAAAGTACATTTTTTGTTTGTTACTGTTACTATATCTTAAAGTGCACAAGAAATCTTTCATAGACATGCTTTACATAATAAATAAATGCTGTTGTTTGAGTGTATTTTGAACCTGCTGATAAAGTAGGTTGTATTTAACAATACAATTTTAAAAACCTGTTAGTGTTACCTTTCATCCTTAGAATGTTTTGGATGCAATTTTATGAGATACATCCTTGTCATTTTTGGGGGTATATTGGTTTCTCTACATGGTTTTGAGAGAAAATGAAATGTTCGTATTTTAGTATCTGTCTAGTAAAACCACCTTTAGCATCCTACACATAAAATTGTATAGGAATACTGATTTAAGTCATTTATCAAATTTATTAAAGTACTAATTGACTGGATTAATATTATTGTGAATTGATTCAAAGAATTGAGTGTGTTAAGATTGCTTTGGTCTGTTTTCCATAACTGTTGTACATGGCTGAGCATAATGTGTAGATCTGGTTGCCTACCATCCAGTAGGTGTTCTTCAAAGTCCCTCAGCTCATGTGTATTATAGTGTGGTTGTCTACTTTACACTCACGGTCCTAGATCTACTTAATATTCTTCAAAATACATGTCATATAGTGTGTTTGTCTACCTTGATATCAAGGTCAACGATCAATGTAATATTCCATATCATACATTGAATATAGTAAAGTTGAATCCCTTGTAGTTAAAGTCCAAGATTAATGTACTATTCTTCCTCGTGCATGGTATTACGGTACCAATTGTTGTTCCAAAGACCTCAATGCTAACGTTTTGTGAAAATAAATATACTTTCTGTCCTACTTCAGCATGCATGTCAAACACTGTCACAGAGAACAATCTTAGATTGTCAATTTGACAAGGAGAAAATCAGGTACTACTTTGCATTTAAGAGAGATAACTCAACTGGAACTAGACAGGGGTAAGAGTTATCTATTCAAAACAGACGCATTATCACCCATAACTTGGATCTTGATGTTGGTACTATGGGAAAGTACTCTTCCCACCGAGTCGGATGGACTCAAACCACGTAGAAGAGGAACTACCGTATAACTACCGATGTGCTACCTCTGCAGACGCTCGGGGCATTTTGCCATGGACAGTCTTAACGGCAAACAGGCTCATATCAATTCCATTGCAATGGTGACTCCTGCCAAGAAGTGACTCCTGAAAAGGTAAATCGCGCGTCCGGGACAGTACAGAAGACATCATCATTCTGTATGACACGGGGCTCAGTTATTCTGCTCTTGTTAACAAGAGGTACATTACACTGGAAGATCACGCATCTGATGTTATAAATGTCCGGTGCGCGAAAAGGACGCCCGACTTGCTGTCAGTCACCATCATTAATCTCAACTCTCCGGACCTCAAATAAAAGTAACAAACCACATATTTGTCAGGATGTTCAGAAACCTTCAACTTGCGTTATGACTTTTTGTTACCAAAATCAAACCCAAAGACATGGACACTAGTACCAGTAAATATTAATAAAATCAGGTCATTTGATTGCCAGGCAAGATCGATACCGATCGAAGCTAAGAACCCAATGGTTAGTAACTTGCTGCCAACAGAGCTGAGGAACCTGTGACAGTAAGACGCAACTATGACGCAGTTACGGCCACGCCGATGAGAAAATATAGAAGAGAACTCTGGATGGTGAAGTGAAGATGGTATGCAAGAAAGAAATATCGTACTCACACACGAAGAAGTGTTGTGGAGACTTCTAGTAAATCATCTTACCTAAGGCAAAGCATCATGAAGTGCTGACGCTCACAAAACAAGTAATATGTGCATTAAACTGCGTAAAGCAAAGCTACATGTCAAACCTATAAAAATAGACGTGATATTATAATAGTGACATATTATATACAATACATTAATAATCTTACATATCCCAACAACCAACAACTCAAAATGTCCCTTTATTAGAAGCGTTCATTGCCAAGACTATCCCTAATGTAACGAGCTTTACCTACGTTGAGATATTTATACATATTTATTTTCTGTGCACTTGAAGTAATCGGTTCTTCCCATCAAAGCAATTCGCACGTTCAACATTAGAATGGATCCAACTCACTGTTTCGAAACACAAAATAATATACATTAATCACCCTCGTGTATCCTTGTACAGACAAACAAAACTCTAGTACATGTATTTAATACATAAAAGGGTTTAAAGAATCTCGTGACACTGATGATATATATATTGAATTTCATAGGTTGTATTCCTTAGTAGGTAATGACAACTAGGCAACACAGTGTGACAGCGATGGGTTGTATGTCAGCAGAAAATGCACTGTATCCTCTTTGTGTCATGTAACTCGGACTATATCGCATTTTCAAAACCACGATTGATCATATTGTTTTTACTTAACAATGCCCACGGAGAGCGTCACGCTGGTGATGAAATACAGCTTTTCGCACAAAACCGTTTATCAGGACTAACGGAAATTTAAAACTTGGAAGAGTCAAGGCTTAAACTTTGAAATACCTGTGACGAAAAGTTTGATAATCTCTGGCACAGAATTATAAAAAAACAAAAAACTTTTGTTATGCCTGAGAAATATTTGTTTACTTGTGTTGTGCATGCGTGCAACGCTATCTAGGATAATCAAGTGTTTTTTTTTCCAGACAAGCGAAGGAACAACATACGTTTTGCCGCTGTAAACTACTTGCGGCTACGGACATCATAATCACGATATGCAGGGGTATTTTACCCTGAATATTACTCACTTTCCTATGAATTTAAGCAAGAGTAAGGTATAACCGTCACTGGTCACTTTGGATCTGTCGTGGATATCACACGTGGTATTTATATAAGCTATAGGGGTAACGAGGCTAACAGTCTAACGGGTGTAACGAGACTGATGAGTTTAGCTTACGAGTATAGCTATCTAGATGTCTATATGTATGTACGTATGTGTGTACATGTGGTGGAGTAACGACTGTAGATGTAGCTAATACAAGGGTGCTGTATGCTGTCTGCATGTGTATACGTATGACTTACTGTACATGTAGTAGTGGATCCATGAAGGGTATGAGCGGCCGATACAAGAGAGTGGGCAAACCCAAGGGACGTGGTGAAACTGTGCAATTTACCGGTGTATGAATCGTGCGACTGTACAAGAATCAAGAAGTATATGTTTATTCTGATTGTTGTTTCAATTGGTATATTTGTTTTTCCCATGAGATTATTTTGAATCTTAGTTGAATTAGAGGAGATTTATGACTCTTACTGACAGTGCAGAACATTCGAAACATATTTGAAAACTTGAGATTGTTTGAATCCCAAGCCTAGTCTATACGTGAAATTATGTGAATATCTTAGTTTGTATTATTATTTGAAATTGATGTTTCCTTAAGCTGTATATCAGAGAGATATAATATTATTGGTTTATTTTCAATGTGTGAATGTTAGTATAGAGTGATTGGATCAATTTTATGCTGAGAGAGGGTGTGAGAATCATTGTAATTTTACATCATACATTTTTTTGGTACTAATCAAGTTAATACATTTTCATTTTTCACACACTGTGTTGGAGTTATTCATTTAATCCAAAACACACACGGTTTCAATTCTGCGACAATCTCTGTAACACATTTATCGACTGCATCATATATGGCGTTAGTGTCTTTGATGTTTACTTGTACATGTCGTATATTGCAGAAGGTATTAGGTTCCAATGTGATCTTAAGTTGTGTACAATACATTAAAACTTTCGCAAAGAAAATAATATTCCCTTTGAACTCACAATCAATGGGCGATAGCTGGTTATTTTGATCTAAACAATGGCATATGTCTGACTGAAGCTTTCCACAATCTATACAAGTTTCGCGGGTGCAAATATTGTCATGCATGCGTATCAAATAAGATTAGATCTGACCTATGGGTGTTAGCTTTGTCCCTGATCTAAAAAGGGAAGCATGAGTGAGGAAAGCTTTGCAGCAGCTTTGACGGATTTACGGGTCCAAATATTGCAGGAAATAGTTTTCTTTATCTGCAGATTGTAATAGGGGAAAATATCAGGGCCTATACTGTTCATCCGATTGCGATAAAACTTTGGTGAGTATCAACAGCTGTATGAAATTCATAATCGGTAGCGATACCTAAAATTGTGTGTTCGGTGTGAACTGTAGGCGCCATAGATACGTCACGTGATTGAACACGGTCTGGATTGGCTGAAACTATGATGACGTAAATCAACAGCTGTATGAAATTCATAATCGGTAGCGATACCTAAAACGCCTTCGGTAAGGTAAGCACTTATTGTGGGCTCGATAAATACCACTAAATAATCTGAGATGCATTCCAGCAACCAGTCAAATAGTCTATTAAAACACGAACACTTTCTTTCTTTCAGTGGCATTGCAAGACATTCCGGGTACTTGCTAGTACATGATAAATCGGAATGTTTGTTTCTATGCGACAACATGTGTCCTTTCTGTTCACCATTGTCAGTTTCGCATTAGTTACAATGTAAGTCTGAGCATGGTTTTGACAAAAAAGAAAGTACAGATATATATATATATATATATATATATATATATATATATATATATATATATATATATATGGCAAATAGTTTACATTAGCAGAGAACAACTAAGGATCCAAGGATAGAGATTAAAGTGTATAAGATATTTTTTGAAATAAGTATAAACATAGGGATAGAAAAATCATGCTATTTTGAAATTAATGATCTGTAGGTCGCATAATAAACACAAATTATTGGTGTCGGTCAAGAAACAAAATGCATTTTAAAAATAATTATACTACAAAGATAGACATAAACCAAAAGAATAACATATCAAATCTGAATTAATAAAAACAAAACAAAAAAACAATGAAAGGCAAAAGAAAATAAATATTTGTCGCATATGCTGAAAAGTATTAAACACGTCCGAGAATATCTATCGGAATCAAGAAGGGATACACAAATATGAAATGAAGTATGGCTTAATTTTACTTTCTCGAACAATATAAAAATATTGATGTAATAAATGACTTTGTTATATATAGAATGACAAAATCAATACTAGATATCAAATAATACAATTATGTTAGATATAGAATGACAAAATCAATACTAGATATTAAATAATAAAATTATGTTAGATATAGAATGACAAAATCAATACTAGATATTAAATAATAAAATTATGTTAGATATAGAATGACAAAATCAATACTAGATATTAAATAATAAAATTATGTTAGATATAGAATGACAAAATCAATACTAGATATTAAATAATAAAATTATGTTAGATATAGAAGGACAAAATCAATACTAGATATTAAAAAATAAAATTATGTTAGATATAGAATGACAAAATCAATACTAGATATTAAATAATAAAATTATGTTAAGAAGCCTAAAGAAAATAAATAAAGCTTTTCACTTCGTTTACGTTTTCTTTTAGTATATATAATTTGCTAGATATATACTTAGATCTACGGATAAATGTTATAAATTCATTATCTTTATAAAAATAAATAAAGCATTTTACTTCGTTTACGTTTTCTTTTAGTATATATATAATTTACTAGATATATACTTAGATCTACGGATAAATGTTATAAATTCATTATCTTTATAAAAACATTAAATAACATGCTTGCCACTAACTAGCTAAGAAACCCACGACAATGGAAATTTACGTCAAACTGTAATTGTATGTATGTATGTATGTATGTATGTATGTATGTATGTATGTATGTATGTATGTATGTATGTATGTATGTAGATATGTATGTATTTAGATATGTGTGTATACATGCATGATAGATAGATAGATAGATAGATAGATAGATAGATAGATAGATAGATAGATAGATAGATAGATAGATAGATAGATATTATTGTTGTAATGTTTAACGACATTTTTCAGCACATGATAGGCTAGAGGAGAATCCCCAAAAAGAACCACGAACCCATGAGAAGCTACGGGCAAGCCTTCTCACCTACCTACTTTGGCCGAATCTGGAACTCAAACCCACGCAGAGAGAGATGAGATGTCAGTGATCCGTAAGTACACCGCCACTCAGAACCTGATTTTTAACTTTGTATCATTTATATACAATGCCAATATGTCTCAAATAAAATGCACACGTATCGATACGACGAACCATATTCTTATAGGTTATTTGGTGTAATTTCTTTTTCAAGTTTTTATCCAACACAAGTTCTTTTTCTCTTTCACTCCACATTTCTGCATAGCTTGTCCGTTATGCATGAGAGGGGTTGGGGAAACGTAATGCAGAGAGGATTCCAATTTAAATAAGTATCATATTATATTTATTTAAAAAATTAACAATACTAATATTGTTATTTTCATGCGTCGCTAATGAATGGACATGTATCATTGATCTCGAATCAACTGCAGACATTCGCTAGAATTTATATCTATGCGTATTATTGAGCCATGAGCGGAACACAATTTCAGATACCAATAAGATCAAATTTCGTTAAACAATCTAATTCATAGTTTTACAACAGAAATATCAAGAGAATAAACACATGCATGTCACTTATGCAAACCATGTTGAGACCAAAAATTAGGCTAAGTCATTATCACGTTTTGATTTGAACATAAGCAAAGTACTTTTACGTCTATTACCACGCCCAAACATTTGTGCTTGATTTGAGTAAACATTTGCTGGATACATTTCTCTTACATGACGTGTAAAGTCTAATATGTCAGCCTCAGATAGTACGCACCAAAAACGAGGTACACAGGCATATGTAACAAGTCATGCGTACTGGTTTGGGTTACAGAAACATACATTGCTTGCTAAGAAGGTATGAAAGGACAGTATGCGGTACACCCTAGTCGGTTGAAATGTAGAGAATGTTCGTGACTATTGACCTGACACATTAAGATATATTGTGAATTTTAGACATGGCCTCGTCACACCTCTATATGTTAATGAAATTGTCAATTTTGCAATCTAATCGAATAGCTATAACAAGGAATATGTCGTAATAGGTGAAGGTAGTGGTAATATTGAACGCATATTTTGAATGAACCTAATCTAATAATGTACATGACATTTACACCTTACATTGTTATAGAGAATCAGCATATTGTTAAATACAAACATTGATTATACATGATTTAATACATGTGAAGAATTATGTCAACTTTTCGTAACGATGTAACTTGTACTGAAAATCGAAACTTGGAATAGTGTATTGGGTGTTGAGAATATACCTTGCCGAAATATATCTTATGTTTGGTGTCTTCTTTCAATTTAATTTGCAGATATACCATGATACATATTCGTTTTATAATGCGATTTATTAACATATTTAAAAAAGGTAATGAATGACAGGGTAGTGTAATAGCTGGAAGGTATTTTCATATATTGCATTCAGGTTAGGTGCAGTTTATCTACAAGTGCTACATTTAATAACTTTTCCAGTTGAGAAATTTTGTGATATTTACAGTTGGACGGTGACGCTATCAAAATGTTACATTTACGGACTAGATTTTAGTGCATGTATGTAGAGCCACTAATGTATTTGTTTTAGTACAGTTATGGCATTATGTCAATTTATCAGAATGGATGAAAGGTATTTGCATATCTTACAAATATAAATGGTTCTTTGATTACGTGAAAGGTTAATTTATTTTACGTAATGGATGAGGTAAAAATATCACTGAGATGTCACACACGAGTATATGTAATGTCGCATACTCATATCGATCACATGTATCATCGACCAGATGTGTGCATGCTTCTTCATGAATGGTTTGTGTGTTTAAATCAGGAGGAATATCCAATCATGGGCCAGGTTCAATGCATCTTGTAATTTATTTTTAATAAAGGTATGTCCTTCGCAGCAGTATCATTACTTCAAACCATGTTTCGGAACACAAATTCCTTGGATATCGGCTCTATCGTTACCTGTTTGTACACGCGATATGTTTTGAGTACATATATTTGAGCGACATTGCACTCAATATGAAGACTTCATTCCGTTATACAACAAGTGGTGCTTACCATTGCATTATGAAAGAGATATATATCTGCTCTTACCGTCAATAATAATTGTGCAAGGTATACGCGTTCAAACCCAAGCCATAATCAAGCACGCTGACAAGATTCTAACTTAATTTGCGTGGCTGAGTCAGGGAAAATCGAATAGTTGATTTTTATCTTTGGATGAGTTGTACATAAATACTTTGTCAAATAGTGATAACACATGATATTTTGGAGTTTAGGGAGCGATATAGTTCTCGGAATATGTTTGAGTAGATAACCCATTACCAATGTAATGTACTAATTATTGATTTAAGTGATTAAGCAGGGTCCAATTATCGATCGCACATGGGCGTGATAGTTTAATTTGATCAGATATTTCGTTGGTGACTTTATTATCATTCTATTCGCCATCATGCAAACTACTGAGGACAGCCATGCTTCTTGACTACTACAAACAGTGCGTCTCTGATGATTGTGTCGAACGCGTTTGTCAGATTCACGAAGACAGCATACATGCTTATGTACTGCGCAAGGAACATTGTGTGTTAGAAGTTGAAGTATGTGGTCAAGAACAGTTTGGCTGATCGCTGAGGGAAAGGTTATGAGCTGCCTAAACTCTTCTTTCCATCTATACTTAATGTCAGCATTGTCTTTTGTTAGTGTAATGCCATCTGAGGAATAGCCTGGCTGTGAAGGACCGAAGATTGACTTGATAGAGTTTGATAACTCTTTGGATTTATTAGTGTCGGCAATGCCTTGTACTTCATCAGCTTTCCTTTCATACCACTAGTCTTACATATTTTGTAATTTTCTATCAACCCTGCATTGACATGATTAGATGTGGTCTCTTTGGGAATGGAGTTTGTCTGATTATGTCAATCTATGAATCCTTTGTTCTTTCTGGCAAGCAGTTCGTCAATGTCCCATATGAATGGTAATTTGCGTCATTTATGCGTATGATTGTTAGATTATAGATGCTACAGAATAAACATCGGAGTGTCATAAAAATTAAAACAGATCGTAAAGGTATTTCTGGGTAATAATGACACGATTAACATGCCCATTCTTGGCATCTTGCCAAATAGAAAGTAAGCGTATTCATCTCATCGTTTTGATAGTTTTGCATTTACCCTACTACAAACATAACTTGTGTTTATTCCGTTCCTTAATTAGTGTTTTTATCCATGCAGAAAGAAAACGATAAAGGTAATCCGTTCAATTACATTTTAGTGGGTCTATATTTTTTGTCAGATTTGGTGGTACAGACAAGATAAACAGAGTGCCTAGTGAAAGCAATGTATATTATTAATCCATAATCTTTAGACGATACGGCTGGTTTTGTAAAACTGCAGTTGTATGAATTCTTCACAATGCCTGCATTGTACGAGTTTGCCGTGCAAAATATGTGATAGCCAAAAACACACGCAATGCAAATTAATGTCAAAAATGTGTGTGATCTAACTAGTGAGCGTCATGTTCATTTTTTGTCTGTGATCTCATTAAATGGAAATAATTCAGGATTCCGGAATGTATTTCCTAAGTATATTAATATTGTTTTATATTCCGAAAATCATTTCCTCCTACACCATTGGTAGTCATTTCCCACCAATTTGAATTTGGGTGTGAAAGTGATATTTATGTTGTACAATGACATATTGCATATTTATTTTGTTTGGACTGAGGACCTCTGAGTGAACATCAATATGACGGAATTAAGCGGGAAAAGACTTTCTATAATTAAATTCACTGATGGAATGGTACTGTCTGTTTGATATAACTGATATTCTGAATCATGTCTAAGGGAGCTGGTACGTGAATTTGGCTTTCAACTGCTTTCCTACAATTAAGGCATATTTAACCAAATACATAATGTGTTTTTGTTAAACATAACAATGTATCATATCATTATAATGTTTTAATAAATAAATCTATCATCTTTGAATTTGGGCGAATAAAGACTAGCAATAACAATCAAAAGAAACACACGCATTGTGGATCGACGTATTAAGGATGTTTGGCCTATAATGTACGAATTACATAAACGAGTTCATTACCCTGCTTGTTCGCGCATTTGTGTCTGCTGTACCTATTGCCAACAATATCTTAAGTCGCAATGGTCTCAGCAGAACAAATGGCTTAAAACTGATGAGATTGCGCCAAACGTGTGGGCAAGATATATGTATCAATACTGACAAAGGCGCACGTTTGTCGAGGAAAGAAAAGATGTTAAATTCGTAACCAAATTGTGGACTTGGAACGTGAATGCTACATTGAAAATACAATCTCAAACAAAATGAAGGAGACTAGTAGAACGTAGTGTCATCTATTTCGATTTCGAAAGCATACACAAGACAGTAGTTAACATTCCTAATATTTGCGTGGCTCAGCGACCGTGCGAGAAGGACATACCAGAACTTGTCTTTTAGTTATTGCACTTACTGCAGCAAGATTACTGGATGACGTGCAAATATCTTTCAGGATCAAATACGCTAGCCGATTTCGCCAAATGATTCTTAGACTCCATCAAGGAGATGTTGAGCTAAGAAGAGGTCGAACGTTTCGGAGATTGTCATCGTCATGTCACGTGATGACTCATAATATGTTGGGATATGATGGATAATTTCTTATCACATAATATTCGGAGCAAAGTCCTAAATTGGCATTGGCATTGGACGGAGCCAAGAAGAACACATGCAGTTTAAAGTGTCGATGACTTACTACGTAATGCCATATATTAGAATGCCTTAAACGTTTGGAATGACGGATATGGTCATCGGTTATATTACGCTCTTTTTAAATATCGAGCCAATCAATAAGTCATTCTGCCCAGTTTAACATGATGCTCACTACACAGACCTTGACAAAATATGCATCTAACAACGGAAAGCGTTATATGCTTGGTACCATATTCAACCATTGGACTCATTCGACTTTCAGGAAGAAATGTGAAGGTAGAAAGCTCTGGAAAAGTTTGAGAATTATTCACGGATCACGTATGGGTTAATTTTTTTTTTCAAGAAACATGTACCATTTGCAAAGAAGCATATTCCTTAGTGTAATGGCAAAGATTAATTCCCGACAACACCCTTGGCTGCAATAATCCCTCAAAGGACAAACTTTGTCAAAGGTAGATACGTGGTCAAAGCATTACATTGTCTACATTACGTGTGCGAGAAGGAAAACACATGTATCCAGCACGCTCGGTTGGCGATGTTTGAGGTGAAAACAACATCGGATCATTTTCGGTTGGTGATCGAAACTTAGAGAACTTCGTGTGCGAATATAACGGGTGATGATTTTACGTATGATATATATATATATATATATATATATATATATATATATATATATATATATATATATACACTACCATCAGCGTAACACCAACAATCAGTTTTTCGTTGAAGACGTATCAGACCACGTGTCGTCGTCGCATGAAGTTAGAACAGCAACGATGCCAAGTGGTGGAAATAAGGGAACACGAGTACGATCACCGTTTGAAAACCGATTCCGAGTTCAAAAGCGTCGTTGAAGGTTACAAGCTGATGGATCCTTTGAACCGAGAGAGAGTTTGTACGGAGGAGGGACGCATACCACCTGTTTGCTGAACCAAGTCGACGGAGAAAGGAAAAGAAATCAAGCAACTGATATTTCTCTTGTGCCGTACTTGTGACGAAATGTGCAATCAAGACCGACTTTGTCAGCACGCACAACTAGAAAGCTCCTTGACATAAAAGTGGTTTAGAATGGAATTGTTCAAAGTCTCTGGACCGGTGATACTAACTGTCTGAAGCGTACAAAATAAAGCAGTGTAGTCATGATAAAGAAACTGAACGCGCCTTTAAGCAAGGAAGCAAGCAAAGTCGGACGTAGTGAAGACAAGACATCTAAGCAAAGGTCAATTGTTTGAACATTAAAAAAGGTCAATGTAGGACAATTGATTAATGATTAGTTTAGAGCGCATACAACCATAACTCTTGTATTGTGTATGAACTACAATAATTTTAATTATTGTGGTATCTTAATTGGATGCATTCCCTATAGTACAATATTTATATTCACGTGCTATATTACAATGTTTGTCGTATTTTTAGTTTCTCCTCTCCAGTTTGGATCCCTTTTATAAATAAAATACCTGTTTGAAACGTACAAAAACACGTTCACAAGGCAGAACAATACCACAAGGGTATTCAAACTAAGAAAGGGTTTTTGCACACTACGTGGATGCTGTTTTGAAACAGAAACAGTAAGCAAACGGCTATCCGTCCTTGTGACACACACCCCAAGACCACACTTAATTGAAACATGAATGTTAGAAGCATTGAGGCATCATTTTAGACCACATGGACAAAAACGAAAGAAGCCGATTGTTTGCCAAAGTGAGGTTGAATTGTTTGTAGAGCGAAATTGAAAAATGACCGTGTTTCGACAAGACGTAGTATTTGATGAAATCGTCCCGCTACTTCCAGATGTTTAACTGTAAAACGAAATACATGATACACGTGGAAGTCGTTCATAAGGACCTGATCATCGTTAATTACGAAGAAACACTGGATGATGTAGAAGCTGACGAATTTGGAAATTGCTTTTTAGGTAAGAGACCAAGCTCGCCTAAAAGTGTACAAAGATTTAGATCGATTAGGAGAGCGATTGCTGTATTCTGACACAGACTTATGCATCTGCATCTATCGCCTGGGTCAACATTACCCGTCCATCAAAGGCGACCATTTAGGAACCGGGATGTACGAGCACCCCGACCACACGATTCTAGTGGCGGTCTTACATATTACGTCTACGTACCTGCGCAAACAACAAGTTTAAAGTAAAGGGACTGAGTCTCAACTATCGCAACAGTCGGCTGGTGAACTTTTGGCATATGTTAAAAAGTTTTGCAGTCTGGACAGGATGAAAACTTTGAAGTGATACCTACAAACAACCACAGACAATTGTGCGCTTACCCACACACCAAATAGTCAGTTGTGGTTTCGAAAAGGTATATAAAATTGAGTACCAGAAGAAAGTTAAGCTTTTCAATAGTCGCAATGCTTATTACCTTGTCGTGTTTAAAAGCCCTAGAGTTATATATCAAGTGCAAGTCGTAGCTAAACAGGTAGAAAAGCACTTCGTTGACACCTACGTACGAAGATGCTATCCAATCCACTACTATTTCCGATTATATGCAATTTCTTATCAATTTGCTTCACCAGTTGTGCCAAGACTTACACATTATAGCAAAGGAAGTAGATGACAGAAGTGAATCAAGAGCAGACTAACCCTATTCAGACATTATCCGATTCGACACCTATTTCTCTGTGGAAACTCAAAGCATTACAAGCCAAGACAACGACCGTTACATAACAAGTCAAGTAAACTTTAAAAGAACATATTCGAAAATAATTTTCCAGACGTCGCACTCAAGTGGATGGCATTGTCCATCAATGGCAACCTGATTTAGCCAATGTCTCTAATTTGCGCAACTACATAAGTGGCTTCAATTAACTGGTGTATGTCATTGAATTATCTCCAAAATTTGCCTTCTTTGTGCCAGTAACTTCCAAATCGAGCAGTGCGTTAGTGCGAGTCCACACCTGGTGTTGATATATTGTTGTCGTCATCCTTACCGATGTAAAACACAAAAGTACACCATCGAGGACCCAAAAACAAAAGCCACATCGTGGCACGTTTTCAGCGCACATTGAACTAACGAATGTTTAGGTACATCGACATCATACTGTATTTGGTTCCAGCGAAAAACCAAATCTTACCATCATAGCAACGATGTGACTGTTTTTGAGCTTATGGTTGGTACTTCGCAGATGACGCCTGTCTCCAGAACAGTTGAGTGTTGGCTGCATAATATTGGGTGCGCATTATCTAAGCGCTATTTCGACAAAGGTTACTAATCTAAATAGACCCAAAAATGAGTGATTGTCACGGACGGGCCATATATGTAAGCTATGTTATATAGACAATGCCTTTATTGCTAGTATATACCTCGCACACTGAAACCCGTCAGCTATAGACGTTTCGCTGTCAACAACAAAAATAGCAAAGATCACACAATGCAACATCCACCTTGTAATTACCATATGGAGCGATTATTTCTATATAATTGTAATTCTATATAATTGTAAATATAAAACTAAACTCTCCCGGGTTAGGTAGATTACCTCTGTCAAGGTGGTAATACGAAAACCTCCACTTGATCAAGTGCAAAGAAGCAAACGAGAAACCTCAACATCGACTGGAATATTTATCCAGGACACAAAAATATATAATGACAATTCAACAAAACGTAATGCTGATAATTAGAAAAGATAAATATATGTTCACTGGAGTCAAAGAGGCAATGAACGTCATAGCATATAAAGAATAAAAAAATGGGGACATAAATATGCTATCAGCAGCACAATACAACTCATGGATGGATAAGAACGCAACATTAGATAGTCTAACCAATTAGAAACATATATAAAATAGAGTACTTAAAAATGATAACAAAAGCAAACAAATTCGCATACATCCCATTTGATATTTTTTAACATGTTCACAAATTTAGAGAGTAAAGTTCTTGTCAATGGGCAATTTTTTTCAGACTGGTTATCAATTAGCCAAGAAGTGAGACAAGGTAGTGTTTTGTCAACCCTGATGTACACAATATTTATAAATGATTTGCTGATACAGTTAGAAAATAGTGGATTTGGAGCAACGATTGGAACCTTAGCTGTGGGTAATCCAACTCTAGCTGATGATATTTCACTTTTGGCTATATATTCTAGCAATCTACAAAAGCTTTTAGATATAGCATATGACTACAGAAATGAGTGGCGATTCGAGCTTAGTGTAACAGAGTCATACATTATCATTTTTGGTATCCAATACAACAATTATATCAGTATGAAATAGTATATCGGCCCGTCATGTTTGCCGGTTACTGATTCGGCAATACAAGTGGCTCACCGGATAAACTCAAAGCTGACATCGCATAACGCAATACTCGTTGCATGCAATAGAGGAAAAAAATATTTTCTGTTTGGTATTGGCATTGTATCGAATGGTTTAAATCCTTTGGTTGCTGCAAATGTAATTAGAGAGATAATTTTTCCTTCAATGTTTTATGGAAGTGAATTACGGTTAGGATGTACATCAGCGCAGTCTGAACTTGATAGAAGAAAATTAATGTTTTTAAATAGATTGTGTCTGATGCTTAACAATATCAATACTAAAAGTGTGGTTAACGTTGCGTTCTTTAATTTCATTTTGAGCGGATGCATGACAAGCTACGGGTTAATTTCAAATTTATATTATACCTTAAAGAAGTTTGACTTGCTCGGGTATCTAACTAATTATTTGGATCATTCTTAAATTCCAGATAAGCACAATTGGAAAGAAATTGTAAGGTCAAACAATGTTGGTCTTGGAAATAGCCTCTGGAGAGTTCATATGTCTAATCAAGCACGAATACGTACGACCTTTCTCAGTGTGGCAGTCGGCTAAAACCAGACAACACACTAAGGTATTTACATATGTAGCTAAACTATGGGCTGCTGTTCCCCAAACACAGCTCGATATCTGTATTAGATGTGGGAGCGTTTATACCGACTTGATACTTCATTGTTGTGTTAGTTGTCCGTACATGTCCACTTTTAGAAAATCATTCTGGGATTTCGTTACAGATACGTTTCTCGACTGAGCCGGCAGATTACGTTACTTAATGCCGACGATGAGCTGCAATTAAAATATCTTCTAGACAAAAGGTTACCATCAGGGGTAATCGACAAAGAAAACTCCAAGCTATTCGTCTTGTATGCAGCATACTGTGTCGTGCGTCGTGCAATGTGTCGCTATCTTCTGCAAATAATGTACATAAACTTGCAACTTATGCAGTTGAAGAACACTGTGAATGGTACAGTGTAAGCATTTGTAAATGATTATTATGATTATTATGATTATTATTAATTGTATTATTATTATTATTATTATTATTATTATTATTATTTGAATTTTTGTTTAATTTTTTTATATTTTTTTAAAAAAAAGTGATACTTATTTATCATTTAATACTAATCTAATGATTGTATTCAGATGATTTACTCTTATATCATGTAATCTTCCATGGAAGGAAATTAAGATGATGATGATGATCGCACAATGCAAAGGCAATGTCTCTTTCATTCGTTCTAAGGCGTTGGCTTCCATTATTCTCACACTAATTTTAATATCGGACAACACTTTGAATTATTGATAATGTTCTACGATATCATTCCCTTCATAAGGAAAATCTAGTCTGGCAAATGTTCCGACATTATCAACTAGTACAAGAATTAGTTTATATGAAAACATCTAGATATCACCTTTGAACACAATATCATTGTTGTAATTAGAGACCTAACTTCACTTCAGGATTCCTCTTGCTTAGGCAGTAAAATTTATTTTATGTCCATCCTTAACATATTTAAACAGTTAACGAACATAAATAAATTCATCTTGAACAATTTCAGCATCTCAGATACAAAGTTTAGTGTTTCGATCTGTTTATTAACATCAAACACGTATTTTGGTTTTGGAATTCTTTCCTCCCCTTCTGTAGCAACATCTTCACTCTGCACGAAACGTCCAGCAAACTTGAAAACAAAATCTACTTATTAGCGACAATGATTAAACAGAACGTAGATTATTCAGGTTTAAACGTCTATGTAATTGGTTATAAAGTTTAATCTGCATCAGGACACGGGAACTACTTCTCAACGTTATCATATTGGTTTATATAATCAATGCAATAATATTATCATGTCTTTGAAACTCATTTTGTTTTAGGCCAGGAATATATAGTCTTAATATTATCTGATGACGCATTTAAATCTTATATGGGTATTTAATGGCGACGTACCGATATTGTTTTCTTCTTTGATGCGTTGTGGCAAAACTAAATCTCAAAGGTACGTTTGTATGTTGGTAAAAGCTTATATGCTTGTCGGAAAATGCGTTTTTGCAATAGTTTTGCATATGCTCAGGGGGATGGCGTTGGTACAATCTTTCAAACATTACATTTTTGCAGAAATGCAGGTACATTAGGTTTTACGTCGTTAGCACTGGTAGTATTTAGCAGTGCGCATTTTATTACGTGCATACAACATTATTGGCTTTTTCTTGTTGTGCTAATCGTGTATACAACTAAATGACTTTAAACAAAACGGACTTCATCCGAATATTAAATCAGCTGTCCGAAGAAAAGGCCCATCATCCCATGTACTGACACAGCTTTTTTCTTGATTTGTATGCAAATCACTTTACAAATCACTTTTAAATTATTGTTTCACAGGAACGGTGGGAAATGTGTGTCCTGTCTTTTATATCATCGCGTGTTGTGCGAGAATGCTACGCTAGCACTTTATGCTTACGTCAACACGGGTTTTGGACTGCAAACTTGAATAAATACTAAATGAATATTAACGCATAAATCTAACATACTAGCATCACCGCCTTCATATTTTTATGTAGAAAGGATGCATGATATGTATCCAAGTAACAATAACATAAGATGTTTCAGAAATAAACGTTCGAAGCAAATTAAATATTGAAACTAAGTTGAATGAATAATACACTTACATAAACATTCTTGGAATGATGAATTTCCACTCATTATTAATTAGTTAAGAAAAAAATGAAACAATGTAACACTAATACCGGTTTTCTATCGTACACAATTTAATCTAAATCCCGTCTTTTTCCATTTTCGGCTCCCCTCGCATACACAAGGGACAATATGCATACATATGGAGTGACAGAGAAAAATAAATGTGCCTGCATAATAAACTATGACAGAGCAATTGCATCAATCAACCAAAAATAATGTTATTAAAAACGGTATGTTTGCACTTCACTTGGGAGTTGTCTAAATGTTATATATCTTAAATAGTAAAAAAGCTAAACTTGCCGGTCGACACAATAAAGCAAATGTATTCTTTACGGTGCACATTTATGTAATGTACGTAAGGCCTTGTTAATGTCGTTGTTTCTTAATCATATTATTATGTTCTAGACCAAATCGATTGTTATTAATTTAATATGCAAATATCGAAAAGCAGCTTCTCTCTATATCTCTCACTCGCTCTCTATGTTGACCATTATTCCAAATAAGGTCGTCCATCCATGAAAGAAGAAAATCGAGGATGTTTGCTAGGAAATAGTGCAACCTCTCTGAACCTCTGAATAACGATATTAAATATTGCGTCATACAGAACAAATTAAGAGAGAGAGAGAGAGAGACAGAGAGAGAGAGAGAGAGTCAACTCTATCATTGGTAGTAATGTTGATTAAAGCAGAACATAACTTTAAATATATTTAAACAGTGTATTCATTTATAGTCTGTTCATAGTTTAACTTAGATTATATTTCACGCCCATTTATTTGCGCCGTTACCTCACAGCTATGATGAACGTTCTGTATTCTGAAATCAGCGTCTATGTATGAGTAGTGCTCTAATTTCTTCATTAAAACCATCTTTTATCTATAAAGCAGAAGTGTAACTTATATTGATTTAATTATTGTGAATCAAACTTGAAACAGAAAAATAAAAACAATCAACTTCTCAATATGAAACGATGATTGTGAAGAGGCAACGTTTTGTAGCGGAAACACTCGTCAGGAATGTGAATTAAATCGCCGAGTCAATACACAGTAGCCTCCCAGTTTATGGCAAATATATGTATTTGAATGTCATACAAATAAACTATATGTATAATGCGTAACCTGCATCAATGATATACCACTCGTTGTATAACATTTTCATTCACATGCTCAGAGACTTATATATATATATATATATATATATATATATATATATATATATATATATATATATATATATATATATATATATATATATAGTGGTATATATATATATATATATATATATATATATATATATATATATATATATATTATACAGAGAGAGAGAAAGAGAGAAAGAAAGAGAGAGTATTAAGGAGTCAGGATAGACTAAAGGCAACTGTATATCAACCAAGTGAATTATTTCTTCACTTCCCTGCCGATTGTGTCCGCTACAAAATGTAATTCTGTACACTCTTGAAGATATTTATTAACACGTCTGCTTCTGTATAAATTGATTTTGTTCCTTTTTAGTTCTCTTTCGATTCAACATTAATTAAATCAATATATGACACATTTACTTTTTAAACAGGAAAGATGGCCCTTATTGAAGAAAGTGTAGCACTAAAAACATTGGCCGCTCAGCCACTCTAGTTCCAGCGCTTGGAAATGATTGTGGCGTAGAAATTAAGCAAACTATGTTACTCAGAAGCGTTAATTAACATATATAAGGTATCTACATTTGATCTAAGTCATTTGTCAAGTTTAATTAGTATTACTACCAACCATAAAATTTTATCTCTCAATTTTTCTCTCTGCCTTTATTTTTTATTTATTTATTTAGACCATTATAATATTTATAAGAAACAACTAGAACAGCAACAAAGCATATTAAAGACAATAGATAATGGTAGCCATCTTACCAAGCAATTAAATGTATACTGTGGACAAACAAGTGAAAATGTGTATCATGGATTATATAAATAATGTATATGAGCCACAATAAATATATGCATGTACTGTTATTGCCAACCATCAGTGAAGGCTACTTAGTGTAGCCCAAATCATTTTTCTCTCACTCTAGATGTATGCATATGTTACCCTTATTTATTTGGAGAGGGTGGAGCAGAAATAAGAGAAATGATCGCGATTAAATTTTGCACCATATTAAAGTCATTTAGAAAATAGGACTACGAATTCTTATTATTTGTATTCGTCACTAATGGTACCAATGGAAATTTGTCATTAAATCAAAATCAAATGTTCACTAATGTATACGATAGTGCATTATGCTTCCATGGGCCAATCCGAATTTGTTATACTACTAATCTTGGTATATCAAATTGCTTAATACCATTTTACCAACACTTGTTATGCTATGAAATTGATAATGTATGATATATAAGTGTCATGATAAATATGCTACTACATAAATACAAAAGCAGCAGTGACAAATACACGCAGACTAAAAACGAATAGACATACGTGTGCCTAAGCATGTGTAAACAGGTATTCTTACAATACAATGCATTAAATATATACAACCTAAGGACGTGTAAACAGGTATTATTACAATATAATGTATTAAGTATATAAAACCTAAGAACGTGTAAACAGGTATTATTACAATATAATGCATTAAATATATACAACCCAAGAACGTGTAAACAGGTATTCTTACAATATAACGAGTTAAATATATACAACGTATTAACGTGTAAACAGGTTATCTTAGAATAGAATGCATTATATATATATATATATATATATATATATATATATATATATATATATATATATATATATATATAACCTAAGAACGTGTAAACAGGTATTCTTACAATATAATGCATTAAATATATAAAATATGTACATTGGATGAAAAACAAATATTGGTTTATTTACTTATAATACGTATTACTGTTTGCCAGAAGGCGCATTGCATACTGTGGTGAAATAGTAACAATTGTTGGTTTATTTACTTAGAATGTACATTACTCACTGCACGGAAGTCACGCTATAAACACGTTTCATGCAATGTTAACAAACATATTATTGACTTATAATAATATGGAGAAGAAAGAAAATACTGTAAAAAGCAAGGCTGATTATTCTATAAATCATGAGTATAAATATTAAACGTTGATGCTATGAGTTATTGCTCGCAAATAATCTTCTGTCGGTACTGTTCCATATGTTGGGACCAAAGTCTGACACTGCTTACAATTAATGTAATATACGACAATGTTAGTTGATTAACACAGCTAAATTGTAAACGAGACCGTACAATTTACTTGTGCGTATTGGCTTCTCAGTTAACGTTTTTGTTTTGTCTTCTCAGCCAACCGTTTTATTTCTTTCTTTTCAACCATATATATGTATACTTGCTGACTTGTATTGCGTCCATTTGTCGGGATATTTATCATTGGGCACACAAGTCGGCGCGCAATTATCAGCACGTTTATGTGGGTGCACTTTTGATGTGTTCGTGTTTGATACGGTGCCATTATATATATATATATATATATATATATATATATATATATATATATATATATATATATAACTTTCACTTATTCCCACTACATTTGCAATTGAAACCATAATCTGTCTTACTTCGCCATCCTTGACACATAGTACACTGAAACATAAAAGGAGAAAAGTTCATATATATTGCAAATTTAACGTTATATACAAAAAACGTCAGTAGAAGTATTTTTGCTCATTTGACATCTGCATTATATCTATGCATTAACCGATATATCTAAGCCGACTCAAGTAGCATTGAGAATGATACATATCCAGCCAACGGAAACAAACAAGCGCACTATGTACAACTAAGTACAAACAGACATACATAAAAGTAACAGTAAAGGAGCAAACTCCACAAGTTTTGTCAAATCGTAAACCGTAGGTAGATAGGGAAATTCCTTATCATGGACTTAGAATGAGATAAGCATGGTATTTACAGAATCAAAATTAACATTACAGGTCATGTTGATAATGACCATGACTTTGGACAAGTTCAAGTCCAACATAAAATTACCCATAACATATCATGCATATAATGGATAACAAAACAGCGAACTTAAATATAAATAACACCTACCCTCATAAAGAAACATGTATGCAATGAAGCTTTATTTCATCTATTGACCATCAACCGAACAAGTCATGACAATTTGCATGAGGTGAATTATTATTAGGAAAACAATGTATTTATGAAACAATGTTGACTGAACTTAGAAAATTACAAGAGGAACGTTTCATCCCAAACGGCATCACTTGGTATTTATGAAGTCTATCAGGGATCACGAGTGCTGACATTTCCTTTTCATTTACCTTTCGTGGAATAGTCAATTTAAAAGGTTATATTCTCATGATATATTTGTATACAATTCGGTCAAATAGTCTTGGCAATGAAAATGAATTATGAATCTGTTTTCGTTACACTATTCGCTTTTGTATAGTCAGTGTAAATTATATGTTATCAGGAAGTTATACGTGGTGAACTAAGTCACTTTTCCTAGTTATATGAAATCATTATCAAGCAAAAAGGTTTCATCTAGCAAGTAAGTTGGTTAAGAGGTGTGAAGATCACCTTGAATAGAATGAACCCACAAACAGAATAAATAATCGCTGAATAACAGGCAGGGTTCCAGAGTAGAATAAGCACAACATACATCGTGTCTTCATATATTTCAAAATATACAGAGTATGGCATGATGCTTGGTGGGCCACATTGAAGAAGTACAACATGGGTCAAACGGTGACCAATACCATCAAGCAGTTTTACGGCAAGGCTACCAGCGAAGTAATTGCTCAATGCTATATAGGGAACTGGTTCAGGACAACAGTTGAGTACGTCAAGGCTGTCTGCTGTCACCCACGCTTTTCAGAATCTACTTAGAGCGCGTCATGAACGAAGCCCTAGAAAACCATTGTGGGGTAGTCAGCATTACTTCACCAACCTACGCTTTGCAGACGATATTGATGAGCTGGCATACATTGAAGATGATCTCGCCATCTTAGTGAAGAACCTGTTTAAAACATATTCCATATTTGACATGGATATAAGCGCTGAGATAACAAAGTTGATGACAAATAGTTGCAAACAAATCTCAACCAAGATTAAAGTCAGATGAACTGGAGACAGTGGGTAATTTACAATATATTGGTTCCATAGTCACATAAAAGGGATCAAGAGCAGATACTTTTTCACGAGCACCACAAACTACGGAAGCTATCTCAAAGCTAAGACCCATCTGGAGGGACAAGAATATACGTCTGAAAATTAAAATCAGACTATTGAGAGCACTTGTCATCTCATTCTTTTTTGTATTCATGAGAGGCCTGAACCCAGACAGCGGAATTACAACAAAGAACCCATGCACTGGAAATAATATGCTATAAAACCATCCTTTCTGACTTGACCATGTCTCATATCATGTTCATAATTTTATCTTAAATGGGGCACTGGGGTTGTTTTGAGGTTAGTGAACACATCATGCATAGATAATGTTTATCCTATAAGTCTCAATTAAGATTTCAGATAACTGTTAATGTGCAAATGTTTATCTCAGTCTAGGAACAGCATGCTTAATCCACATATACTCATATGTTTTACCTGATGACTACAGCATGCTTGTTTATTCGTTTACTAACACTTATCGTATTTATGTATGTATGTATGTATGTATGTATGTATGTATGTATGTATGTATGTATGTATGTATGTATGTATGTATGTATGTATGTATGTATGTATGTATGTATGTGTGTGTGTGAATACAATTTACATCGTAATGCCTTGATATTTTATTTATTTATTGTGCTTTGATAAGGAGTCCCCAACATTTTAGTTCCAGAGGTTAAAACACACATGTGGCATATCTTAAAACCCGAGAGCAACGATGTGTAGAGTTGTTACTTCGAAATGTGAAGCTATAGTTAGACATGGTAAATCTTTCCACAACGAGCTGAGCAGTTGATCTGCATTCAAAATAATGTCTTCCATATTATCCAATCTGCAATCATATTTAAAATAAATGTCTCTGCTTTATAAAATAAGGTGTGTGATCTAATACATGCATTAGTAATCGCCTTTATAGCCTTTTGTATTAAATATAAAACTATCTAAATTTTATAATTGTCGATTGATTATAAGTTATAATTTATACAGATGACATCTGAATTATGCGACGACTAATAACAAAGCCATTATGTTATGTCAACATTTTCTTCAAACAGAGGTTATTCTTCAATTACAATTCGAGTTATCAAATGTCTGTCTGATGAAGTTTTGCGTCCGCGATATTTACAGTTATTTCGTAACGTTCGAGTTTTTTAACATATATCAGTGTCAACAAATATCTCCGAATATTAATGCGACGTCAATCAGCTTGTGAACATTAATTTGTTGATGTGCATTCAATCGTATACATTACAATATTTGATATAGCTTAATACTTACCACATTGGATTGCAAAGCAAGCCAGTCCCTTCGACATTGTTGATATTGTTACCATGACAATACAAATGAGATAGATACACTGAAAGTATACTTTAAAGTGCCGCATATAAATAAATACAATCTTAATAGTACTATGTGCTAGCTCGAAAGCTAGCATAATTCCTGAGATGATCTGTTATATTTACTTACTTGCTATTTTCCAATGCTTGCATAATATACGAGATGATCAAGGATATTTACTTACATAATGTCAGGATTAATGTTCATAACTAACGTAGACACTTACCATCTGAAATGAAGAAAATCATACAATTAGTGCTTTATCATTAATGTAGGTATTTACCATATGAAATGAATGAAATCAAACGATTAGTGCTGTAACATTAATGTTGGTACTTACCATGTTTAGTGAATGAAGCCACCAAAATAGCGCGCATCATTATTTAGACACTTTTGCACAGAGTGCTTTGTTATATATAGATTTCAATTGATATTCAGTACAGTACACGACTGTATGGTATGTTATATTCTGAGTCTTATCGATATACTGAACAGTACACGACATATTTGCTCCTTACAGTATAGTATACCAGCGTAACGAAATCCAACTCATCACATGAAGTGAATGATACTCGTTTTAACCGTACGAGATCACTTAAATACATCGGCATATATATATATATATATATATATATATATATATATATATATATATATATATATATATATATATATATATATATATATATATATATAGACACACTAATGCATATGATTCCCACAATAGCCCTGACTAAATAAATATATGACAAAGTGTGACAATAAAACTCAATTGAAATTCATTGCAGCTGCGTTTTTTATGTTATAAGACACATGTTCTGGTACAAAGACACTATCTGAGTTGGATGACTTATAATGTAAAAGTGAACACACATAATTACAACCTAAACCAGAACAATTGTTTCGTGCAACTGAAAAGTTTTCTAGAATTATTGAAAGAACAAAAATTAACATCAAAGTTCTTAAATGATATTGACGACAAACACTGTACAAGTGCTTAATATGAATTAATACTAAGATATTAGAACTATCAGAAACGTAGCTGATAAATAATACACATGAACAAGGTATTAAAATATTACTTTACAAAGAAATTTTCTGGGAGAAAACTGAGATCAAATTTAGTTTCTAGCACAAGAGTTTAAGGAAGGCAAAGTTTCGCTATTTATATATTCACAAGAATTAAACAAGGTATATGCAAACGTCATACAAACAATGAGGTCATTAACAAATTTCCAGCATATTTATATGACCGTGAGAGATTGGCACCGATTTTAAGGCAAGGAAACGACAAGATTATAACTCATTATTAGGTGATATATTAACACGTGTTTCTCTCATAGGTTAAATGCCCATCCTAGGATATTAAACATGAAATACTGTTCGATATACGAGCATAAATATAAGAATGAAATTGAAACAATAGGTAAGCCGCGAGTTTAGACTTCAGACCTCTTGTGTGACAGATGTGTCATAAAATGTTTGAACTTTACACTCAAAACAGTTAACAAAGAAAACATTGGTATACGCAAGTCGATGAGAATTTACAAGAGAAAAACAAATTGTAAGATAAAATATAAACAAAATTGAGACACTTCAAGGTTCGGACTCGCGAACCTTTCTCTGACAATTGGGACATTAGCACACACAATAAAGTTTCAATATAGCCATATAAAAAGTCAGAAATAAAAAGAAAGGAAGAGTAGAAAAAAACTTAAAAATGAAAATAAAAACAAATTTATTCAAACCTCGGATACCAGTCGGGATTGATTAAAGAAGGTTTATATGTCAAAATAGATGAAGATATCAATATATATTGGCGTGCGCGAGCTAAAAAAGCTTGAAACGGGTGTGTTTTACTTGCAAGTTTTAATTATCCTAATTTAAATTACGTGTGCATTTCCGTCACATAGTTTGTCCTTTGCTTCTGCGTTTGCATTATGTTATCAATCCGAAAGAAAACACTGTTTAGCACGCTCAAGTGTACGAGGTAAACTTCTCCAATTTCGGCGACATGGTGAAAGTAACGAGAGACATACATGACAAACATAATTTACTTCCCTCAATATAGAGCGAAAACATGGAAACAACTTATATGATAGTGAATGAAATTGAAAATGGTCATATTCAAATGACAAGTACGGACATATTGATCATTCGAAATGGGTTCCAGAGGTGTCCGAACCAAATAAACTACAGTTTAATGAGCTGATGTGTCAATATTATTGAGGTATTATAATGGTATCATAAACCATGGTTTTCAATAAATTAACAGTAAATATAAAATAGTTACTTAATCCATTGTTTATGAGCAATTCTTTAATAGTATTGAATGTTAAGATTAATCCTCTCAACGCGATTTAATATAGCTATTCGACGCTTTTAAGTATGATGTTTATGTGCTAGGTGTAATCTTTTTCGCATCGAGAGTCAATCAGGACGTATGTCACATGGGAGAAACGAATGACATTAAAACAAATTCCTGAGCAAGATTTATTATACCTTCCTAAGCCACAATAAAGTAAGGTTCTTGACCATAGTATATCTCAAGGACCACGGTTCTTGGTTTGACATCTATAGGGCTATGGTGTTTTAAAATTACTTGCCAAAAACGACTACTATCCTTTTCACTGATTTGAACTTCCGATAAATCAAGTTTCCGTAGATAATGCGTTTAAAAGCGCACTGTGGTGAAATTCTTATTCACAACTAAGAAACAAAAACAAAAATCATAATACTATATATTAGTTCATTTCTTGTAGTTATTGATTTTCAAGTCTGACCGCAGGAATTGTAAGTTACGAACTGATGAACGATTTAAACTTTGCTTTATTGTATCGAATAATCCCTATAATATCTTACCTAACTAAAGAAGCATTTACAAATCTCTTATGATATTTGTATTTGTTAGGAATCCATTTTATAAAATGCTTATCATGTGAGAAGTTATATCCTCATATGTTATATTTGTAATTGTGGCCATGAAATACAAATTCAAACTTTGGCTGAGAGAAAAATCAAAGAAATTCTAAGAATTAATCTATATCAGTAAAAACAGCAATAGTGAACAAGATTAATGTAACCATTAGGATTGTCAAAATAAGGAAATGTCAGGTTTTAACCAAAAGATATATATATATATATATATATATATATATATATATATATATATATATATATATATATATATATATATGTGTGTGTGTGTGTGTGTGTGTGTGTGTGTGTGTGTGTGTGTGTGTTATAAATTACAATTTTAATTATCATTTTTTCTGAAACATTTATAGAATGAAAACTTATTGTAAAAGACAAGAGACGTAAATAGTTATTCTAAGAAAAATGCAAAAAAAAAATCATTTTTTTTTAAAACCATGGACATACTTATAAACTTGTCCTTTTGCTTCATTATTTATATATCTTGCATCATGGACCATTTAGGTCCAGGTTGCATACATTTATGAATTGATCTTGATTGTTAGTATTTATGCTGTATGTGTATTCTTGTCGGTATTAGTGTACCAACACAGTTCTCTACAGACCAGATTCTATTTATTCACTTTTTGACTTGACCATCCTACCTTTGTTTTTACGTCTGGTTGAAATAATTATACACATTTCATTCTTTCATCAAGTCAAAACATTTAATACTTTATCGAGTTGTAATTGTTTAACTGTTTAATATCTTAACTTATAATAACCATTTTAAGTAAGAATTACTAGAAGCATTAAATGATCACGAAATAATATAGATAATATGTACTATATCTCTAAAAAGCAGATATATTGTTTCCGTAGATATTAAACTTAGAGAAGAAAAAGGCTTAACAGATTGTCAAAACTCGTCACAATGTTTAAATGGAAATATACAGGGTACACAAAGTCAATATAACACATTAGTAATGTACTATTAAGACATTATCATCAGTTTTAATTATACGGATGACAAATTGCATTTGTTTAAACATTCTTTAAACATCAGCATTAATTTGGTACTATGGTTGTGTTGTAGGGTTTAACGCCATTTTTCAGCACACGATATGCTATTCATGGCGGCCACTATTACTGGTGGAGGAATAACACGGGAAAACTCACTGGAAAGAATCACCGTCCCAAGGGAAGTTACTGTGAAGCTTTCGCACATACTCACATGGGCCAAACCTGAGACCCCAGCTGACGCAGACAGAAGTGAGATGTCAGTTATCAGTAACAGGGAGCGCTTCATAAAACTCGGCCACTCGGAGCCCCTTTGTAATATTGTATATCAAACAAGTTATGAGAAGGTTAAAAACAACGTGTTAATATAAAATCAGACTCATCACTCAAACAATAATGACGTTAATGTAAGTATAATGTTGGATGTGTATAGAACTGATAAAAAAATAATGTCCTGCACGTGCTTTATATACTAAACATTTGAAGAAAGACTACAGCGGTTCGTGATAGTAAAATGTAGACTTTTCCTTTGCAAAGTCTGAAAGATATCAAATATAAATTTAAAGCCACAACATTTTGAAATAGGCGAAATAAAATCTGACTATTTTATTGCACTAAACCTCAATAGGAAGTATGTTTAGAACAACATACTTTTCAAGATATGCACTGGATGCTCGCGGGTTTATTGCAGTGCTGACATAAGAGGGAGTTTAATTTGCTCCGTTTACACATAAGGATTATATGCACGTGATCCTCTTTTACAACATTTGATTTTTAATCATGTCGTTGTTACAATTATTAAATATCTATTTTAAATCTCGCAGAACAATTTAGTAGACGTCCAAAGTATGTACAACGCCGAAGATGTTAATGTATCTGTGACGACATGTATTATGTTGTTTGAACTAAATTATCAGTATGTACAAAATTAGCTATTTGTTTTATAAAATCAGAAAATCATTTATCATGATTATAATATATAGCATGATATATATCAAGTGCAATGTATAGACACAGACCCAAATAATATGTTTGCTTCTATTGAATGTACGTCACATGGTAAAGAAATTACAATACAATAGACACAGACCCAAATAAAATGTTTACGTGTATTAAATATAAGATACATGGTAAATGCATTCCAATAAAACAGACACAGATCCAAATAAAATGTTTACTTCTATTAAATATAAGATACATGGTAAATGCATTCCAATAAAAGAGACACAGACCCAAATAACATGTTTACTATAGATGACTATGATATTAATCCCACACACATAAAATACATTATAGCTCTATTTGGAATGTTTACAGATTACAGGAAATAAATAATGCGGGTAAAGTAGAAACTAAACCTCGTTTAAGAAACAAAATTTGACTTAAATAATAAACAGTTTGAAGAATTTTGCAAAAAATAACACCAAGAATGAATATCTATAATAGGAACCTTAATAAGAGACGTACATTATGATGACGTCATTGGGCTTTATAACATGGCACCACGCGGAGTGGACAGGCCTGCGAAACAGTTTGAAAAAGACACCATCAAGAGAATGTCATATTTAGAGTACGATCATCAACTAATGAACTTTAGATTTATATTATCTACACCACTTCCTCTGTGCAGCTCCCTTACTGCACATAGAACTCAAATGTGTGCATATCTTAAACAATTATGGACATTTCTTAACTTTAAATACAATAAATAATAAGATACGACCCAACTCGAGCCGGGAAAAGTACAATTTAAAAAATAAACATATGCACGGACCCCGACTCGAACACAGTCGTACTCAAGAGAATTAAATATACAGAAAGCAAAGAACGTCAAGATATAAGAAATAATCAGTAAACCAATGAGTATGTTTTTTTTTAAAAATTAGTACACCAGTCTTTGCGGAAAATTTAAAATTTAAAATTAAAATTCAGAGAATGGAATAATACAACGGGTCATGATCAGCTTATAGGTCGATATCACCAAACAGGACAACAGGAAATAAATTGACATAAAATGGCTATCCTTGCAAAGACACTATATATATATATATATATATATATATATATATATATATATATATATATATATATATATCACTAACACAAATAGCACACTCAGAATGCAAGGGACCTCTGGCCAAGGTGAACTCTATGAACTGGGTTCTGGACTCCGAGGATAGGTACATGCAACCTTCTCGGACATACTTCCTTATAGACACACTAGAGAATAATTATAATTATTCATACCTCTTTTAAACATTGCATAATCCCGATGGGATAAAATGAAATTAAATGGAGATTTAATTAAAAAATTAAAAACACAAAACTACACATCAGGAGGCATACACCCACACATAAAAACTTTTTTGTACAGATTACAGGTTTGTAAAAATTATTATTATTTTTATTATAATTTGTTGTTTTTATTTATAATTATATTTGTGGTATAAATCATAACCATTTATCATCTCTATTAAAATCCTCATGGCTGTCATAAAATTCTTCTTCCCCTTTTTTGGCCCTATCTATTCTTCTGTTCTATTTCCTTCTTAATGTGTCCTTTTCTCTCAATTCTTTTTTTTCTGTTTGGTTATTGTTTTTTTATTGTTTTTGTTTCCTTTGATCGTTTTTCTGAGCATGGTTTTCATGCTATTTTCTGCTGTTCCAATGGATCTTTATTTGGATTTAATTATATTGTTTTCTCCATTGGTTGTTTCCTGTTGTTCTCTTTTACATTCGCTGTTTCTGGCTGCACTATTTTTTTTCTTTAGGTAGTTCTCGGTTGGTCCCTAATATATTCTCTGTTTCCGGTTGCGTTTTCCTGCAGGACTGTACTTTGTGTTGCCTGATGTTTTTCATTGTTTACTTGAGTTTTTGTGATGCCACTCTTCATTCTTTTAGTGCTTAGTTTATCCTTTTGTTGTTGTTGTAGTCTCCCTTGGTACCGTTTTTGTTGTGCCTGTTTCTGTTTCCTTAGTATCCCTTTGTCCTGTTGTTGGCGTAGTTTCTGGTCCGGTTGATGTTGTTATTTTTGTTGTGTTCTCCCTCTTTGTCTGTCATTATTTTGGGGACATTTGAATGGCGTATGACCGGTCCCATCGCACCTGTTGCATTTTCTGTCATATGTACATCCTTTATACCATGCTTTGCAAGACCTCCGTACATAAAGTATGACCTTTTTATAGCTTTGAGATGCATTTTCTCTACTTCAAGTATCTTCATTCCATCGTAGATTTGCGTTGTCGGGATATTCGCCATCCTTGATGATATTAGTTTTACTTCAAATGTTTCCTCGATGTGTTTTACCACAGTTAATAGTGATGTCTCTAGGGGAATATCGGAAATGCTCAACTGTCCGGTTCTCTTTCTGAACGTATTTTCTGTATGAGCTGGTTGTTCCGCAATAATTATCCTTTTAGATGTCGTGATATCCCCATTTGGTAGTACGGGTTATTTCCCTTTGGGTCTAGTAATACAGCCTTTATACGCTGGAACAGAGTTTTCTTCTATATCCTGGATCCAAACTTTGTATCGCTACCATCACCTATGTTGCACTTATGAAGTTTTCCCTTGGTATTCTGGTCATATTGAGAAACTTTGCATTCTTCTTTGTATTCACATTGAAGGTTATTTTCGTCATCGTGTTCTACATGTTTGACCTTGAACTATTTTTCAAGGTTCCTGATTTATCTCATATTTTCAATCCTGCTGCCTGCCATTTCTCCATCTTCTTTGCTTTATACTTTTTAATCTGTATTCTCTTTGTTTAACTTTTCATCTATTTGATAATATCATTGTTATATTCCGTAGCGTTACATGGTCTGTTTCGTGCACGCTATTGTGATTATAAACACTTACTTGACTTCAACAACAAGTATTAGTATGGCGCGTTTACATTCAAAGCAGAATATCAAATACATTCGAATATATAAACAATAAGATAGTACATATGTGAATGTAAGGACTTAACCATTTTTAGAAACAATCACATTTACAAAGGTATCAACCATGTCATAGGGTTAATCCCATAACTAAATAACTAACACGAACATTGCATTACCTTGGTTGTGCAAGGTGCATATAATCTTAATCGTTTCGCATCGGCAACAAAAATGTTTGTTTTCGTTATTTTCACACACACGATACGTATATATAGATTTAAAATAGTGTGTATATATGAAAACCAAAACAATATTTAATTGTATTTAATGTATTTGTTTTGGTATTAGCAAAATGTCTGTTTGATAGTGACTTACCAGACAACATCGGCTCTCCGTCAAATGCGACCAAATAAACAAGTTTCAACAAGTAAAACCTTCTCAACACTTGCCTGAATAACATAGTGAAGCCATGACCATGACGGATAAGTCCGTTGCAGCACGTATATGAACAATCTAGAGAAACCACGACAGCGTTGAATAAGGCCTTTCAAACACTTACATGAAGAATATACAGAAACCAAGAGAGTAATGGCATGCAGTACCACTTAATGGTTTTCGCTGAATCTTTTCTCCTTTTATACTACTTTGATTGTTTTCTCTTATATCTTTACATTTAAGCTACGTAATAACGTCAAACAATTCGTTGCATTTTGAGAATTGTCAAAGGGTGTAATACATTTTCCAATCTCATATCTCAAGTGCGCTCGTATTTCCTTATTGTGGTTATAATACCTTGAAACTAGATATTTGGCATCACATTTCCATCAAAAGAACACAAACAAGGCAATAATAAAGTCCAATGATAGTGTAATACATGACATATTCACATGCATCATACAAAATATCTTATAAAATGCAACATGTATATTTATTTCAGCAGAACAGAACATTCTTTTCAGATATATTACTTACCCATGTCTTGATTTCTACATCCTGAAACGAACATAAGGACATTGATATTAGTATGGTTGAGATAACTGTGCTTTATTTCGTTTAAGAAAAAATAATCTTAGGAGATACATAATTATAAATACAGTGCTTAACATCTGTATCACCATCATCATTCACACGTACCTTCAAAAAGGCTTCAGAGTCGTTGGCATATATATTATTTCGTAGCAGCCAGACCCATGTATCGACCTAATAATAATCACGATCTATACACAGCCATTACGATGTCCTTATACAGACATTAGAACATGTATCAATACTAATAGAGGTTTATATATATACACTGGAACAGAATGGACATTGTTATGATTAGATTTCATATAATGATGCAATTTAATTACATGAGGTAGAATGAATATCAGTTTCCTACAGGCTAGATAAAACTGGAATGGATAATTGACGAAAATTTGAAGTATGATCTAAGAGTAGAAGGCACACACCGCCTCTTCTGTAAGCAAATTCCCATAGTATAATGTTACGTATTATTATTGATACAAATTTGGTTAGTATTGTCAAGTATTCTCTTATAAATGAAGGTTTTCTGTTACAGCAGAGGATTTAAGCATTTGATTAAAATAAAAACTTTAAATACACTATTATAGTGAAAGGCCAATTCATTATTTTGCTGACTTCTTTCATGTAAGGTTGTATGTCTTTCTCACTTGTGTTATATGTTTCTAGACCTAATAAAGCTTGGACTCTCCTTTGCATGCATAATATAAGTCAACCTCGTTTTCTTATATCTAATATGGGTAGTATGCTTATTCATCAAGTTGTCTTTATTTGGTGTCTTTTTAAAACCACTTTATTTATTGCTAAACATTTAACACCTCAATAAATATATTTCCTTTTGTTTTAATTTATGTAAATGTTACTAGGCCGTGAAAAAGAAAACGTAGTCTAATATATATTTAGTTTTTCAGATGTAATCATAAACTTGTGGTGGAAACATACAGTAGGTAACGACATGTAGAAAAGCAATCTGAATCGCTAGTGAAAACTATTACATGGAGCTTTTTAATTTAATTTTAGTGGTTCATATCATCATATGTAATGATTTACGTCACTCATAACTACATAGATATTACTGCATCGAACACAGCAATCATGTTCGGAAAACAAATTGAGCCTGATTAAACTCAAGACACTTACCTTCTTTTTCCAATGTAACTGAAACCCATTAAACGATTAGCTGTTTTTACTTACGTAAAATCATGAGGCATGTTCATTGTGAATGTAAATACTTACCTTGAACTGAAATAGAAAAAACAATACAATTAACATATTATCACTTTATAGAAGCACTACAATAAGATCATGTTTTATTTGCTGTAAAATACTCACAATCTTCATTCAATTGACGGACCTAACAATACGCGATTCGACACCGGGTAAACATGCCTTTCGCTTGTTCCAATGTGTTTTTTAAAAAAGATACTATCATAACACTACTAAAATATTAATTGAAATAAAATAGTATGCAGTACAATATGAATGAATGTATGCACAACAAAAATACATCTGACGATTAAAACACACATGTGCCCTCTTCTTATTCGCATACCGAAATTGTGAATACATATAGAAATTTACAGTTTACATGTATAAAATAATCTTCTATGTCCATCTGTAAAAATGTTGAAAATACCTAATCCATCCTTCCATCCGTACATACATACATACATACATACATACATACATACATACATACATCCATCCATCCATCCATCCATCCATCCATCCATACATACATACATACATACATACATACATACATACATACATACATTCGGATTTTTCCAGAATACCGCTGGAAATGAAAGTTTAAGTAATGGTCCTTATGGAGTTGGCGGAGAACGCTATAATTATGGCATGTTTGAGCTGATCTTTCCAGAAACCCGCTTGATGGATTTGTATTTTCAGCAACAAATTGAGACCTAGTTGTAAAGCATGTAACACAGTCAAATATCACTGTATACAGTGATTACAGCTGTCGTAGGGATACGTAGATCCGGATTTCTTAAACGAGCAAAGATATTTGACAAAAAGCCACAATATGTACTTAATTAGTTTCTCCGTTGTTAAATTATTATTTGTTTCATTTCACGACAGCGTTTATCATATGAGCCATGTAGCATCATTACGTATGAGACCTCATCTTCAGCAATCGACAGTAACAATAATACCGGTAATCGAGAAAGAAAGCTTTAATTTGTCAGACTTAGACACTGGTCCGCATATAAGGCGACCACCCCCACCACCCCACCCCTCTACTAGGCTTTATAGCTTTTATAAACAATTCGGTTTATACGTGAGTATATAAGGCGGTTGCTAACGTTCTCCTCTCTGCAGAAAATTGATTAATTGCCTACAGTTATA
This sequence comes from Unio pictorum, assembly GCA_030141615.1. Classification (NCBI taxonomy): domain Eukaryota; kingdom Metazoa; phylum Mollusca; class Bivalvia; order Unionida; family Unionidae; genus Unio; species Unio pictorum. The sequence goes on from JARLTB010000114.1 coordinate 2,331,519, forward strand.
AAAGATAATGTATTATCTTGATTTTGTTAGGACAGGAGGGCACATATTTTTAAGCTTATCGATGAATTTCCGCACTCAAAAGATAATTAGCATTTTCTTTCCAGCTTAATTACATGATAATGCGGTACATTCATAGTAGGTAAAACTGATATGACTTATCGGAACCTTAAAAAAGAAGCAAATTTTGAATTCACACTGGTGAGCAATATTTTATCGCAAACCATAAGCTTTGACTCGGTATCTGCATCAGCTTTTACTAGATATTGGATACTATATTATTTACGGATTGGGTTCGATTCTAATGCTTCATTCACAAAAGTTCACTGGATCAAAATTTTGGATTACTATTAAAGTGCATTAATAAGTTTTTCTCAATGTTTATTCCCAACAAATGTCATTTAAATCAGAATATATTTTGAAAGTTATATACATTATACAATAAATAAGAATGTATAGGTTTCTCTACTAAAATGTTTCTATAGTATATATTAATAGTGAAGACAGAAAAGGCAAATCTGTATTACAATAACGAAGTTTGAATGACATATATTAATATTAAATACACCTAATGATATATATTAATTTTAAATATAGCTAATCTGAATTGACCTTGACAGTAACATAGTGTAAATTTAAACCTCCTTTTGTGAATGTGCTTGCAGATAAAGGTTGATAGCTAAATTTAGAAACGGTAGCTAGTTGATGAATTATGAAAAACATGCATGACATTAGTTTAATTGAAGCTGTGCCATATAAGTGAACTATTAAAAAAAAAAACTTCTGATATAGCTGCCTTGTTACATACATACATCTTTGAATAGAGTTCAATGTTTCAGTCATTGGCTGAATATTAAGACTGGATGACTTGTAGGTATATTGCTTTATATTGAAAACTTTGTGCACGAAACGAATTCTTGTTGACACAATCGTATTTCTTCGCTTTAATGATTCGTATACAGTATCCTTCTGATGATATAAAACTATTACAATGTTTGTATCATAATTAGGCCACATAAGGACTGATAAATGCTGTGAGGCAACATTATATAAACTGTTGCATTGTCTGCAGAAACGGGATCATCATATTTTTAAAATTAATGAAGATATTATTAAATATAGTGTTGTGTGTATTGTAATGTACCGTGAATAATGCAATATGATGCATTGATTTTTTCCATATATTGTTATATTATTTTTTAGTCCCTACCTAAGAAACATATAATTGCCCTGATATTATTCATCACCTATGATACTGATCATTAATGTAACCAATTACAGATACGGTGAATATTTTAAATATCCACATTGAAACTTATGATGAAAAACATACATATTTTAAATGGTACAGTAATTGCATATTTCGTTATAATACCTCATGAGTAGCTGGCACCCTTTGAGCAAACTCCAATGTTTTTCGCTCAATATATGTCAACCAGAGCAAACTCCAATGTTTTTCGCTCAATATATGTCTACCATATGTCTATGTTTTTCGCTCAATATATGTCTACCATATGTCTATGTTTTTCGTTCAATATATGTCTACCAGAGCAAACTCCAATGTTTTTCACTCAATATATGTCTACCATATGTCTATGTCTTTCGCTCAATATATGTCTACCATATGTCTATGTTTTTCGTTCAATATATGTCTACCATATGTCAATGTTTTTCGCTCAATATATGTCTACCATATGTCTATGTTTTTCTTTCAATATATGTCTACCAGAGCAAACTCCAATGTTTTTCACTCAATATATGTCTACCATATGTCTATGTTTTTCGCTCAATATATGTCTACCATATGTCTATGTTTATCGTTCAATATATGTCTACCATATGTCAATGTTTTTCGCTCAATATATGTCTACCAGAGCTATTCAAGTTATCGATACCCAAATACATATGACGTCATTGCGTCCCTTTTTTCTTCGTATGTTTGACTTGTAAAACAGATGTTGTGTTTCCGCAGGTGTTTTGTCTTTTTGTATCTGTTTGTTACGGTGTTTTTAAGCTATTTGCACGTAAATGAATCTCTTGTTCAATATATGTATATAATCTGAAAATTAGCATCTGTTTGCATCTGGTTATTTTGGCACTTGTACAAATTAGGGAATTTTTACAAGAGCCAAAAACAAGCTCCAGATACAAGCATATACTAATTTTCAAATTATATGCATATATTGAACACTATATTCATTTATGTTCGAATAGCTTAAAACAACGTTAAGGTAATAAACCGATAAAAAAAGAAAATAACACCTGCAGAAACACGTGTATGTGGTTGAAACTCAAGGGACATGTGTTGAATTTAATTCTTCCGAGACAAAAAATTGTGAACTTTAACATAAATATATATTTGATTACAGAGTTTCTACATATTCCAATCGATGTGTTATATAAATATTTAATACAACATACAACTAGTAAGATTAAATTATTTTCTGTAAAGAAATGAGCATTGTAACATTTGTAAATGGTCATAGTCGAAGGAAATATTAGCTTAGTATAACATACACTAAAAGTCAATGTTTTAAATGAAATCTAAGGATACCATAAGTGTATCACTCTATATGTATCTCATTCACAATATCTGTGTATTTAAAAATGTCGTAGTGTGAAGATTGCAATGATAGGTAAGTACATCTATGCCCGGATATGGTGACTAAGGTATTAGTCTAAAGACTGCAAGAGCCGATGCATCCTAAAGTACCCTCGCTAGGATGATGAACATATTAGTCTATATTATGGTTTTTATTTGTTGATGTATTTCTTTAGCTCCAATTGTCAGCACAATATATGAAATACATGGCGGCCAGTATAAATGTTGGAAGAAGAACACGATACAACTTCAGAAAGAACCACCAATCCACGAGAAGCTTTTGGTAAAAATCCTCACATACTAACATTAGGCGAACACGAGACTCGAACCCCCGCAGTCAGTGGTGAGATGGCCATGACCCGTATCGGCGATCGCTTTAGACCACTCAGCCACTTGGGGCAAGACCAAAGACTGTAACGATACGCAAATCCCGTGAATAACATGTGTGTGTTCATTAGTACATTCAATTCTAGACTATTGTACCTGAATTCGTCCTGGTTCGTCACAACATCTACTTGAGAAACTTCAAAATGTTCATAACACAGCTGCTCGGATCATCTTTAGGGTACCTCGATCAGAGAACACCTAACCACTGCTCAGTACCATACACTGGCTAACAATTTTATATAGATTCAAACACAAACTTTGTTCTCTGTGCTATGTTTCACTGACAGACTCCATTCAAACATACATATCCGGCCTCACCCATGTGTATACACCAACAAGATCTTTGCACTCCTATTATGACAATAGTATATACATTTTTCCCATTATGAAAACGAAGTCATATGGACAACGTTCTTTTGCACACCAGGACGCGGCGATGAAATTATGCTATTCTGTAAACAAGTAATTAATACATAATATTTGAACCTCCAAATAACTGAATTTAAATAACATAATCACTTGCAATAACATGATAATTTATAATCCTTTAATTGTTGAAGTAAACGCAGCAAAAGCTGAATTGGTACATAAAATGCAACGGATGTGCGGGCTTTTGCCACTCATTTGTATAGAATGACAAATAGTAATTACTGATTGTAAGTTAGCTCCCTGGTATCCCTTTATAATACATTGCTTGCGGAATGAACTAAAAGAAACGAATGATGGTTTGCATACAATTTATTAAACCAGTACCAACCATACAATTTAAATAATAATGCATTTGTTATGAAAATATGATATCCTATACAACTGGTCATAACTCTTGACAAATCTTCCCGTATCGACGTTTATAGTAATTCACTCTCCCCGTATAGACATATATACCAATTACCTCTTCTCGTATATACATGCGTACTAATTAAATATTCCCGTATAGATATATATACCAACTTTTCTCGCATATATATTCATACTAATTAACTTTAAATGCATTACAAATTATAAATATCAACTTTAATGTTAACTGCAAGACTTCGGAACAATTGGAGTCATGCAAATACCAGCTGAATAAGGAGGCAAAGAGTTCCCAAGATATTGAGAGTCTTAACCTTAAACGCATTTAGCAGTAAAGGATTAAATTTGTCCATACCTATGAAAACTTGTCCCTTTAGGCGAGGAGCGTGCACGTATCTCACATCCACAAGTTATTGCATCTAGTCATTTTCCACACCACTCTCGCTTAGGTGGAATTGCCATCGACACATTGACTTCCATGAAAAACATATCTTAAACAAAACACATCCTTACATTTCTTCCACACATCGTTTAAACTAGCCCAAACAACACTCACACTGGAACAAAGGTCAGTTCATTACTTATCCCTCTGCCGCCATCCTCCAAGTAGATAAAACAACCTAACAGAGTGTCTTTTTTGGAGCAGTTTCGGAATATTTTGGAATATGATAATGTGATAGGTGACAACCTGCTTTTCCTTGGAGATTTAAACTTTCACTGTCCTTCAAACCCATAAACATCACACGATTGCATTCATGTTTTCAACCTTAAACAGTCAGTTTACCAAACAACCCATAAACGTGGTCTTATTTTAGACTGAATTGTCATAGACCTGATGATATGAATGTACAGTTCACCCTTGTATCCCATGATATTTCATCAGATAACAGCTGCATATATGGCATTTGGACGTATCAGTACTTAACCCAAAACCTTTGTTTGCTACTAAGAGAAACCTCCTTATGATAAGTAGAACCAATCTAATCCATCAAATCAAAGCAAACCTAACCACGTGCTTAATTCCTAAACTCTATAGCTGCCTACGTTCAATGCCTGAAAATCATGCCGCAGCCGTCAAGTGAAGAGTATGAATTTAAAAGTGTTCTTTACGGTAGAGCAGTGTTACGCACTGATAAAATATACCTCAGTAAAACGGAGAGTATTTCGCTTTCCACCCGATTCACTATTCATAAACAAATCTATGAAGCCGCCAATGAGAACGTTACATAGTCAATGTAGCCAAAGTAGGAGACTACAGTACTAAGATACAACTATCATCTCTCCAGTAGACCTTCCGGACTGGTTTGCAGATAGATTTATTCTTTGACAAGGTACAAACTATTCGAAATAAGCTGGTCAACACAATTTCAATTGGCTCGTCGTGGCCAACCAGTTGCGATACATAATTCAGAGACAAGCGTTAGCAGCATTTCAAGTGTGCTGAAGAGTGCGCCGCATCCATGTGAATTTGATCGAATTACAACATCACTGCTGCTTGAGTGCATATATCCAATATTGCCTTCCCTAACTAATTTTATTAATACCTCACTCTCATCAAGGGAATTCCCATAATTTTTTTTAAACTGCCATTGTAGAGCCTCCGCGGAATGATAACGATTTATAAAGCAACCTCCCAATCATATATAGAATCTTCGACCTAATATAACTAATATCTCATCTGAATTCAAATTCGTTCTAGCTATGTACCGTCTGCATATCGGAATTGCCACAGTATTGAAAATACACTTATGAAAGAACGTATAGACATTCTCTTTGCTTATTACAGCCCTCATCTTCCTTGATTGGTCCGCAAAACTTGAAACAATATACCACCGGGTCCATCATGAATTTGGCATTCACAATCCAGCCAATTATTGTTCAAGTCCTACCCAGTCATCATGACTCAAATTGCATCTGCAAATGGAATAAACACCTGCCCAGATATACGTTGTGGTGTTCCACATGGGTCTGTTCTGTTCATGGACCTGTCCTCTGTATTCTCTCGGTCGTTCTGACGTGTAATAGGTAACCATAAAGTGTTTTAACGATTGCACACTGACGACACCAACATATATACATCTAGATACCAAATTAAAGTTGATTATACCATCCAAGGATTAGAGAGATGCATTTCGGATGTGACATCATCAGTGCCATGTAACACGCTGCAAATGAATGATGATAAAACAAACCATTCTGATCACAATAAAAAGATGTTTTCATTTACGTCCTTTACCTCAAAACAAAATAAACCTAGGTGTTAGTCTGGATAGTACTCTTCTCTTCATATCATTATATGTGTTGTAAAGCGCATAGGGCTTAGAATTGGCGCTATACAAAGTCCTAATTATTATTATTATAAATATTAGTAGTAGTAATAGTAGTAGTAGTAGTAGTAGTAGTATTCTATATTCAGAGCGATTGTCAAATATGTGAATACTCTGTTAGTTTATATTTCAAAGCTATGAGAGGAAAATTATTATGATCTTACTATGTTGAAAGTTAAACATCAGCACCAAGCATTTATGTACTAATTTGGAACTCATTAAACAATATATAAACAGCAAATTTCTTCGAAATGTATTTGTTCTTAAAAAGATAATAATTTGCAAAAACAAAAACTTAAAACAATTACAACAATAATTAATATATGTCTGCACTAAAGAGCCATTTTAGTCCCATTACAATATTGTCCTGAAAACAAACAGTGTGATGTCTAAGAAGTGCATCTGTTCAAAATGTTTATGAGGGATCTTTAATTGCCACACAAAACAGAGCAGACATGATATAATGTATTTTGTCCACCTGTATGTTACGGAAAGAAATCCGCTCTGCTATGTGTTAAGAAACACTCTCCACAATATACACACCTGTTTAAGAATACTTCAAAGATAACCGAACAAAATTACTATATTATTACATTCTATATCAAACATTATGACGAATTAGGCAATAACGTGAATACTACGTTAACAATGAATTTTCCTAAATTGCATTTTCAATAAATAACAATTGCCAATCCATCAGCCAAAATTGTAAAACAATTTCAGAAATAATTTTAATTCATTTTGTCACAAATGAACAGTTTCGCATTCGATATTTGCTTAAAGTAGTGATAAACTAACATGCAGGCATACACACATCAGACTATTGTATATTGACAAACATTGCTACTTTAATAAACCTTTAAATGTCGTATCTAATTTAAGTCGTTTTAATCATGAGCCTCTCATTCGGAAATCAATATGTGTGGAAACGTAAGTAGGGGCCATCATTCAACCACACCACTGACGTTGGACCAACATTTAATATCGCATAAAAAGCATAACGGAAAGTTTGTACCCTTTAAAGTAAATTATCAAGCATATATGCCGACCAGATAATAAGAGTGGTAGATAATACACTGAGTATTATCCATAACCCAAATTAATTGAAAGTAGTGATCTAGAGTATGATGATAACATAAACCAGGTATGGGAGTCACATATTTAATTTCATATATATATATATATATATATATATATATATATATATACATGCGCCGCGTTATGGCTAGGAATAAGAACGTGTTAGTCTCAATACTGCATCAGTAGATAAATAACTAAGTACCCCGAATATGATGAACGACGTTTTAGTCTAAAGACGGCAAGGAAAGGTAAATCCCTCAGTGCCTTGAATAGATGAACCACGTTTTAGTCTAAAGACTGCAAGGACATACAAATCATGCAGTGCCCTGAATAAAAGGCGGTTGGGATAAAGCTCATACTAAATGTTACATAGTGCTTAAAAGATTTAGTACAAAATGGTGTGAATTCCTCAAATATAGGATTCTCATTTGGTAAGAGAGTCTTCTTCGAACAATCTATTTTACAAAACACCTGACTTGGTCATTTATCAACCCAACGCTCAAAATTAATAAGCTGTCCTTACCAAGCAGTGACTATACCAATTGTCGCATAGACAAACTTAACATTCAAATTAATTAGGGATTTATAATAAGTACACTTGTGTACTAGAAATAGTGGTTATGTTAGGAATGATGACAATTATACGACTATATGGATTTGTTTTAATTGCACGGGTGGCTAACACGTTATTGATATTTTTACAGTCCATTAGTAAAACTGGACACGATTTGTAATAAATATGGCTAGGGCGTTTCAAGGATGACAACATCCAGGGGCTGGCTTCCATAATTCTTTCCTTCATTGCCACTACCAGAAAAAATGAACATGACTATATGTGAAGACTATTTTTCACTCGTCATTATTGCACAGCTGGTATCTTTCACCTGATTGGCGGAATATGGTTGAGTGTGTGTTGGGTCTATTCCATCTCACCCAGGGTCTTTTATTCATGTCGATAGCTCCTCAATGGGGGAGCGACATGACGACCAAATTAAATAGCACACTATGTGTGCATACAAGTCTTGTGGGATGTGGCATCGTTCCTTCCCTTTCGGGATTAATTAAATAACTGGCTATGCCAGATAAAATAGTGCTAAATATACTTAGTTTACGAAGCACATTAATTAAACATTTATTCATTCAGATTATTCAGTGCCCTGAATAAGGTCGAGAACGTTCAATTATAACATGGACAAATGATTAGCAACCTAATGAACCTTACAAACTTATTTTAATTTTGATTACATACTGTTTAAAAGAGCTAGTACAAATATGGTGTCTGCCTCTTAGATGTATGTCAAATGTTCTACTTTCTTGATTTTTGTATTCTTCACTGAATATTCCTCGATCAATGAGTTGCAATTCAAACGTATTATGGTGGAATTTTAATACAAATAAACTCAAGAAGAGTTTATGGAGTCTACATATGACTGAGCCAAAATGTATATTCGAATCTGTATCAAACCTTCAGACTTGTATGTAAGCATTCCACCCAAAGTGACCACAGCAACACGTGCTAGTTTTAATCAAAATATGTGCGGTTGGGTGCGTCCACCTGAGTTGATAACACTATAATCAGAAGTGCTATAAAAGTTGTGTTTTAGTATCTTAATCAAAGAAAAGTATTATGCTTTTGTATTGCGTTACATTAAAACAACACAATTTGTTTGCTCAAGTTTCCAATAGCGTTCTACGCATATATGCTGATAATGGTTTAATTTATATATCTGAGTTCTCGACATAAACGGATCTCTCCCAATTTGAATGAGTCTTTATTTGACTATCCGTTCATTGGGCTCTCTGTATAATGTACAGTTATATAATATAAAATCAATGTTCTAATAAACAAAGCGGTCTTTACACATGACGGTTAAAAATGTTTTGCAACGTGTATCACCTATGCTGTTTATGACTTAAAATCAAAACATTGTTGGATTCTTTTTCGTTGGACCTTTTTACATTCTTAAGTATTTACAAATCTCACATCACATCGGTTGAATTCTTTAAACATTCAATATGGTACACAATGTTGAATTCTTTAAACATTCAATATGGTTCACAATGTTGAATTCTTTAAACATTCAATATGGTACACAATGTTGAATTCTGTAAACATTCAATATGGTACACAATGTTGAATTCTTTAAACATTCAATATGGTACACAGTGTTGGAGTTGTTACTGTAAGCCATGTTTACAAATGTAAACCACATCATGTGAACAATAATAAGGATGGCGAATGTATAGCATAAAGACTACTCTAGTTATAGACAAAGTGGAACGGGATTTTTTAAGTATTTACCATGAGCAATGTAACGTTTTTATTTAATATCCAAATTAAAAATCGATGCTTTTATGTATGTATGTTACTTTTAAATTGTACTATTATCAATATCTTTGTTTTGAAACTCACTTTCACAGTTTGTAACTTGGTCGTAAGTGTCCACAATTTTTAATACTATAAAATTAAAGGGAATAGAATAATGCTAGACTGTCTTAGTACAGTTATATGCAGTAATTCAGGAGTCTCAAACATGCTGCCCGAGGGCAATATATGGCTCACCAAGCCGTATTAGGTGGACCACAAGTTGTTTGGAGTCAGAAGGTGTCATGAGAGATAACAGAGGTAGTGCGGCGTTTAGGCCATTCAAAAATGCCCTAATTCGGCATAATGGGCATTTTGCACCTGAAACGTTTGCTGTTTTGTACACGAATTATATAATCACTTGGAATATCATGATAAATTGCATGAGATTATATGTTATATCTAAACCTGCATCCGTATTCAACATGCTTGAAAAGTATATCTAACAATGAATTGGTATACTCTTTGGACAACACTCTCCTATTTATGTCATTCAATATTCACAGAGTGGACATTCAAGAAAAGCCATTCTTCTAATAATCCAAGATGGGGATAAGCATCAACTTAATATAGGTCAGTACTTTTCAAAATACGTTTAGACATACCTACTATCTTTGTGGTATAAAAAATAGCCCTTTCATTTGATAATTTTATTTATCTGGGCTAGGGTATGATTATAACTTCGGTCACATTGCTTGGGATGTTTAAATAGTTGTGTCATTGAATCATTATTCCATGTCACCAAATGAAATATGCAAAGAGAAGGTATGATGACTTCATGCCAGCAGCAATATTATGCATATGGATTAGAAGTGAGCACCAATAAAGGATCCTTGATATAGATCAGAATCTTCAATAATTTCCCATCATTACGTATCGCGAAAAAGACCATCTTTTACTGTTATATTGATACTTTTCAAGCTATGTTCATGCACGACCTGAAATAATGTGTTTGTTCAGTTGAGATACTAACCCTCCGTGTCAAATACTTGCCGTGAATCAAACATATTGAACAATAATAGCCGCGACTGTTTCAGCCATTTAATACACTATGACAATTTAATACATCTCAGTAACAATGGGGTAACGGGCTATTTGGATACTCAAGACAGTATTGGTTATAAATCAAAATCATTTATATCAGACATGGACTAATACCACAAAAAACCAAAATAAAAAATACAAAACACAACGTGAAACATTGCGTAATATACAGACAAATTAAACACGAATGTTTTGTAATAATAAATATGAGAGTACTAAAAAATTCAGCTCAGAGACAATTTTGAGGGTAACTATTTGAAACAAGATGGAATTACCTTTGTTACCATTATGTATAAATCATTACATCTTACATTTTCCAAATTTTAAGAAAGTATTATTGTTAATATAATTATCATTGTTATTTTTTTTTAAACCGCAGCGACTGATGTAGCGCACAGATTGGACAGGAATGTATATGTCAGACATCACAATGATATAAAACGGACGAAACAATGAGCTAAAGTGTGACTTTTAAAAGGATATGAAATAAATGAACCAGATAATCAATGACTCAGGTTTCAAGATCTTTACATATATTTGTCATAATCAAATACATTTAATTCGTGCAGTAAAATAGTTCAGTCTGCACCTTTCTTGAACCAGGTGATCGAGTGGTGGTAAGTGGTTTCCATAACGTTAGCTGACAATTTGCTTCAGTCCGAACATAACGAATCTCGGCCTATGCCAACGTATTTGTATGTCTGAACGTTGCTAGTGGCGTCCTGAGTGTCAGAGGTTCTTACTGGAATATATTCCTCCACTACTTTTACTGGCCGACATATATAGTCTTTCATGCGCTGAGAAATGGCGCTAAACCATAACACAACAATTGTAATATTCATTTTAGACACTAAATCATATTACTGAAGTATTTAATTGACTTAAAGCACAATATTATCTGGTCTCCGGTTGATTTTAGGGTTTTGAAGAGCACACGTTTCTTGGTTTAAGTAACTTTCTACGCAGACGTTTTGGTTTTGAAAGCAGCTAATTATTAAAAGCCAGTCTTTCTCTGTATTTTACGCTCTTACAAATCTGGCTTGCAAGCCTTCCTAATATTCCATTGATTGAACCATCATTTAGTAGGAAAAAAAGATTACTAACAATATTGTCAATTGAAATGTATTAGAAAATGTATATTTTCTAATGGATATAACGGTGACTAATATAGTTGATACAGTAAATAAATTATTGATGCGGTTTACCATGATTCAATGATTTGGTGTTATACTATGTATTACCAGCAAGAAGAAATGTATGTGAGGTAAGTACATTGTTTAAGTCAAAATATATATTTGCAATTCCGTAGTTGTGCATGTCTCAACTTTTCTACAAAACTTTATCCACCCTGTATAATATTCATTATTGTTTTATTATGTGTGTATTGTTGTCTCTCTCTCTCTCTCTCTCTCTCTCTCTCTCTCTCTCTCTCTCTCTCTCTCTCTCTCTCTGTCTCTCTCTCTCCTGACTAGCTGTTTAACACAGAGCAGTTTAAAATGGTACGAATATTAACAAAAACGTGTTTGATTACTGCAAGTTAAAATATGTGACAATTAAGTTAAGTGACATCCTTTAAGTTTGATACAATACAAAGTCTGTTTTACCAATCCGATACAATTAATGATGTTGACAACGTAATTATGCACTAACTCTAAGTTTTTATATATTTGAGGACTCTCATTTGTGAATATACTCATTTAAATTTGGAAGAAAAACAGGATTGTCACACAGTTATGCATTATACGATAAATCTGGGTAAAATGTTCTGATTAACAGCACACGGTAAACCTTTACTTAAAACTGCAGATATAACTCACTATGTGTGATTAAAGTGATATCAATTGTCGCGGCACATTTATCTCGTTTGCTTCTTTTAATACAAGTAGAACTCCCTAAATATACTGGTATCTTTACTTACGTTACGTCAAGATGTATGTTATCAGGAATGTTGGCACTTACCGATCCCTGAAAGGAAATAAATCATAAATTAATCTTGTTTTTTTAATCCAAACCATAATTAAAACATATTATTTATACTGTAAAGAAACATGAAACTCTTTCAAACCAAAGATCAAAATTATACCTAATGGCCTTACTGTTATTGGACAACACTGCATACTACCAGGAATATAAAAACGTTGTGACTAGAATGTTCCTATAACGTTCACTTTTGATTTATAAACTATAATCACATTACTCGCCTCAGTGTTTATTGGTATATACTAATGCATTTGCAATATGATTGAGAATCATTTTCACCGAATATATTATATACTATCACCAATTCGGATTATTACCATGCTAGGACAGATGTTCCACAGTTATCTCTAACTAAGCATTGTTTTATAAATAAAGTAATGATACAGTCAGCGATATTAATTCTAGTAAAACAATGCCTTAAGATGCTGCATCGGTACTAATTAGGAACGTTGTTTATAAACTAGTTTAAATTCGTGGATAATAAGCGTGATTTTGCTTAACAACTTGATACACGTTGTCATACCTGAGGGATATTCTGTCACGGTAATGTTCAGCTCACATGTACAAAACGTTACGGATATATATTTTACTTATTTTTGTGGGAGGGGGATATGTTTCTTAGTCCCATTATAAAAGGGTTAACCTTTGTGCTTAATTCGCATCATCCCGAAGATGATATAAATACGTCCTTTCCCGCAAAATGACAGAATATATACAAATACAAATACAAATAAGTCTGCGTAAGAACGCGTGGTTGTAGCGAATGATAAGTCAAATTAAAATTCTTCACGCACATAGAATATATGTGAACATGAAATTGTAACTCATGGTCGGTTCTACTTTGGCGAAAACACTATCATGATGGCAAGAGTGAGATGATTTTGTACAGAAACTTGCTTTATGTATTTATTTAAAGCATTTAATTGATCCCAAGCTGTGGAGTCGGCAATAAAGAAAATAACCTTTATACGAGACACCAGTCTTCTTTTGTTGTTACTGAGTGACATAATGTTGCATACTACCACTTGTGGGTCTGTGTGTTTGTATGTTTGTGTGTCTGTTGTGTGTTTTCGTCACCATGCTTCACATTACACGTGCACGGGCCCGCTAAATTCATACAAAAAATTATGTTCGACAAATGTAAGTGATAAACATGAAAAATTACGAGAAGTGTTTCTAAACGGTGACCATTTCCATGCTGTATCTGGAACCCGATAATAATAGTCATCACAAATACAGCAAATGGTGGTTTTCTACACCATTGTCATAATGATTGAGAAATTCGCCCATAACCTATTGCGGCAAGACTATGTTACGACGTTGCTTACATCGTTCAAGCTTACAGCGAGAGATATTAAATAAATGTTTGCCTTGCCCGCAGTCACTCATTGTTGGATCTGTGGTGGTCGCTTCGAATGCTCCGGTAGCTGGCAAATGTGCGTCACTTCAAATTTTCAATGTTCGATGTAAATGCCATATGGCTGCTACATATAGAAGAGCCACGTACGATTTTCATACACTATGCATATGCGAATTTACTGCAGTCAAGATTTCCGGTTGTGCTTCATATCGTATGAGTGATCTATGATGGTCAGCTGATCTAGTCTGGTTCCCTGCTTAGTATGCACCTTGCGTTGAACTCCGCTGTACTACGTCAGGCGAACGCCGACGCAATATTGTCACTTGATCAAAACATGGCATTACATGTATAAATCTAACTAATCTAACTGTAGTACATTTATTTCTTTAATATTCAATTACTTAATGACACAATATGAACTTTACTAATAATTTTAATTTGAACTATAGCAGACGTTTTCTTGTGCTCAAGGTTAACCATCAATCAGGTCAAAGAATAATTTTAACGAATATTTTTACTAGTTGGCGAAGACAGAGGAAAAGCGTACGTACAATGATGTTGTGCTAATATTTCACACTTTACAAAGATTATCTAAAAAAATCTTATTCCAATCCATTTATTCCAATCGATTCCTTGATACATTGTGTATCGATATTGGTATGAGGTGATGTACGACAGCATAAATAAAGCCAAAGATGTATACCTAAATATCACCCCACTGTCACGAGTGGGTGAGGGTAACGCTTGTTTTGCAAATACTGAACACTTCACGCTATGTCTGCCAAAATATTTTGGTTGTAATACATTCTTTCATCAATTTTACATCGATATTGATATATCGCTTTTACATGACACGTCAGACTTCACAAAATATCAGGATTGAAATAGCAACCCTATTCCACGGTTCGGTTGATGTGAAAATTTTAGTTCAATAATGTGCATTCATACTGCTTTATGCAATTTGTAAAAATGTTCCATTTACAATCAGTTCCTTGACATTTTTTACATCAGAATTGTTTTAAGGCGACCAATGACAACTTTTGTTTGCCAAATATTAAGAGCAAATGCTATCTAATTTATGAAGTAAGAGGGAAGGAGTGTGGAGTGGGCATTATGGGTACCTTATGTTGTTGTTTGTTTGAACTCTATTCTGCTAGGCGATAAACATAACAATTGTCACGGAATTGTGCATGACTTGTATCAATATGTATATGTGGTCAAAACTGTACTCGGGTTTCGCTGCCGCGTACAGCGTCACCGAGGGTGGTTTATTAATTATCAGCTCTAGTTATTTCGAAATAGTGAGCAAAACTCAGCTCATGTTACATGTGCAAATTACCTGCAGTTTAAAAGTCTTAAGTTCCTAGCTGCGCATATCGGTCACATCTAGGGTATATTATAGAGCCAAATCTCTGTAAACATCACACTACAATCCAGTCTTGTCAGAAAGCTTCTCGCTTTAAGGAAGCGAAACTTTCATCTAAAGAGGTACATTAGATTTAAGATTGTATTGTTATCGCTATTCGTTTTATATGACAGAATTATTTCATATACCAGATGTGTTAATATTTATTCTAAATTATACAGTGCAAATACCTAGGTTATGCAGTGCCATTATATTAATAATACTATAGTCTGCTTCGAGATAGCTTTTTGTTTTAACTGAACAAACAGAGTTTAATTATACGTTGCATGCATTGAACGTTTAATGTACATGGATAATTAATTCATATGTATTACACGGTTAGTTGTTTTAATCTTAGGTGACCGTGGGTGGGACTTGTCTATGCTGACCGTGTGATACCCGTGAGTGTTGTACCTTGTGTGCCCGTGTTTTTGTGCCTGTGTATGGTGATTTGTGTATGCTGACTTTGTGTATGTTGCGTTATATATACATGTATTATATATAATCGGGTAATGTGAAGTCGCAGAACTGTGTAGTTTATTGTGAAGAATACGCTGTGTCTGGCGACGTTGGTTCGGAAGTGTATACTGGTGTTCTCGATGCGAGCGACCAAGGCTTCGCGACCATCGTGTCTGTGTTGAATGTAATGGCTCTCGAGAGATCTTCAAACAGACAGGACAAGGGGATTGGATCATGCGTGACGACTCCGCCACCATTGACTAGAGCGGATGGAACGGGATATACATCTTCGACGTCAAATGGACGTTACGATAGTTATAAAAATACGTGTTCCATATTACTGCTATTACCATCTGAGCAAACAGTATTTAAGTATCAACTTCGTTATTTGAATGATCAATTCATCAATTCATAATTTCACCTTTACATTGCTAAATCGTTACATGAACAATACAATCATAACATATGCGCCTTTACTTTGGTAAGTCGTTATATGAACGATATAACCAAAATTACAGGCATTTACATCTGCCACATTATAAGAGCTATATATATATTTGTAAATTCATACATATTCTTATATTTGTTGATCGGGTGATAATACCTTATTCAAGTCAGTTTCAAATGTCTTTCGTTAAAATCATCCTTTGAGGGTTTTTTTTAATTTAGTTACTTGTTGTTGATAGTTCCATGTTAGGAACCTTATGTTTTTTCCTTATAAATGGCGTTTAAAAATAAATATCTTATTCATGCAATTGCTTTCGATGTCATCACTAATCCAGTCCCAACGCGGCTTTATCCTGTGACAAATGGTGTAAAAAGTTGGATTGTCATTGGATTAAAGGGAGTACGGACTTTACTTTGCATAGGTCTTGACTGCGGTAAGAGTGTTTGAGTTAACTTTTTCAGATCATGAGCTTAATTCTAAAATAGTATGTGTTATATGATATTGTACTTATAATTAGTGATCTTATCAACAGTATTTATCATGTCGTCACTCAAAGATCTAGTGGAGTTGGGCAAACAGTTTGAGTGTCAGGCAGAGGCCCTTAGAAAATTCGTTCAGGAGGAGCAGGCTCGGGAAAGGGGTGAAAGGGTAAAGGAGATTGATATAGAGAGGAAAAAGTCGGAATTAAAGATAGCCTTTAAAAGGGAAAAATCGGAATTAAATATACTTTTTGAAAGGGAGAAGATAATATTTGAGAGGGAAATAAATAGAGTTAGAGAAACAGGCAGAGAAAGAAAAGATAGAGTTAAAGATGCAGGCAGAAAAGGAAGAGATAGAGTTAGAAAAGGAAAAGATAGATTTAGAGAACCAGAGAGAAAAGGAAAGGATAATGGGGAAGTTAGAAGGAGAAAGGGAAATAATAGAGCAGGTAAGGCAACATGAGGGAAATAAAATTAGAGAGGGAGAAACGAGAAAAGTTAGAAGCCATTGAGTTAGAAGACAGGAATATGGAAAAGGAACACAAAAGGAAATTTCAATTATTAGAGTCTAAGAAAGATGGACAACAAGTTGAGAGGCCCTAAATTACCCTTTTTTGATGATGACAAAGATAATTTAGATATTTATTTACATAGGTTCGAGCGATATGCCACCATCCAGAAATGGCAAAGAGATAATTGGTCGCTCCATCTCAGCACATTACTTAAAGGTAAAGAGCTAGATGTGTATTCTCGTCTACCCATAAACGACGCACTGAACTGTGACGCGTTAAGAGAGACACTCCTTAAGGATACACTCCTTAAGAGATAAAAGTTAACAGAGCAAGGGTTCCGCAAAATGTTTAAATATAGTAACCCGAGAAAGGTGAGACATTCATCCAGTTCATATGTACGACGGGAAGATATTTTCAGCGGTGGGTTGAAAGTGGCAAGATATTAAAAAAAAACATTCGACGGCCTTACAGACTTTGTACTCAGGGACCAGTTGTTAAACACTTGTGGTAAGGAATTGTATTTATTCCTGAGGAAAAAGTCCTTCAATAATATCTCTGATATGGCTACCCAGGTAGACAATTTTGACAAAGCTTGGGGAGGTACCCAGAGTATAACTTTAATGGATAACAAGGGAGGTAATCAAGATAAAGATCAGAGGCCCAGATAACCCGAGAAACTTGCAACCTATAAAGGTGGAAATTTTAAATCTGGGAAGGGTTCATATCGTATGGTATAACAGTGTTTCACCTGTAAAGAATAGGGTCACACACACCCCACCCCCCCCCGCTTGTCCGAAAAGGAAGAGGTTTGTCCAGAAAGTCGTGGTAGATATTGAAGGCAAAGCATGGTCAGGAGGCGATAAGTGGGATGGTTTTCCTTGTCATAGTTCGGCATCTAATAACGCGAATAAGGTATTCAAGTCCGCAACGAGTGTGCAGGTCGGTCATGATGTTATTCAGTCGATCGGCACTTGTCTTTTCCCAGAGGCGAAGGTACCGACTGCTACATGTACCGGCAACGGTCAAAAAGTCATTGTCTTACGCGACACCGGTGCACGGGTGTCGTGGTAAAGCGGAGTCTCGTTATGGAGGACCAAATGCTTGGTTAGAAATCCCCGTGCATGTTATTAGATCAATTGATTAATCATGTCCTTGTTACGAAATAAAAATTGAGACACCTTTTCTGACGAGAACCGTTGAAGCACTGTACTTGGAAAACCCCATATATGATTTAACTATCGGAAATGGCGAGGGATCCAGACTCCCAACCCTATCTGACTTCAGATTTTCCATTGTGCAAGAGGTCTAAACTAGGGCGCATGCGCAGGTGGATAATAAGGGGTCTGTTGTTTGTTTACCGATATCCACTTTTTAACCCTTTTTTAGTCATATCGATCCGGGAAAGTGAGAGCTACTTGTAATTCTGTACAGTTACTAGTTGTGACATTATCAACACCAAACATATGTTTGAAGAACAATGGGCCCTTATGAAGCAAACATATGTTGAGTTCAAATATTTCTTTGTAATAAGTACATGATTAAATAATTTGTCTTGTAAACGCCATATTAGATACAGTCTTTCGTTTTTACTTGTTACTTTAGACTATCTTTTGTGTTTCAAGGTCTTGTATTAATATATGTGGTGTCATTACGTGATATAGCCGCATTAAAACATACATACATACATACATACATACATACATACATACATACATACATACATACATACATACATACATGCATGTCTGTGGCTGTAGTCACACCTTGCTACTGACGAGGGAAAGGTTGGAGTCACAGTCTGCACTGTGGTAGGTTCTGATGGAGAGGACGCTGTTAAGTGCAGAGCGTCTGGTGATGACCATATCATGTTGATGCCAGTGATGGCATCTGGGGTGTTTCCATGACATTTTGTGTTGTGGCTTACCCTTGCAAAAGGTGTTTGTTATGCAGAGGCCATGGTAGGTGCATAGCTCCAGCAGTCTCTGACCGTTTTCGTTGGTCTTGCTAGTACCATGACATCCGAGGCAGGTAGGCCATGACTCGTGATCCTCACTTACTCTGGCATTAAAGTCGCAGAGTATAAATAGTGGTTCCTGTTTGGGGCATCATTTGATCTGTTCGTCCAGCTGCCCATAGAACTGATCCTTTATGTATTCTGTAGAAGAGAGGGTGGAGACGTATACACTAATGATGTTGACAGAACCTGCAGCAGTGGTGAGGCAGATGAACAAGAGACGCTATGTGTCCCCTGTGGAAGGTTCAAGCAAGGCCATAAGATTGTTTCTGATAGCAAAGCCCACTCCATGCTAACGGTGCTCCTCATGTTCTGGACCCTTCCAGATAAAGGTGTAGGTTTCCTCTCTGAGGGAGCCAATAGAGGTAAGCCTATTTTCCTGGAGGGCAGCTATGCTGATATTTAGCCTGGAGAGTTCTCTATCGATGATGGCCGTTTTCCTGGTGTTGTCCACTTCTCTGAGGTAATCGGAGATGCCTGTACACATAGTGCGCACATTCCAGCTTGCAAGTGGAAGAGCTGGAGTCTTCTTTATTGGGTTTCTTTTTTCTTTAGTATGGTGTGGAATTTCCTTCTGCTTGTCATGTTGAGTAACACACTGAGCTCCAGGCACCCACTGGATCAGGCAGACTACAGTGTCCGAAGGACTGCTGAGCAGAACATTTGGCACCTGTTTGGATGCAGGAGCTGCCAGAAGGAATTCATAGTCGACATCAAGCCGCCTTGGGGGCTCCACTCAGGATTTTCTGTTCTGGTTTACTCCCGTAGCATTTCCTTCTCACTAAGATATCCACAAGGCAGTGGATTGCTTTTAAATTAGAGATTCCTTCTGCTAGACAAATTGCCTTGACAAGGCTAACGAGCTTCATCTGCCCGGGTTTGGAGTCAGAGTTTCCCTTCTCTTAGACTGGCTACCTGCCAAGGCTAATGAGCCCAGTCTGCCCACCCAGTTATACCGCCGAGCACTCTGTCGCGCCACACAACATGATCTGTGAAAACAAAGGCGCCTAGAGTGAAGGTACTGCTGTGGACACAATAGTGTAGGAGAGGCCATATGCAAGAAACCTTCCGTCCATCAGAGTAAGACAGTGGTCCTGCAGCGATCACAAAACCTGGAAAGGAGAGGCTATGATAGACGCTTCACTTCCCTTTGACAAGCGGGACGTCAGACCCAGACCTTGCACCCCCTACGTACGTACGTACGTACATACATACATACATACATACATACATACATACATACATACATACATACATACATACATACATACATACATACATACATACATACATACATACATATAATAGCAAATCGATGTCCTTAATATGTAATATATGAAAAATCTAAGTAACATTCATTTGCACGAACAAAGAATAATAATAATGCACAATGCTAGCAAATACAAATGTCTGCGTGAGAATCGCGTGATTTAGCGAATCAAATTCAACTTTTTCATGCAGCTATAACATATGTGAAAATGAAAGTTTAACTAATGGTAGGTTCCGATTTGATAAAAACACTATCATGATGGCAAGAGTTAGCTGGTGTTTAAAGAAACCCGCTTGATGCATTTGTTTTCAGCATGAAATTGATAAAAGCTGCGGAGCTAAAAAATAAAACAAAGCCTCTATGCGAGACAAGAGTCAATCCTTATGTTGTTGTTAATGAGTGACATGATGCTGCATACTACCAAATACATCTTCATCTTGCACGATTAATTGATACATGAAAATGCAAGAGTATCTATCTATCTATCTATCTATCTATCTATCTATCTATCTATCTATCTATCTATCTATCCATCCATCCGTCTGTCTGTCTATCTATATATCTCTCTATCTATCTATCTCTCTCTCCATCTATCTATCTCTCTCTCTCTCTCTATCTCTCTATCTATCTCTCTATCTATCTCTCTATCTATCTATCCACAGTTTAAACTGCACATGCGCGGTGGTGATTATGAAAACTGTTATTCACTCAGTCCATAAAAGTAATAAACCTATCGACGACCCTCTAAGATATGTACGGGAATTGTACCAAAGTCGGAGAACGTGGGTCAATGCAAAGTTACAGTTTTCTTTTTCTTTTCTCAATGTTTGTGTAAAATTTGTGTAAAAAAGCGCAAACCTGCCAATAAACAGTGGTCTGTATACAATTTAAAACCGTGATGCACTCTCCTCGATGATATCGACAACCTTTGTGCGTCGGTCTTCTCATCTAAATTTATACAGATCTTTTAATGGACTGTACCGGATTCGTGAATGTCGGAATTCGTATCACTATTTACAAAGACATCTGTATGTAACAAACGTGAAACACTACGTGAAAGACGCTGAAGACACTATACAATACAAATCTATATACCCAATTGAAGTTGACGATACCATACAAGGAGTAGAGAGATGTATTTCTGTTGTGAAATCATGGATGACATGTAAGAAGCTGCAGATGAATTGTGATGAAACTGAGGCCATACTGAGCACAACACAACGACTTTTTCAATCACATCCTTTGCCTCAAAAAATAAATATCAGCAACATTAACTTTAAATTCGAACAATCAGTACGAAACAAATTGTTTTACTCTGTACAGTACCGTCACATTGGAACATGTCATGAACAAGGCTTCATATCTTGAACATAGAAGTATCGGCTCCAGTCACAAATATATTTATGTTGATGCCACTAAATACCTTTGTGTATTAATAAATACTCATAAGACTAGACTACTGTTACTACATTATATTTGTTTCTTCTAAGTAACTACTCCAGAATCGTCAAAAAATTCAAAACACAACTGCTCAGATCATCCTTAGAGTAACACAATCAAAGCACACCACCTCGCTGTTATGTAGCCTCCGCTGGCTACACTTTGATGCTGAATCAAATACAAAATGTGTTATGTGCTACGTTTTACAGTTGGGTCCCAGTTGAAGATAAATATCAGTCCTCACCCATGTATATACACCTGCTAGATACTTGCGATCCTCTTCTGACAGTAGAATACTCATTACTCCCACTATGAAAACTAAGTCTTATGGACAACGTGTTTTTGCATAACAGGGTTCAGCAACGTGGATTGAATTGCCCATTGAACTTATATAGAACGATACAGTGATTCCTTTTCAACAGTGCTCTTAAAACGCACCTTTCTCGAACGCAAGAGCAAACTTAAATACTAATAATGTTCCCTACCTTGAATATTTTAAGCATTATTTGTTTTCCAATTACATGGTGTTTATTTGCTGCTTTTTCATCACATGATTATATATGTTGTAAAGCGATTAGAGCTTCTAAAGATTTGGTGCTATACAAAGTCCTCATTATTATTTGTAGTAGTAGTAGTAGTAGTAGTGGTAGTAGTAGTAATAATCGTAGTATGTGTTTAGAGCGATTGTTGAAAATGCGCATACTCTGTTAGTTTACATTTCAAAGCTAAGAGAACAAAAGTATTATAATCTTTCCTTCTTGAAAGTGAAAAATTAGAACGAAGTATCAATGTATTAATTTGCGATTCATTAAACAATATAAAAACAGCATATTTCTTCAAAACGAATCTTTACTTAAAAGTAATTTGCATCAACAAGAAACGTACAAAAAGTTCAACCATAACGAATGTATATCCACACTAAAAATCTAATTTAGTCTATCGTTGTAAAATTGTCCTAAATGAACAGTGATTCAGTGATTCGTTTAAGAAGTGAATCTGTTCAGAATATGTATGAGGGATATATCAGTCCCCCACAACGCAAACCAGCAAACCAGTGTAGTTTTAATTTAATCTGTCCACATGTATATTACGTTATGGAATCCGCTCTGTTATGTCTTCAGAAGCACTCTCCAAAATGTTCACACCTGATTAAGATCACTTCAAAGATAATCGTGGACAATTACTGTATTGTTACATTCAACATTAATCCTCATTAGGCACTTCCCTTAAACAATGCATAATCTGCAATATTTACCATTCCTTCAGCCATTATGGTAAAACAATTCCAAAACTATTTATAATCAATTGGTCACAAATGAACAACTTTAGTTTCGCATTAGAAAAAAGCCCTGACAAAACTATAACTATTTTAATAAGAAGATTGTTAGCTCAAGGTTTATATGAGGGAACGTGCTGCATAAGAGACTAGTGTATATTGACACTGATACTTTAATAAACATTTTGTATATCGAATCGAATATATGTCGTTATAATCACTAGCATAAAAAACTGAATATTGTGATCTAGGGTATGATCTTAACATAAGCCATGTATGAGAGAAATGTATATTTTATTTCTCTACTACCGATATATATATATATATATATATATATATATATATATATATATATATATATATATATATATATATATATATATATATATATATATACATATATATATATATACATATATATATATATATATATATATATATATATATATATATATATATATATATATATATATATATATATATATATATATATATATATATAAGTATATATGCACCGCGTCATGGCTAGGAATAAGAATGTGTAATTACAAGCCTGCATCAGTTGGTAAATCACTCGGTACTCCGGATATGATGAACAACGTTTTAATCTAAAGACGGCGATGAAAGGTAAATCCATAAGTGCCCCTAATAAGGCGATTGGAATAATACTCTTGAAAAAGGTTGCATAGTGGTTGAGGCTGGATAGGTATGTTAGACTGGAGAATGTCAGTGAAACATAGCACAGAGAACAAATTTTGTGTATGATTCTGTATCGAATTGATAGACTGTATAGGATACAGAGCAGTGGTGAGGCGTGCTCTGATCGAGTTACTCTAAAGATGATCCGTGCAGTTGTGTTTTGAACTTTTTGAAATTTCTAAAGTAAATAGTGTGACGAACCATACAGAATTGAGTTACAATAGTTTAGTCTTGAAAGTATTTATGAACACACAAGTGTTTTAGTGGCATTAACTGAAAGATATTCACGAATGGAACTCATGCGTCTCAGTTCATGATATGCAGCCTTGCATATGTTCATGACATGTTGGTGCAATCTCAGTACTGTCTAGGGTAACGCCTAGGTTTCGTACTGACTGTGAGAATTTAATGTTGGTGTTGCTGATATTTATTGTCTGAGGTAAAGGATGTGAATGAGAAAGTCTTTGTGTTGTCATCAGTAGAGTAGTTTCCGTACTGTGGTAAGGGCGATATGCAGACTGTACTTTGCTAAAAAGACTGTTTGAATTCAAATGAGATACAAATAGGGTTAGAACAACCTTCTCTAAGATTTTTTATATGAATGGAAGATTAGAAACTGGTCTGTAGTTCTTTAAATCGATAAGGTCCAGTGTTGGTTTCTTCAGCAGAGGCTTTATCATGGCGATTTTGAAAAATGATGGGAATTCCCTTGATGAGAGAGAGATATTAATAACATCAGTTAGTGAAGGCAATATTGGGTCTAAGCACTCAAGCAGAAGTGATGTCGAAATTGAATCATGCTCACTTGATTTTGGTGCACTTACCATCACGATTGTCCGTATTAAATCAATAGAAACAGGTTCAAATGCTCCTAATGTTTGTTGCTGAAATTCAGCAACATAACTGTATGGTGACGAATCAGTTGACATTGTGCTGTCAAGCGAATCTGTAATGGTTTGTACTTTGTCACGGAAGAAATTTGCAAATTGGTCCGGAAGGTCTACTGGAGAGATGGTTGTTGGAAGTGGTGTACATTTGTTCCTTGGCATTAGTTTGTTAATTATCTCGAAGAGCTCTTTGCAGCTGGAACTCTCCGTGATCTTAGTACTGTAGTGGGATAATGTGACATTCTTCTTAGCAGCTTAATAGATTTGTTTATGAATAGTGAGTCTGGTGGAAAGCCAAAGCCTCTCTGCCTTTCAGCGATGTCTTTTAGCAGAGCGAAGCTGATCCCTAACACTGCTATACCATGGAGAACACTTTTTTATTGATGCTCTGCAGTTGGTGGCTGGGGCATGTTTTTCAAGCAATGAACGCAGGCAGTTATCAAGTTGTTCCGCAGCTGGATGTAAGAAAGTTGCCAGGTTTTTTTGGATGTCATGCATGAATTTGGTTCTATTTATCATACAGAGGTGTCTCTTAGTAGCAAATAGAGGTGGAGGTACTGTTACGTCGAGATGGCATACAATGCAGAAGTGATCCAATGCAAGTTCGTGGGATACTGTCACAGAATTAGGCGAAAATTGAATTTATTTCTTCTTGAATTACAAACTAATTTCGTCATTTTTTTGTTTCGTCGTACATGCGTTACCTGGCGTGAATAAGTGTTTTTCTCCAAGGTAAATGACGTGTAACGATTTGCATGTGCCTGACTACGAATCACTTGAAGTCAGAAACATTAGAATCACGGGTGCACGGGAATTTTGCCGTGCATTCTGCTCACCTATTTAAGGATATATAAGGCAGAATATTTCTGATAATATTAAGGGTCCAAAAGTATCTTATCACAGGATAGATAGCTCGTCATTCTGTCTGCAGCCAAAGGGGTGAGTATTAAATTTATATTTCGTTTTATTGTGAATTTTATTCAGTTTATCATTTCATGTACTGATGCCTTTATTACAATGCAGATTAAAACGTGAAATATTTGGAATTACTAGTTACTAAAAGACTTTAAATGCACCAGCGTAATCTAAGTTGTAGATTGTTTTAGAAAAAACTATTATTAGTTTGGTCTCTTTATTGTAGCTGATATTGTAGCGGAACGTCTGATATTGTAGCGGAACGTCTGATATTGTAGCGGAACGTCTGATTTGTAGCGGAACGTCTCTGAATTGTAGCTGAACGTCTCTGATTTGTAGCGGAATGTCTGATATTGTAGCTGAACGTCTCTGAATTGTAGCTGAACGTCTCTGAATGTCTCTGAATTGTAGCTGAATGTGATTGATTGTGCCGTGATTGTGCTGTTTATTTGTGCGATCGAATTGAGGTATCTGACTGTCTGTCTGTCGGATTGTCTGTCCGTCTACATCTGTCGTGATGTGTAAATATCTGGAAATCTAGAAGTCCGAGTGTCGGAGCTGTCTAGAGGTGTAAACATCCGGGGTGTCATCTTAGGTATTTGGGACCGATGGTTCTAGTAGATGCTGTATGCTGTCTGTACGTATAACTGTGGTGGATCCGTGAAGGGCAAGTGACCGATAAAAGTATTGAGTCAACCCTAGGTATTCGGAGAAGCTGGGCGGCTGATTCATTAGTTGGTGAATCGTACGGTTATACAGGGTCGAGACACGTGTGTGTTGCAATTGTAGTACAATTGAATACATTGTTATATTTACATAGTTACTTCAAATCACAATAGTATTTCAAGGGATTACATGAATCTCAATAAAAGTTAGGAACTTGATTAAATACATGTATATGTTCGTGCTAGTTGTCGCAATCCATACGTGCGATAGTATAGTTTGATGTTTTGTATTTGTTATCGCAATTTATACTTGCGGTAATATAACTTTTGTAAAGGTTCCTTGGATCTGTGTATAGTCCAAGAGATTCCTTTGTATCTGTGTTTTATTTTGTATTAATATTTAATTTATTGTTGAATTGTGAATAGTTGTGAAGCGAGATTGTGGGTTGAATGCATGAGTTATTGTGTTGATACATCATTATTTTTTATTAGTAATTTATTTCATAAATTTACATTATCTTTCACATATTGTGTTTGTGTTGTTCATTTAATCCACCATCCACTCGGTAACAATTCTGTTACAGATACAAGGGTTGATTGCAGAATATTATCATCAGGTCTATAAAGAAACTAGTCTAACATGTGACCAATTTTATGACTGGGTTGGTTAACTGACTGTTTAAAATTGAACACATGAATGGAATCAAGGAGTTTTGTGTATGATTTTCTAGGAGAGTCAAAGTGAAACTTGAAATCTCTAAGAATAATTAGGTTACCACCTTTCAAATTTCCCTACTCCAGAAGATTTGGAAACTGCTCCAAAAAGAGAGATTCAGTCAGCTTGTTTTTTTCTACTAGAACGAGAGTGGTAGAGACATAAAAAATCGACTGACCTTTGTTCCATTGTGAATGTTTTTTGGACTAGTTCAAACTATGTGTGGCAGAAATTGAAGGTTGTGTTGTACTTAAGGCATTTGATCATGGAATTCTTTTTAATTACAGCAATTCCACCTCCGCGAGAGTTGCGGGGCAATGAGTTGATAGAGTAATCGCTGGGTGTTAAATCCGCACACTTAGGTTTATCGCCTGATGATTGTGACCATGTTTCAGTCAGGAATTAGACGTCCACAGAAGAAGACTGTATATAATACTTTTCATTGTTGTATTACGTGTGTATGTATGTCTCTCTCTCTCTCTCTCTCTCTCTCTCTCTCTCTCTCTCTCTCTCTCTCTCTCTGTCTCTCTCTCTCTCTCTCTCTCTCTCTCTCTCTCTCTCGTAACTAGCATTTATGAATTTACGTATCTGAAGCTGGACGACAAAAGGATTGTCACACAGTTGTACATTCAACGATCAATCGGGGTCAAAGGATCTGTTTAATAGCAACGGTACAGCTTTATTTAAAACTGCACCGCACTATATGTGATCAAAGCGATAACAATTGTCCGGGCAAATTTATCTCGTGCAACATAATTTTCATGTTTGTTTCAATTTAAGTTGATACATTTACTTACGTTACGTCACGATTTATGTTGTAATGAATGTTGGCACTTACCCATCCCTGAAAAACAAAATAATACAATTAGTCTTGATTCATTCATCCAAACTTTAATTTAAACATATTTCTTATGCTGTAAAGAAACATGATCTTTTAACATAAATATTGAAATTATACATCATGACCTTAGTATTACTAGTCAACACTGCAAGCCACCAGAAATATAAAAACTTTGCGACTAGAAACTGCCTATTACTTCCAGCATGACCGCGTTCATTGTGCCTTCACAAGTGATTTAATCGTTAATATCATAAATTATATGTATCTTAGTAATTAAAAACTATGTGTGTATTGGTATATAATAATGAATTTGCAATCTAAATGATAATCATTTTCACAGAATATATTACATACTATCACGACACCGTCTGGAAAACCAATCAGTAACATAATGGCCGGACAGATGTAACACAGCTGTCTTTAACTAAACATTGTTTTATAAATAAAGTAAATATACAGTCAGCGATAATACTTCTAGCATAACATTTTCTTAAGCTGCTACATCGGTACTAAGAAGGAACGCTGTTTGTTAACAATTTTAAAGTCGTGGATAATAAGCATCTTGATATATTTTGCTTCACGACATCATACACTTTGTCATAACGAACGGATATTGAGACACGGTAATGTTTTGCTCGCATGGATAAACCGTTACTGAAATATAGTTTACTTATTTTTATAGCGAGAATATGTTTCGTAGCCCCAACGTAGATTGGGTAACCATTGTACTTAATTCGCATTCATTCCGAAGAGGAAGTAAATACTGCCTTTGTCGCAAACTGACAACATGCGTCAACCACTAGACATAGTGAATGTGAGAGCATTCATTTTGTGATTGACTCATTCCACAGTCAAGTCGTATCAAGCGACTGTATATAATCTCTTTCTGGTAGGAAACAATGTAAGACATGCTATACAACATGTGTATCAACTCTGGAGGATCATGTTTAATAGCAAATTCTAACCAAACTATACACGGATGACTTGAAATATAGTGCCTTAAATTAAGCTCAGTCTGTCGCCTATTGTAAATGCCGACAATCCATCTTTAGTGGACTGACACCTTCTTGGAAATAGTCTATGCATTTAAGTTCCATTCATATATCACTAAATTTAAAAAGAACAATAACATGTATTTTTTAAAATGTTTTGTAACGTAGAATGGTAGCGTATGTGTCGTAGTGTAAAACACGGATATATTTTAAAGTTCAAACAATTTAAATGTACACTTTTGTGTGCAATTAAAATGGACTGAACTTATATACAGTCTCACATATATAAAACAATATTTTTAGTCGATGAAAACAAGGAGACCGCTCACGTGTACCGTTTAGGTAACGTGTGTATTTCACTAACGTAAAACAAATGCATGTTATGTTAAACATGCAAACTTAATTGCATGTTAAAATGTTATTTTCATTGTTAATTAATTCCATTTTGACATCAGACATTTTGAATATTCAACCCATAAATAATCTGATATAGAACACGGCGTCATTTAATAGATCGTGACTGCCTTAACGCCTTTGTTTCAGACAAAACTGCATTGCATACAAAGAGTTTTCCTCTGACAAGATTCCGTCTTTTTGGGATCAGATATAAAATTGCACACCTCTGCATCGGCTCTTTTACTTGGACTTAATTCCTTTGGTTCTGGCAACAGTCAAAGTATTTTACTTAGTCGCTCAAATTTCTTTTTTTTTTTTTTTTGTCTTTATCTTACGTCTATAATACACGTCAAATTTCAGAATACCTCTATATATATATATATATATATATATATATATATATATATATATATATGTGTGTGTGTGTGTGTGTGTATGTGTGTGTATTTTGCTTTGTTTCACTTTTATCCCTTTCAGGGCATTAGTTTTTTTCTCATTTGAGAGAGAGAGAGAGAGAGAGAGAGAGAGAGAGAGAGAGAGAGTCGCACATACGGGCAGACGCATTCAGACGTACAGTCTTTGCATATGTGTATATTTGTTTAAAAAAATAACAGCTTACAAGGGAACAAAGATAATGTGTACCATAATTACGACCAGTAATCAGTTTATTCATTTCTAATTTGTTTGGAGTAATGGAGGAACTATCATTGACGATCATGAATAAAACATAAACTTAACTGGAATGAGGTTGATGTTGCAGCAACTAAACTGGCAAAATGCTCTGCATTTCTTTCTTTCTTTCTTTCTTTCTTTCTCTCTCTCTCTCTCTCTCTCTCTCTCTCTCTCACACACACATATATTACATAGTATCTACTTGCTGTATGAAAAAAAATATCTTTATACAACTATCGCATAGTTGGGCCCAATTGTCTTTCGAGTTGGGCTGAATTGTCTCTAAAGTTGGGCCGAATTGTCTATAAGTCATTTGGCACACACACACACACACACACACACACACACACACATATTGGTTAAGATGATGTGACTGTTGATTGTAAGGGTGTTAAAAAGGTCTATTTTTGATAATATGTTCCGAATTAAGCGACTTACCAAATAAAGATTGTTTCTTAACTTGAATACGAAATGAGATCAAAGGGAGAACAATAAATATATGTTCAGTGCAGCCAATTAGAACATGAATTAGGCGACTTGAAACAAAGTGAATTAAGTCGGCTTACACCGTCCGTTCCATAGATTACATGCGTTCCGGAACGATCTGTCGTTTCCATTACTTACAAACATCTGGAATGATCAACCTATTCAATAAAGAACGACCAATTGACGCGAGCTTAACTATGAAAAAGTAAATAATTTGTATAAAAATAAAATAAATCATTTTATTTTGCTTTATATTATTATACAAATTAAAACAAAAATGATGTGTGAGTGGAAATCGATATATACAGAGAGAACATGTAAATGCATGTGCATTTCGGTGTATTTCGGTTTTTTCAGTGTATTTCGGTGTTTCTAGGAACCCTAAATATGGCTACAGAGGTTGAAGCCATGCGCATGCTGAGTCAGACTTAATTTTAATACCAGTCTATTATTCCATAATGATTTAATATAATGTAAGCTTAAACCTTTGAAAATAATTTTAATAAGTCTGTTTCCTTCTGTTTTAAATTCAATTATAATTTAATATTTTACAAACTAAAGAATTATGGCCTAGAATTATACACACTGATCAAGATTATATCCAAGTCATTCAAAAGGGGGCAGGGTCCAGTTTTTATGCACAAATTTAATGTCGCATGCACCTGCCTAATATAAAAATTCATTAAAAATATAATACGCGAGTGAGGTCAAAAAAGTACATATTTCTGGATAGGTATTATGTAGTGAAACATAATCATATCACACACATGACCTGACAAGTCTACTGAAGTTCTTAGAATAAAATATTTATGTACCCCAACCCCTATTTTATACATGCATTTTTCACATCCGAAGGCCATTTTTGACAGCATGTGGTGCTCACAGTGCAAACGCAAGGCCTTTTCCTAGATGAAAATTTTGAAAAACATTGTCTACTAAATAGCTTGATGCAATTCATAATAGTTGTCATCCATGCCGTTTTTGAGATATTCTACTTGCCTTGAACCCACGTGTCTACTGCTATGGGAGGCTAGCTCTTCTTCCTAGCCGACTATTAGTATTTCACAATCAACATACTGCAGAGTAACTATGGAAAGTGTACATGTCTGACATCAATTTCAAGAACAACACAAGCCTGAAACACCTAGTTCACAAATTTATCCATATCTTTAATTATTACACAATAGTAGCTCAAAAACTCACACCATACCCTTAAGTTAAGAAATTTGCATGGGGCCAAATTACGAAACTGGACCCTGCCACCAAAAACTGTGTGATAAAAATAGCGTTGCAAGGGACATTACCTTTGTAGTCTGATCACCGGTTGATCGATATTATCAGCGGCGTAGCTATGATATTTTGCGCCCGGGGACGAACTATACAATTGGCGCCCCAACCCTCTCCCCGTTTAATCACATTTTTCTTGTGACCGATGTATTACCCTTGTTTACTTATTATAATGCAACGTTGTAAGCCTCATTTTGGTGCCCATGTACCTTGGCGCCCGGGACATATGTACCCCCCTGCCCCCCCCCGCTACGCCTCTGGATATTATATATGATATGTATGTATGAGTGTGGGGGTGTATGTGTGTGTGCGTGCGTGTGTGTGAAATGAAGGACGTCAATGTACACGCTTGTATAGTTGCTTGCGATTTATTTACAAATCATACATGTACTGTATAACCCTGTATGGGTAGTCTCTCTCTCGTTCTCTCTCTCTCTCTCTCTCTCTCTCTCTCTCTCTCTCTCTCTCTCTCTCTCTCTCTCTCGTTCACGACCTATGTAACAATTAACGCTGATGTTTTGAAGATACACGTCTGCTCATACTGTTTATTACAATTGTCAGGTGGTTGCCATAAATCTTTATGTTATTATGCGTCAAAATGGAATACGCTATTTCTCGAGAAATCGCGTGCAAAAACTTAGAAATCCAAATTTTCAAGAGGTATTAATCAGCGCTTTTTGTAAATGTGTATTGTACTTTGAAATTACCGTAAGTATAAAAATAGACTATACAAAATACACTCTAACTACTTTACTTGTGATTTGTAATGAAACTTTAACAATTATTCTGTGATATAGCAGTATGGCAGTTGATAGGGGTGTCTAGCACAGGGTATAATTCTGCAGAGATTTGTGATGTCTAACCCATCCACACTATCAAGACATTAGGCTGACCAGTCCTATTTCTAACCTCTTAATGCTCATCACCAAGCGAGGCAGCTTCTAATACAATTTGTATAAGTCTTTGGTATGACTTGGCCAGGGTTAAAACCCATGACCTCCTGCATCTGAGGTGGATTATCTAACTAATTAGGCCCCAGGAGAAATTGTAATATTTGTATTTGAAATATTTGTTTGAAAATATATTTAATAAAATAATATATTTACATTTTGATTTGTTTATTTCTTATTCCTTATTGATTGATTTATTTGTTTTAATAAGGACAAATATTATTTATTTGTATAATTATATTTTGAGTTGCTGGAAAAGAGTGAATCAATACATTTTGTTTTACAGGGTTAATGTAGTCATGGAAATCCTGAAAACATTTATAAATTGACCACATCACAAATGAAGAAGTGTGTAACACCATCAGGCACATAGTAGGCCATTATAAAGACCTCAACAGTGTTCAAAAGAGAAAGTTGAAATGGTATCACCATATCACTAAAACAAGTCTATCCACAACAGTACTACAGGGTAGCATCCAGGGTGGCAGAAGAAGCGGTAGACTGAGAAAAATGGTGACTGACAACATCACAAAATGGACAAGGAAAGGTTTTGAGAGACATAGGCATTAGCAGATGAACAAGACAAGTGGAGGGAACTGGTCAGATGTTCAGCAGCACAGTGCCTCAACAAATACACTAGGTCAAGAGACTGATGATGATGATGACAGGAATTATCGACAATGAAGTAAAATACTTTTTATTTTTTTTTAAGTCACCAATTAGTATAGTATGTGTGAGTGTATGTATGTATTGTTTATTTTTATATCTTGTTATAGGGTGAGAAGCCATAAGAGAATATATATATATATATATATATATATATATATATATATATATATATATATATATATATATATATATTATTGTTGTTCCGATTATCGATTATAATCAATCATCAGTTGGCTGAGCAAAAAAATAAGATAATTGATTGTGAACTCCATAATCGATTGTGTGTAAAGGGAGACTACTTTTTAGGTGTATGCAAAGCACAAAGGTTAGTAAAACTCCCAGCCATTAAAGTGTAATTGAAATTTATTTATTCCCTTCACAACAACAAATAAGAAACCCTATGATTCATAATTAGGAGCATATATTCATTGTTACATAGTCAAGTTGTTAATTGTTGAGTTAAAAAATGTAAACACATTTTGTTGATTTGTTTCAGTTAAATTGCAACATCTTTTGTAGTAAACAATGACAAACAAGAAAATCATGTCCTTCTATACTTTAAATTATAGACACATCACATATGAATGAAAGAATTTTGGGGGATTGATGCAGTATTTCAGTTACATATGACTGATCAGCCGTAAAAAGTTTCATTCATTTAATAAAGTTGTAGAACAAAAGTAACACACTATGTAATATTATTGTCAGGTCATTACAAGAGATTATTCCTGTATATTTATAAACATATATAACTGATACAGATATAACTGTTTAACAAAAATTAAAATTTGCTCTTAGTAACTGATTATAATCGAGGATCAGTTGGTTAAGGGGAACTGATTATTGATTATAAATTTCTGACCAATTCCCATCATTAATATATATGCCATCATCATGGTAAAGCATATAAATGACACAGAATACAGAACTTTATATCACTACTGTCATGGTGTAACCCATAGTTACCAATTTGAACACATATCAGATTTCCAGCTAATAACTGTGTTTTTAAAAATAGCAGTAGCACATTAGATTTTTTTGTTGTTGTCTTCTTTGTAACCAACATATTATTATTATTATTATTATTATCATTATTATTATTATTATTATTTACACCAATTTATTGCTATTACTAGTATTACTATTATTAATATTATGAGTATTATTTTTAATGTTATTTGTGTTATTATTATTATTATTGTATTTTTCACATTATTATTATTTTTATTATTATTATTATTATTATTATTATTATTAATTTTTATTTCAGTTTCCAGATTAAAGTAGGATATGTAAATGTTAGACACAGTTTGAAAAAATTGGCAATGAATGACTTTAACAGCTTCCGATTTCACTTGAGCTTTTCCATTTACTCAAATCAGGCCTCTGCTGTGGGCTAAAATCTCTTAACCCAAAGTAGAAAAGGCCTATAGTGATACTCTTGGAAGTGTTCTGATCAATATATGGTCTATCACTATTCAATAGCTTGACTGTATGTTGAAGGGGCTAGACAGGTTTTAAATTAGCCAAAATTTGGCTAATTCCTACAAAGTTGTTCTTCACACCCTTAGGTAGGAACCAAATTTTGGAAAAATTAGCCAAAATTTAGCTAGTGTCTTTTATTATAACCCCCATGTATGGCTGCAAAAGATCAAACTCTAGGTAACTATGATTAGCCAAATTTGGCTAACTGCAATATTGTCCCTTTCCATAATGTATGGTATGACCTTTAGGCAGAAACCAAATCTTAGATAAATGTATCCTTAGCCAAAATTTGGCTAAGGATTCCTGTTGCCATGCTCAGTGAGGCTGGTGCACAGCTAATGTTATTTTAGCAAAATTTGGCTAGTGTCAGCAACAGATTTTAAAAACAGCTGCATGTATGGCTGTTAGAATTTAAAAACTCTATAATTAGCTATATTTGGCCATCCTCCTCAGTGTTTTATTCCATACTGTTGTGTAAATGTAAGCTTATAATATTGCTGGCTATTGCATGCAATGTTTTCTTTTGTATAACCTACAGTAATAACTGTTAGAAATCCAAATTTGGCTACATGCATGGCTAAATTACTCATAAGGAGTACATGCAGTATTGGCTAAATATGTGCTTGAACAAAGTGCTTGACTCCTAATGTTGTATTCAATTTTAATATGTATATATTTTAGCATAGAACTTACTGTGTAACATTCAAATTAAATAAATGGGAGAATACCAAACCATCCCAGTGATTCATATATTGTTAGTATTTTTATATAAATTCATTAGGTTGATTATCTATTTTACCTCTATCCACCAACATTCCATTCTAATGTGTGCCAACCCTACTGTTAATAAATGTGTAATCAGAATACTCTCTAGTGAATAGACATTTTCTGAGCTATAATCCAGACAAAA
This sequence comes from Unio pictorum, assembly GCA_030141615.1. Taxonomy (NCBI): domain Eukaryota; kingdom Metazoa; phylum Mollusca; class Bivalvia; order Unionida; family Unionidae; genus Unio; species Unio pictorum. The sequence goes on from JARLTB010000114.1 coordinate 2,367,328, forward strand.
TGAATAGAGAATCAAAATGATAATATACATTGCTATTAAATATCCATATTTTGAATGATAATACCTAGAGCATGTTTATGTAATGTAAATACCTTGTTTTCAACATCTTCTCATCTATCTTCATTAACATACACCATTTACATCCCCCGTTGATCATGAAGCACTATACATGTATTTTACTGTTACCATCTTACTGTTTTACTTTCAATTATTTGGTTTTTTATATCACTGGTTGATATTAAAACTTTTACTCTTTTTAACGTTTATTCATATAACAAATTGTATAGCGCTAAATAGTCTAAAAGTTCTTGTGCACCATTAACATTCAGTCAATTTATCAACCACATGGCCTTTAGACACCCTTATTATCAATGTAACTTTAGAACTTTCTGAAATTGTATTATTTCAGGTAGTGCTTTGTCAAGTTTTGCCAAAAAATGATGTCATGACATAACTTCTGCAACTTTAAAATTCAATACACTTTACCAATGTGTTTTCTGTATATATAACATTTTTGTAAGAAACAAGTTAACACATTATTCCCTAGTGATGATGTTACATGTCATAAGGTAGTAACCTTCTTCCAAGGTCTGTAGCATAAAGGTCATGCATGATACGCTAAAGTGGGTGGTATTATAGAAAGATAGACAGATTGCACTCTACAATTATATCAAATAATCTGAACATTTTAGTTGCACTACAAAAACAGAAGGAAAAACATAAGTTTTTTATCTTTTTTTTCCACCTAAACTTCTCTCATGGTCGGAAACCGAATTTGTGTCCAGATTTTAGACTATGGCATCAGATCTATGGCAGACCAGTCTGAAGCGCACACAGATTGATGGACCTTTGCAAAAAATAGGATAAGGTGGATATTTTGAATAGTCTTCTCCATATGAAATTTATGGGTGTTAAGCACCAAAAAAAAGGAGTCCAACTTTTCACGTTCTGCTCATGCATCAGCAAACTAACCAATGATAAACATTTTCATTAGAACAAAAACTAGCCATTTGTCTAATGGAATATTGCCTGCAAGTCGATGTATTAGAATGTATTCAGAAATAGTCCCCAAAATTTGTTAATACAATTACATTTTTAAAAAAATACAAAATCAATAATAAAATATAAAAAATTACAATTTATTCAATCTATAACAAACACAAACATAATAGGGCAGTAGGTCCTCCCTAAGAATGGTCTGTGAAAATCAGCGGGGAGAGCAACCTCTAAACAAAAAAAAAACATTTATTGCGAAAACAGCAAAATTTCTCCAGGGGTTAATGTGATAATAGGCTTTGACCTTCAGAAAACCATAAACCTTTGCAGCACATAAATAAAGTACAGCTAAAATGTATAACCTGTTCAACCAACAAATCTATGCAAAAGAAAATGTAAATGAATGAATGAAAAGCTTGCAATTGATATTATGTCTTTATTTGAATATTTCATAAAAGGGATAGGAGGCACATGTTTGATGGTACCTAGGTTTGATTGAGTAATAAAAAGCATATTATCAAGTATGTACCCTGGTAATCCAAGTTATTTTTAATTCTGTTTTGACATCTCATAAGAGAAGTGACTATATAACAGTAAACACAAACATAATGGTTTTTTTGTTTCAAGTTCAAATGTACATGTTAATAATTATGTAAAACTTTACTTCTATATGATGATATTTTGTAACATATTTAAATCTTAACATAGTTTTAACAAGATAAATTTAAGATATTAACAGCATAAAATATTCCATTTCAAAGATTGCCTGAGGTTCATCTTTAGTGATTTGATGGCAAGTGGTTAAATGTGTAAATTTCTACTGACTCTAAAAGACATGTCTTATATTATAATTAAAAAAATAATTGATGAGACCTAGTGGCTACAGAGATGATGATTTGCCCATTAAAAACCAGTAAGTTGTAGTATACCATAATGTTTCTTTGATAATAATCACCCAATCATAATACTTCAGGAGAACTATTACTACCCGTCAAATCTAGTGCTCCCAGAGTAAAATTCATTAGCTATAAGGAGGTAGCATGCAGTAAGTAGGCAGGTTTTACTGAAAAGATCAACCAATGAATCTTTTGAGAGTGGTTCAGTAATTCATACCTGTGCTTAACTTTGAATGTATATTGCAATTGCTCCCTTTATTTGTTCATGGTCTTCTTCCATATAATATATTTAGTTGTTCACTATTTCTAGTTCAAACTTGGTGATCTAATAAATTTCATAGATTTTCTGGATATCTTTCATATTTAATGTTGTTTCTAAAAAATCAGCGAACTTAAATTTCAAATTTCCAGTCTCAAGTTTCCCTAATGGTTTTTTGCAGTAAATCTTATCGTGACCCTCCAGTTATCCCATGTAGACTGCACCAGCATTGAACTCCACCAGCCCAATAATTGTTCGAGAGATTACCTACAAAGAAAATCATAAATGACAAAACATTTTCTGGGACTGAAAAAAAATGAATTTCCTAAAAAATTAACCTTTAGTACATTATTATGCCTTGTGGAGTAATGTCACTTTAAAGACACAACTATGTTCATAAAAAAAGTCTACTGACTTGTATGTCCACATTTCTTTAATATGTTGTTGGTACCTGAAATAAATAGTCTTGTCCTGATGACAGTGAAGGAGTCGATAAAGAGTATATGATCAGTATTATTCAAGTTTTGTATTCCTTACCACTAAATAATCTTAAAAGAAAAAACAAGCTCATGAAAACATAGATGTTACAGAAAGACATTACAATTTGGAATTGAAGTCAGTCACTTCCCAATCATATTGGTAGCTCCAATTGAAAATTCAAAGCAACCGGATCTCCTATTTTGAATTTTAGAAAGTATCTGTCTTAATTTGCAGGTCACTAACTCAGTTTGTCTAATCAACAACTGAATAGAGTATTTTTTTTATGAAACTGTAATACGTGAACTAAGTATGTACAATAAACATATCAATATTTAATCAGAAATGTTTTCATTTTGTAATACAATTATACACTGCATAATTATGAACTTTGTAACATTGATTATTTTATAAGACTTCAAATAACCATTTGAAATTTAGTGTCATTGATATAAAATAATGGTGATTATGGTAACTGTTGTTGATGGTGTTGTTTCTAAGGAATGATGTTAATAAACTTGAAAAATCTATTGATTCACATTATTGTGAAAAAGATGTATATACATGTGCTGCTATTTATATTTGAACTATTGACTATCTAAATTACTCATGTGATGTTTTGGTTCCGTTTCTAAACTTTAGTTATTTGGCTTGTATTTTGTTCTGCCTCATTCTTTCTTTTCACTTTAGTTTTCTATACAATAATTTATACATTTATGGAAATAAGAATAAAATATATTAATTAAAAATAGTGAATTACATTCTTTAGCATATCAGATATTTCTCTCATATTTTAATTACTCTTACATAAAAGAAAACCTTCAACTAATCTTAAAAGCACTACAAGATAATGAATTTACATTTCTTATATTTACATTAATCAATCATTTGCTTATTTAAATCAATTTAATACATAACAATAACATAAGAGGTCAATGAAATTTATTGATTCCTTTTGTATATTTTGGTGTCATGCTCACTTATCTTGGCTTACCTTTACTGCCATGTCCACCAATAGTAGATGTCTACTGCCCATATAATATTGACTATTTCAAGCAAAAAAGTGATTTACTGAATCAAGTGATCAATATTATTATATAGAATATCAGGAAATGATAATTACTAAAATCATAACATTAAGTTTCAAGAAATACAAAATCAAGTATGTCATTCAATTTATCTATACATACCAAATGTATTTTAAAACACAAAAAATAAAATCTTACCTCCCTCCACTGTCATACCCTCTACAGAAAAAGGCAAAGTTTTAATCTCCTCCACTGACAAATACATGTACTCATGAATTCTTGAAATCTGAAGTGAAAACCAAATCAAATTAACTATGTTTTCAAATATGCCCACCTATACAATTTTAATCAAGTGTTTTCCTAATTGACTTGCAATAATGACTTTATTACAGAATGACATGTACACCTATGTGTCAACACTGGTTGAAAATTAGTGTTGTGCTAATTTCATTTTCATATTGTGTATCTGTTTCATATATTGTATCTCAATTTGGAATAGTTCATTTGCATAGGGCTATAAATGCTCATCCAGCAGTTAGCATTATTACATTATGGTTTGAAAATGTTTTCAGCAGAGATTACAACTGATTCATATGTAACTACGGTAGTCAATAAAACACAATATAATTCTCTCATTATTGCATATAAGGATACATATTGTCATTTTGAATATTTTCTGCCATGGAAAAATTCAATCCCAATTCCTGTTAAACTACATTCTTAATGGCAATACATATCCATAAAAACACCTATTTTGTTCCACAACATTCATTAACTTTACACAATATTTTGCCATCTTCATAACTAGAATCTGGAAAAAACACATGTTGTTAAGATTGTCTGGTAAAATATACTAATATAAGAAATATACTTACTTTTCACTTTACATAGGTATCAGTATCCATGTCATGATGATTTATGCAAATCTTTCCTTTTCCACTGAGTCAAAGACCATGTGCTGCAGGAGAGCATAGTTAAAACAGCTATCAGACCCTACAAAATGAGATTTTTTATGTCTTTTCATAAAGCATTAGGAATGTTCCTTTCTCTTTACAGCACAATTATTATTATTATTATTATTATTATTATTATTATTATTATTATTGAAAATAAACAACATGAAGAAAAAGCATACTTAATACATTATCCTGGCAGTTCCATGGGAAAAAAATCTGCAAATTTTACTAACATATTGTGCATGTTGTATCAATTTGAAATGTATTTATGGAGCTAAAATGGCCCACTACAGTGTCAAAACATATCACGTTTTGTTTTGATTATTGCATTGTTTCATTGTGTATCGATCATAGAATAATAATTCTCATTTACAGTATATTAAACTTGTAATTAAAATTTCAAAATGAAAGAGGTATGCATTCTTTAGTTTGCTGGTTAATGACATATATGCAAAAAAGTCCTTACCGGTATTTCAAAATTGTTTCATGTAGAAATATAGAAGTTAGTTTAGTAATTTCCATTTTCTATGTAAAGAATTCTAATCATGAAGTGTTTCAATTAAGAAATTTTGCTCTATTTATCATTCATTTAAAAGCATTAAATGTACTTACTCTCTCCTGACACACCAGCCTCTATTGTCTCATCATCATTCTCTGTTTCATCTTCTTCATGCAAATCACAAACTGATTACATTCTTAAACTGTATTTCTTCCTGGCTCAAGTGTGAGCTACTAAGCTGGCATTTTCTAGGTGGGCATACAAATTTAACCTCTCAAAGCCATGCCTTTGTCCAAAGAAATTCTGTACAGGACTATATAGAAGTTCTGACTTTTGATCTTGGAGTTGTATCACATGGCCTATTACTCTGGCCTTTGAAACTAATTGTTATGAACTGGAGCTGTTGAAACCATGCTGATTGGATTATCAGTGATGATTTGTTGGATGATGTCTTGATACAAGATACTGAGTATTGTAAAACAAATTATATAATACTGAAGTGAACTAAGTCAAAGTGCTGACCTTGCAGTGTGCAGGAATTATAACTATGAACAAATCATTTCTCAAACTCTTTACCCTTATTATAATACAACATCAATCTATAAAACTTGTTAGCTTATTCCACATTACTTTTCTTAACTGGCAGTTTTCATAGATGGTGTAACATCTAGTTCTTCCATCCCAACCCCATAATTATTTCTTGCCCCTCCCTTGCAACACATTAGGTTCCACCTCTATTTATTCGCCCCCTCCCCTCAAATAATTAGTTTCTTTTCAATAATGGACTCTTTGGAAATAAACTGACTGCCACATGTATATATGTAATGAGTCTGCTAACAATTGGAAAAGGGATGGAGTCAGCCATCTCATTCTTTTCCCCCTTCAACCAATTTATTTATTTTCATTAATGCACCCTTTGGTAATACACTTAAGACATACAAGTGAAATATCAAAACATAATGGATCCCTTAAAAAACAATTGGGGGGGACAAAATCAGTTAACTGATTCTTTCACCACACTGTACTAGCAATTAGTTCTTTGCTATGAATCGTCTCTTGGGTATTAAACTTAAGGAAGTACCACACATGTAACAGGTCATAAAATAAATTGGGGTTGGGGTGGGGTGACATGATCAACTAGCAGATTATTTCTCCCAACAGCAATTTGTTTCTTTACCTTAATGGACTCTTTTCTAATCTGCTTAAGGCCCACATTTAAAATATAATGCAGGTTATGGTTCACTTTACAAAATCACACAAGTGTTTTTTTTAAAAAAGAACTTTTACATTAATAGAGGATACAATCTTAGACTAATATCATTTCAAGTCACTTGAATGGTATAAGACACAACTTATAAAGATTCTTCATGATTCTTCTTAGCAAACTAAAACTACATTGAAATGCAGACCAATCTGATAATAATAATAATAATAATAATAATAATAATAATAATAATAATAATAGTAATAATAATAATAATAATAAAGACTTTATTTAGAGAAGGTAACTCAATTAGTTACAGAACTAATCTACCTTGAGGCCTTCTATCTGTTATGTACAATATATACAATACATACAACATGATGTGAAGAGTCTGGCTCAATGCTAAATAATTAAGGAATTTTAAATTTCAAAGTATAAAGCCTGGAACACATGCACAGGCATCTGTAAAAACACAAACATAAAAGAAACATAAAATATCATTCTGTGTTGAAACATTCAGCTTTGAAAATCATGCAACAAAAAAAAAAACCAAAAAAAACAGACAAGCAGGCAGTATTTTTTTTTTTTTTTATTTTTTTTTGGTACTAGCACTGTTCAATTTTCTAAAGATTTCATCCATTTAAGACATTGATTATGAAATGAAGAAATGCTAGGAGCCTGCCTTATGTTGCTGGGAATGTTGTTCCATACTACTGGACCAGTGTATTGAAAACTTTTTTTAAACAATTCCTTCTTTGGCCTTGGTATAATGTAATTTTTTCTTCTTATGGACCTTAAATTTGGAGTACCATCAGCATCTCTTTGATGACCTATGTGGTTAGAGCATCCACCAGTGATGTGTGAAGTTGTTGTTTAAACACCAGCTGTAACCGTGTCATACCAAAGACTTATAAAAATGATACTAGCATCTGCCTTACATGTACATGTTGCTCAATATAAGAGGTTAGTGTTAAGACTGGTTGGCCTGGTATCTTAATAATGTGGCTGGGTGGGACATGATGCTATATGTATGCAGGGTGATGCATCAGTGATGGACATCACTATAAACTGCTACACTGCAGACACTGCAGTAATGAACAATCCAAAATACACACACACATACACATACACACAAATAGTCATTTGCAAGATTTTGTAAATAAATTCTAGAAGGAGTGAAAGTGTCAAAGAAAAAATATGCTGGGAATCTTAACCAATCATACTGGTTAACTCCTTTGGAATTGGATCCAATAGTACTATTCACATAAATGTCAGTAGACAACAATGGCGTTGCACTCATAATCTTGGCATGGTTTGCCCACACCAGATTTGAATCCGTATTACTGTCCTGTAAATACTTATTTATATTGTTGTTGTGGTTGATGTAATTGCTCAGTTTTTAGTAACCAGTGTGGAGACATATGCTTGATAATACTATTTCAGGAAAGTTTGTAGCTGTTTTTGCTTTATGAAATTGCAAAGTTTATAACTCAAAACATACAATTACATGTACCATCACCTCATACAATTTGGAGATCATGACAGGTGAGAAGAGGTAGAGAGGAAGCAATAGAGAAAGACCAATATAGGAGAAGAGCAGAAGACAGAGGAGAGAGATAAAAAAGAGAGAAAGTGAAAGAAAAAGAGGAACACTTGAAGAAATTAAAGATAAGGCATAGATGATAAAGAGAGAAGAAGATGATAAGTTAAAGAGAAAATGTCATAAGAGATGCATAAAGACTATGAAGGCGCGAGAAAAGAGGCAGGTTTATGCAGGGAATAAAATGAGAGGAAGCGAGAGGTAAAAACAGATAGGAAGAAAGAAGAGAGAGAGAGAGAGAGAGAGAGAGAGAGAGAGAGAGAGAGAGAGAGAGAGAGAGAGAGAGAGAGAGAGAGAAAGAGAGGGGAGAGGACAGAGGCAAATACAGGAGAAGACAGAGGCAAATACAGGAAAAGATGGTAACAGGGAGGAAAATAGAGGGGAGAGAGAATAACAGAGAGAGGGGAAGGCAATGAGCAGAGACAAATAGAGAAAGACAGGAAAGAGAGGGAAAGAAAAGGAAAGAGGTAAATTTAGAAAAACAATGGAAGAGAAAGACAGACAAAATAAGAAGAAGAAGAGAGTGTGAAACTGAGAAAATAATTTAATTTACAACAAAAAATTTACTGACAAGCATATTTCTTCCAAGAAAGACCTAAAATACATGATAGTTGAACTTCCTCATTTTATATTCTGATTATATATAAAATCCAAACAAAGTAATAAAAACATATAAACCCACCTGATCGCCTGTTATTATGGTAGCAAGGTTCTAACATTAAAATTTAATTTAATATGGGTATTTTTAGAAACAAATATTCATTTGCTGGTGGAAATCAGTTCTTATTAAATTCTTTAATAAGTATCCATTTTTATAGATTTTAATTTTTCATTTTATCATGCTCAACATGTGTAGTTGGAGGGGGGAGGAATTTAATAGTCATGTATTTTTGGAGGGGGAGAAAGAATCACCTAGCCAATTCTTGACTAATACATTGGGTCATCATGACACAAGACTTGTGTATAGCGAACACCAACTTGTCATCCAACAAAATAAAATCATGGATATTTTAGATCTCTTGCAATAACTCTTTAAAATGTTACTTGTGGATGCATATATAAGTTATACAATCCCTAATCAAAATTAAATGTGAACAGCAATGATTTGCAACAGCTCTTTTATCTCCAGCAGCCATAGTAAAAATTAATTATCACGTAGAAATACATTCAGTAACCCATCATTATAACTGTACATGGTGTAAAAACCTAAGTGGTCATATGAAATATAGGTTACTATGACATTATTTATTGAAAGGGTCTGGTACTACCAGAGATGCATACATTCATTTTGATTGATGATTCTTGCATGGCCAGAGCTTGAGAATGACAACATTTTGATAATCAGTGAAGTACGATACACAGACAAACAAAAATGAATCTATAGCCTACATGACATATATAAATCACTAATGGATAACTTTTCTTAAGGTGGTTAAACTGTCAGTTCAAATATGATTATCCTGTTTGTTAGCATTATTAGTGCGTTATGTACTGTTGTTTTATATTATTATTCTAAAATGTTGTGTGCAAAAACATTTGGTGGGTGTTCTCTGACAGTGTCACTTACCATGGGAACATATGTGACACTAATTATGTCCCCTTTATGCAGAACTATATGGTATCAAAAATCATTTCATCTTTCCATACATCAACTGTACAACCTGTTACCAATTAGAATAATAAGTAACCCATTAATCTTAACCAGAATTGGGAAAACATAATATTCCTTTGAATGATCATGTTGATGACTGGGTTAACCAATCTTATCATATGTGGATGAAAACCAATTGCAGATGATTAAATTAAATTTAAGTGTTATTAATGTTTCTAAAAATAAAAAATAGAAATTTCAAAGTTTTTATTCAATACAATAGATACTTCCCTTGAATTGGAATGCAAAATAAATGATACATTTGTAATTCCAAAATGATCTAATATGTCGCCTGTCATATAATAAAATGTGTATCTTGCAATAGATATATTGAGTATCCCATCCTTTCTTTAGGTAATTCCATATTGTTACTTTTATCTGGGTCCCCCAACCCCTTGCAAGTCATAGATGCAATTCTCAATGAGTCATCTGCTGTCTTTATTTTAAAAATTTTGATATTTGACTTTGATCAGTACATTACTTCTAGGATTTGCCAAAATATTCATATCCAACATTCTTATCAACCATTTGTAAGTCTTCACTTACATATAAAAAGAAAGTTCATATTGTCAGTAAGAGAGAGAGAGAGAGAGAGAGAGAGAGAGAGAGAGAGAGAGAGAGAGAGAGAGAGAGAGAGAGAGAGAGAAAGAGAGAGAGAGAGAGAGAAACTGGAAAGAGCAAGGTGATTTCTGAAATAAACAAAAAGCACAAGAAGTTGAAGGTCATTCAATAATGTTGATAGAAATAGAAATGCAAAACTATTAAAGAAATAGTAAAACAAATGTCTTGTAATTCAATAAGAGTGCTTTCACAATTGTCGTGATATTTGTTTTGCCACAAAAATGGGTAACTTAACCTTTTCAGACTTAAGAACATGCTCTGTAGAATTCCTTCTTGCATAAAATATCTTATCCAATCAAAATGATATGATCTGCTAGTATGCTTCATGTCGTTTAGTTGATATTAGAGAAAATTTTGTTGCTCTTGGCTTACCAACAAATAACTCTCCACAACCTCCCTTGGTTGGCGATCAATGGTCTGATATTTTGCATAGAGTTAAAAAATTTAAAGAAAAAAGAATTTCCCCAAGTTTTCACACTGGTTATAGTGGGTATTTAAAAACAACCTTGTATATCTTAGGCATTGTTCAAAGCACCTTAAATTCCCTTTATTTTGTCATATGATTGATGGGTGTAATATGGATTATGCATGTATACAGCTTGGCCTTACTTAAAATGTGCACCTTTAAAAAGACGTGCTAGCTCCACTAGGTCATTTTCACTTCCTGAACATTAGAGGTAAATTGTATTTTTTTTTTTAAAAAAAACCTCTTTTATATTTCATATATTCGTAATTCATTCATTGCACTTTCAGAAGCTGATTTTGTGTAGTCTGGCAAATTCATTTTCCCTATTTTAATATCTGCTAAAGATAGTGTACTTTAGACAAATTCTGGCTGATTTCTGAACAAGCAAGTAGTCTTTTTAGTTAGCAGTGTGCTAAGATTATTTACAATGTCCAAAAGTACAATATGCAAAGAAAATCCAGCCATATTACATCAAAGCAGCATAGAGGTATGCCAACATTCTCTCCAATGTGCATGTTTTATATGCAAACAACTTCACCTTGCATACATCACTTTCTCAAAAGTACATAATAATGGGTGAGTGCCCCCTTGTACATCATTTAATTTGATTGTATCTGCTCTCTAATCAAACAGCAAGACTTTAAATGATTTTGATTTAAAAATGCACACTGGTTTTCTAATGTTTTTGTAAGTACATGATCTTTCTTCTTTTTGTAATCATATCATATATGTATTTTATGTTATAGGTGTTTTCTAATGTTGCAAAGCGCTTAGAGCATCTAGAGATTAGGTGCTATACAAAGTCCTCATTATTATTATGATTATTATTATTATCATTATTGATAGTATTATGTATAGCTCAAGATGTACTAAAAGAAATTATTGCCAAAACTATTATTGTTGGGGAAATCTAGTATATTTTGTGATAGTTCACAAGCGTAATCTTCCTTTCTCAAGCTAGAATGACTGCTTCGGTTGCCTAGTGGTTAGAGCCTCCACCGCGGAAGATGGAGGTCATGGGTTTTATCCCTGGCTGAGTCGTACCAAAGACTTACAAAAATGGTACCAACAGCTGCCTCGCTTGACGCTCAACATTAAGAGGTTAGTGTTAGGACTGGTTGGCCTGGTGTCAGGATAATGTGACTGGGTGGAACATCATGCTACATGTCTGTGGCATGATGCCCCAGTGCTAGACATCACTATAAACTGCCTCACTGGAGACATTGTAGCGATATAACTGCAAAATTGTTAAAGCTACGTTAAAAATCCTAATCAAACAAAAAAATCAAGCTAGAATGAAAGATTAATACCATATATGTTATTTTACAAACAATTTAGAACGTTAAATAACAGCATTTGCTTTAATAATAGTGTTACACGCACAGGGGTATTCACTTGACCGAGCGATGTCAAACCCTGGCGTGAGTCACGCAGGAAGACATATGTTTTCTCCAAATTTCCAAAGACTTCCATACAATTTGAGTTGTAAAATGGAAAGAGAGACGTGTCTGCTATATTTAATAACCTTTGCTCTAATCAATTGGCGACCCAGATGAGACAACTTGCCCAAAAGTCCATTAACTGCACCTTTGCATGGTTTATCTTCATTATCATCCGATTTCCGTACCAACAGCTTGTCATGACATAGAAATTACACTAGTATTCCCTTACTAACTGGGAAATATTTAACTGCGCGACCCTAGGCCAGTCAATCCATATAATTTCTGGCGTATCACGCTCATATACATACGCCCATTTTCCACTATGGACAAATAAATGGTACCTACCAAGTTCCAACTTATTGATTCCATTATATAATTTACTGACTTTCAACCATAAATACTACCATTTCAACCACAACACTTTTATACACTGCTGAATTTTAATATGGACTATGTTACTAAAGGGGACAATCATTCGGCTTGTACCTCAAATCACTACTAACGACCCCAGCATGGTTCAAATTCACTAACACTCGGCTCTGTGACGTTTGCTCCTACTAATTGGCTAACTATTTCGGGCTAGTAATGTTTCCATGGCACCGAAGACCAAATACTCACACAAATAAATCTAAGAATTGCTTAAAAACAGGATGCTGTCAAATACACATACTCCAAATTTATTACAATAGTTTTTAAAGCAAAATGTCAGGTTATATGAAAGATTTTGCAAACTAAACATATTGTAAAAATAAGTAACAATTTCATCATATATTGTTTATGCTAAATGAGGTAGCAAATAATCACCGTTATAATTAGTAATTAAATAATAGTTTGGTTGAAAATGAGAGAAAGGATTTATATGAAATATTTGAAAGTCAAATTTCTTTGTTGCTTTTATGTCTTCCATGATATTTACAAATTTTTCTACATATTGACATAGTGAATTAAACTTAATTTATTGATCAATTAATGAAAGTAATTTATGAAGTTAATAATTATTCATTAATATATTTGCTTATCAGTAGATATAATTCAATTATGTAGCTACAGATGTGATATTCTCAAAAAATTGTATGAGAATATGTGAATGGAAAATCATATGAACAAAAGTGAACATATAAAAACTATTCCTTAGTTTAGTTGTTGTGTTTTGATACAGACCAAAATATTAAGTAACAAAACAATTTAACAATTGGATAAAAAGTGTAATCTTGGGGTAAAAATGAAATAATTATACAAAATTACACAGGAAAAGTTAAAAAATAAAAAACAACGATGAAACCTTATGGCAATCAGTTTGCTAAATATTGTCTTTACATGGATGCATTGTAAACCTAAATGCTGGTGGAAATATTTACAGTAATTGTACCAATATAGATTAAATAGGACAGAATACTGGGTGACATCAGTATCATAATGGCAAAATGTCATGTGATGCACACTTTGCTGCACCCATTAAAGCCAAAAAGGAAAGGTTAATACTGCTCTATACTATAGATTTAGATGCATTAAGATAGCATGGTTTCATCATGGTGCACACTGTTTAGGCTAAACTCATTTGTAATATGGATGTAGACATAAATCATTTAGCAATAAATGCTTGAAAAGACAAACATGTCAGCAAATGTCTGAACATAGAAACATCATTCAGACGGGATATGATAAAATCTTGTAGTGACCTGTTTTGAAATGACTGAATTACTTACTCTGTGATATTTACATACTTTAAATTTCATAATGCTACTTACAGTCAGTAGTTATATCAAGCATGTAGCAAATATGGTTCAAAATACTCTGCTGTGTGAAAGTTACAATGACCTATTGATTGTATTATATTATATGCTAATTTTCACGAGTATAGATAAAATAGTTCATAAAGTATTTACCAGATAGCTAAAAAGACAAACATTTCCAAAGCATGCAAACTACTCAACAGTATCATATTATTGGCATGGTGGAGTTATCTGCTGTATTACTGAAGCTCATACTAAATTGTGTGTGCAGGTGCAATAGGGTCAATGGCATTGAGGGTGTAATGAACATTTAGCTGAATATTCATATCTCTGAAGTATTAAACTTGGGTCACACTGATTTACTTTGTACAAGACTTAACTATTTTTATTGTAGTATATCCATATGCCATAACTAGCTTATAAACAACTCACATGCCACATTTCATGAGTGAGTGTGAAATAGAGTTCAGAATAGTAAGGGTGTAATAATTCCACAGCTAAAGCAAATAATGCAAATAGAGCATGAAAATGAAATCATGCTGACCTAATTTTAATGTTTGAATTGCTGGCTTGCTTGGATTCTAACTGAGATGTATCATTACACCAACTGTCACAAGACTAGATGTTACTGGGTCAAATATATTAAGGGCATAATGAACCAATAACAAGGAATCACATGTTGAGTCACTTTAGTATTTTACTTCTCACAATTTACTAAAGACAGAATTCAGACTCTCACAACATCATCGATTGTACTTAAATGCCCAAACGTTTACTTGTTAAATCAGTTGCATTCATCATGTGTTTGTATCTGAGACATTAAATGTATCATCTTGATTTATTCTACCCACCTACCTATCTACACACCTACCTATCTACCTATTGTTTAAAAAACGAATGTATGTCATGATGTATATTAAGATAGTACAATACACCACCATTTATTATCTTAGTATCTAACCCACAGTGGTTCTTAAATAACTGTTTTTAAAGAGACTCTAAAGGTACATTGTACTTGGAACACAATAAATAGACAGAAGCAGTAGATGTAACACACTCTGAAACTGGATCATGGTGATGTGTAACATTTTACTGTTAGTTCAAGTTTCATTTTGATAATCCTGTTTTCCTTCCATTGCTAACAATTTGACATCTAACAAGGGTCATCATTATTAGCACCATCTCTAATTCAAATTTTACAGCCAACATCCCTTGGGAGAGCATGGTTAATTACACATTTGAATAATCTACTCATGATGGGAAGGCAAACCTTTGATATTGCCCTAAGGGACATTTGCTTGTTGCTAACAGTCTCTTACAAGCCTTGTGATTCCTGGATGATTATTCATTACTTGGATTTGGTTTAGCTGAACATTTCTACATTTTTTAATGTAACTTTATCTGCATGTCACAAAAAAACTCAGATAATATTAATATGACTTTCATAAATCTTTATGATAAGGCAAAGCAGACACAGTTATGTATGCACATGAAATTCACTATTCACTATAAATTTCACTTGCTAACTTTTTTGTCAGCTGAATGAGTAATTAAACAAACTAATTGAATCTTGATTGAACAATATTTGAAATGACTCTTGATGTATACTTTAATAATTTTGACACGTAAAATTGTGAACAAATGTAAATTTGAAATGGGTCTGATAATGTTATGAACTATATGTTATAATCTACTTATCAAATGCATCACAGAATAGATTTAATATTTACATGATAAAAACTGAAAGCATCCTGTATGGTAATTAGGCATTATGAAATTACCAGTAGAAGCGTGTGTAGTAATTAGATCAATTGGTTTAAAAAGTACTTGAAAAGTGTGCACAATTTGTATGTTATCGTTACCTGTTAGAGAAATATATATTATTATGTGTTCACACAAATGGTTGAATATCCACTTCATTACTGTCTTCAGTGCAATCGTTTGATAAATTTTGATTGCAGATAAATTATAAAATGAATTCCTTTCATGAATACATGTGTGCTTTTTATCCTTCTCAACTGTACCTGGTATAACAATGTGAACACCAAAATTTACATTGATACAGGTTTATGAAAACAATTAGGTTGAATTGTTCATATCATATAAGCACCATACCTTTATTACAGGGCACCTTACACATACATAAACAATACAAGGCCCAAAGCTTCTTCACATCTGGGAGTATAGGTTACTTTATCTCCAGGTCAAAGTTCACAATTTAATAAAATATCAATAAGTCCCTTTAAACAGTCAAGAGAGACATACGGTTGCCTCTGCACTGCATATAAAATAGCATTAACATAATCATGCTATTATCATTTGTGCTGCCTCCAAAGCTAAAGTGCAGCACATATATTTTTGTTGTCTAGCACCATTTGTGTAAATTACAAGATTATTTTAACATTTTTTTTCAGTTTTACCTATCAATAAAAAGATATCATTTCCAAGTTTTGAAAATTTCATTGAGCAGAAAGGGCTGTAATGGAAAAAAATCTAGATTAGTAAAACTATACTATTAAGATAATATTTGATCTTATTTATTGTGATTACTATACAATGTGTGAGGACATTTCATCCATGATAACTTAATTGATGATTAGTTTTGTTATTATTCTCAGTGATAATTCCCCAGATATATTCCAGAACTTAGTAGTATTTATCTAAATTCATCATGAAGAACTCACAGCCAGGATCGGTTGATAATAAAGTTGATCCTATTTGCAACTGAAAAAAGTAGAGACAGAGTTTTATCGATGTAACATCTTTTACAGACCAGAGTTTAAAAAACTGGTTAATGAAGTTTGCAATTGATTCATTGGTGCCAAATTAAAAACATATTTTAAACATTTAAACATCTAACATTATTGAAGTTTTATTATCATGGAGTTGGCAAAGTCCTACAATGGTAACTGGACAAGTACCACAAGTCATGAAAGCAAATGCCTTATTTTGAGCTATCTTGAATTGATAAGAGATAACAGCTCTCTCCAGGCCATTATCTTGGTGTAAATTTTCTCTGATCATGAAATAGGGTTAGCTCTTCCATGAAAGCCACCTGCTGGGCACCTAATAGCTTTGATAGAGGCAGTAGAAAGACATTTAACAGTTAGTTCAGTCTGCATAAGGTCAAATTTCTTGCTACCAGAGAAGTTCAACTGATATTTCCAAAGTCTGAAGAGAAGCAAAGGACAACGATTTATGCAGAAAACTTCTGGAAATGAGTTCAAGAAAGGTGTGTATTGATTTAAAATTATTTTCTGCTGATTTTAGAGTTTAAAAATATAAAATATTAATAAGAGTACATAGTTTTATTATGTTAAATTATCTACTAGTATTATTCACTTTTACTGAACTATTCCTTAAGTAATCAGATATTTTCTTCAGTAAACAATAACCCACATCTACTCAAAGAGCATACGCAGTATGAATTAGTATTAAATTTGGCATAGGTATGTACATTTATCTTCTAAAATTGACCCAATGAGCATCTATTACATGTTATCAAATTTAAATGTAAACTTTTCTAAAGATATGTCTTTTGCATTATATGTGATAATGGATTTCAGACCAGTAGATTTACATATTTTGATTAGTAGATTCACTCCTAAACCATTAGATTTTTTTAATCTTCAAAAATGTTGTTACAAGGGACTGAACAGTTTTGTTTTCTATATGCTCTCTCTGCTTAATATAATAAAACAGCAGGTTTTGAACATAAATTAGATTCAGATTCAGATTCAAATGGAAAATGCTATAAAAAAGAGGGTTATTTATCTTACAGTTGACTGCAAAAAATTAAAAAATTAATAAATTCAATACCGATTTTAGTTTTCTTCACAAGATCACTGTCTGGTGACCACAAAAAGACATTCATTTTATCGAAACAAAAATCTGTTTACTAAGGTTTTTCTCATGAAACACTACAGCCAAATTTAAATGGCATTTGTTCCACACAAAACCTGGTTTCAGAAAGACATATTTTCTTTTTGATATTTTACAAGAATCAAATACATAATTTTTTCAACTTCTCTTTTTTTTAAATAAGGTCATGTTCAACTTGAAACTACCAGTTATAACAGTTGTAACAATGCAGAAACAAAGAGTTAATGTTTAAACTAAAATGTGCCAGTAACTTGTAATGGTATATATGATGAGTTAATGAAAGTTTATATAATGTGTGCAAAAATTGCACACAGGAAGTAAAAAGTATTAAAATTGAATCTTGACAAAGTTTCAAAATGTAACTTATATGTAAAGAGTCCCATATATTTATTCAAGAAAGAAATATTGAAAATATCATAGTTTGTATTGCTGTTGAAATAATTATACATTCACTTTGTTTTAAAAACAGCGTTTAGTCAGCTAGTTTAAAAAGTTGACTTAACAAGAATTTATGAAGATCTAATGTAAAGCCCTCTCTTGAATCTCACATGGAATCATGATAACTATTATGCCATTTCTGTATAGTGTACATTCATTTTTTCTGCAGGTATGCATTCGTTAACCTAATTCTGAGAGTGTTACCTGAAACATTCACTTGGAGAATTCAGCACTAATTAAGGGTCTTACATACATGGATAAAAAACTCCACAACATCTGTGTTCAAGGGCTAAAGCTACTGTAAAAATACCTATTTAACTTAATTTTCACTCCTCAGGCCATAAGGTTAAGTGACTTTACATTTTTGACCTGTATAAGCCTTCATCCTTCCATCCTTTAACAATTACATTTTTATCACTCTATCATCCATATATTTGATTTAATTTTAAGTAAAGCACGGAATATGAACTTATTTCAAGATTTCAGACTAATTCAGCACACACTATAATAAAAGCATATTAATAAGGTGATCTTGCATGCAATTAGCTGAGCTTCTTACCAATAATAAAGAAATATTTTTTAGTTTTTATAAAACTTGCAGTACAGGTTTATATGATGGATATTTAAACAGTTTAGTAGGATTGATATCCATTCATAGTAATTATTTGATCTTGCATCTGACTGAACCAGTTATCACTCTAACGGTTGCATTTGTACATGTTTGTAAGTTTTATTAAACATGGAATATAAGCTTATATTACGAGATCTCAACTGAAGTGGCAACTAGTTGCACAAGTTTGTAACCACTTTATTTATGATCTGATTCGATGAATATTGAGAAATGGGCTATCATCATGAAGATGTCAAGTAAATTTTATTAAGAGCAAGGTCAAATTATATAGTAATGAAGTGATCTGGCATCAGATTGGCTTAGCATCTTATGACTTTCAATAGAGTATTTCTAATCAAATTTGGATCTAACTTAGTAAATAGGTTTAAATGATCAAGATGATTTATGGTTTTTGGCTATAAATTAGGTGATTTTGTATCTCATAGACTATGCTTGTTTGTATGACTTTATCAAACTTGATAAATAAGTTTATCTAGTCAATATATAAGACAAGGTAGATTATGAGAAATATCCAATCATATTAAAATTGCAACTCTTATGTCTGCAGTGTGACAGTTTATAGTGATGCCTAACACTGGGCCATCATGTCACAAATATATAGCATAATATCCCACCCAGTAACATTATTCTGACGGGTCCTAACAATAACCTCTTAATGCTGAGTGCCAGGCAGTAACATTTTTATAAGTCTTTGGCATAACTCGGCTGGGGATCAAACCCATGACCTTCCACATCCAAGGTGGATGCTCTAACCACTAGGCCACCAAAGCAGTCTACCAAAGACTTGTAAAAGTGATACAACATAGTAGATCAAGTTAAGAAAAGAATCTTGATTGTAAATTTTCCAAATAAATTGCAATGTAATTTGAACATTATTTTTTTAAATATTAATTTCTTCTATTTAACAGTAAAACAATCATTCAAAAGACTTGCTTAATTTAGTTTAGAACAAATAAATTTCATTTAAAACTACTGACCAAAATTTTTCAGGTATACACAACCCAACAACCATCATATGGACATCAAGCTGACCATACAGACAGAAGAAAATATAAAGTTGGGAAATATACTCTAAGCAATCATTCAAATCAGTCAGGTCTAGGAAGTTGCGACCACTGAGGTTACACTTGGAATATACTATGCTAAGTAATTTAAGATGTCAGCTACATCGTTTAAACACCTGAGGACATCAGTCAATAATATTATACCTGGGACTTTTAACTTCCTTCTTCAAGAAGATTGCCATTAGCCATAACAAGACTTATATTAAAAAAGATCTTTTATGCTAAAGTATATATTGTTTTATAAACAAAGAAACATTCCACAGGCATTGTTCTTTCAAAAAAAGCAGAAAAGATATTTTCAATTTACATTGAAATAAAACACCCATCTGGTGCTACAAATTATTATGGTGTTTTTCATATGGATATACAGTGAAACCTGTCTTGAATGACCTCTGCAATGTGAGACCACCTGTCTTGAGAGACCATATTCTTAATGCACAAATTTAATGATTATATAGCATCATGACCTGTTATGAGAGACCACTTGTCTTGAGAGACCATAATTTTATGGCAGAAAGGGTGGTCTTTCAAGAGAAGTTCTACTGTAATATTAAAATTTTTATGTACAATGTACACCATTTCAGTCATATGATAAATATAATAAATATTTTGTGTATTTAATCATTTTGTTTTAATATTTTGCTGTTCTCTTGATTTTATATGCATCCATCTTCCTATTGGTCTATCTCTCTTGTTAAATACTTGGTATAAAATTTAGATTTTACAGTTTTTGCAAAACTTCTAGTATGATTATAGTAAAGAGTCCAAAAAACCAGTCTTCATTACAAGATAACAATTTAGTACCGGTAGTAAGTAATATAAAATATTGTTTTGAAATGTGTCACTTTCATTTACTTTGCTCTGTTTTAGCTATGACTGCTATGACAAAAATGAATTTTTGTATTTACTCATATTTCAAAGCTCTTGTAATCTTAAAAATATAGTATACAAAATTTCTCTTTGGAAGCCATCCATGGTGATCATGACCATTGAACCTACATGCATTTCCCAAACTTTGTCTAAGCATATATTTAGCCAATACCACATTTACTCCCTATGAGTGATTTAGCCATATATGTAGCCAAATTTGGATTTCTAAGAGATATTACTGTAGGTTATACAAAAAAAAAAAATATTGCAGGCAATGGCCAACAATGTTATAAGTTTACATTTACACAATAGTATGGAATGAAACACTCAGAAGGATGGCCAAATATGGCTATTTATAGAGCTTTTAAATTCTAACAGCCATACATGCAGCTGTTTTGAAAAGCTGTTGCTGACACTAGCCAAATTTTGCTAAAAGGTCATTAGTTGTGCACCAGCCTCACTGAGCATGGCAACAGGAATCCTTAGCCAAATTTTGGCTAAGGATACATTTATCTAAGATTTGGTTTCTGCCTAAAGGTCATACAATACATTATAGAAAGGGACAATATTGCAGTTAGCCAAATTTGGCTAATCATAGTTACCTAGAGTTTGATCTTTTGCAGCCATACATGGGGGTTATAATAAAAGACACTAGCCAAATATTGGCTAATTTTTCCTAAATTTGGTTCCTACCTAAGGGTGTGAAGAACAACTTTGTAGGAATTAGCCAAATTTTGGCTAATTTAAAACCTGCCTAGCAGCTCCAATATAGTCAAGCTATTGAATAGTGATAGACCATTTATTGATCAAAACACTTCCAAGAATATTAGTATATGCCTTTTCTACTTTGGGTTAAGAGATTTTAGCCCACAGCAGAGGCCTGATTTGAGTAAATGGAAAAGCTCAAGTGAAATCGGAACCTGTTCTTTGTACAAATGGAGGGTGGACATGGCCTTTTATACATATAACAGAGCTAATATGATTGCCCTCATAAACTTGGCTTTAAAATATCCAGCTATTGTGTATGGATAGGTGAGGATTGTAGTGTATATGACATTTATTGCAGTTGTTAAAACAATAGGGTATTGGTAGACATTGTCATTAATTTATAATTAATTTGTTGTCTCCCCCCATAAATACCAGACCGAGTGAGATATTGAAAAGAAACACTGTGTTTATATTTGTAGTACATGTATGATCAAGCTTAGGGTCACTAGACAAAGGATCATGCACTTTCAGATGCTAAATATTTAAAACATTAAGCTTGAATAAAATCAAATATTGATGCATTCATGTCATTGGAATATATCTTTAGTTTAATGTACTGCTTTGGAGATTCATGGTTTTCAGGTACATGTATTTTATTTCCAGATACTGTAAATTCATACTATAATACTTTATATGTCATAATCTTTCAGTATGCAAGAGTGATAGTTGTTTCCTGGTTGCAGTGTCTTAAATAAAACCCAACCATCACTAACTATACACCATTCATGCCGATGTTATTACATATACTTAATATCATGAAATCAGATATTGGGGACTTTTTGTAACAATATTGACTTTTTGATTTTTCATGCACATTTATATTAGTATATAAACTGTTTGCATTTATATTATTTATAATCAGTAACATATTTGCTAGCCAGGGTTTCAGTGTGAGCCCTATCAAAAATGTAACTTGGCAGATAGAACAGATATATCAGTGCTTTGTCCTAGCAATATTATATTGGATGTCATGACTTGTCTCCCTTAGTATGTAATGGCAACTAATGAAAACATAACAATCAGGTACAAAATGGGAATGGAATATACCCCACTGGTTGTGAAAGGTATAAAATGGGATCTGCCCCAAATTCAAATTCAACTTACATTCATATTTAAAATTAATTGCCATATTAAAACTGTCATCAAGTTGGCATTAAAAGTAACTGTTACTTACTATATTTTTGTATATAATCAGCTTTTCCTAGTATTGAAATCAAATCTCAATATTCTATGTAGTCACTGCCATACTGTTTGGGTCTATGACACCATTGGCTTCATAATACTGTCTTAAATATTGTATGCATGTAGTCTTATGCCATACGGGGCATACTATGTACTTAAGTACTATGCATATTGTGTACAATTTCATGGCTTCCATGATTAATTTTATAGTATGATTACAGGTGTGTCTATATATAAATATATATATATATTTTTTGTATTATTATTATTATTTGTATTATTATTATTATTATTATTATTATTATTATTATTATTATATGTATTATTATAATTTGTTTCAATCAACATATTATTGTTATTGTCATTATTATTTTTTATTTCAGTTTCCAGACCAAAGTAGGATATGTAAATGTTAGACACAGTTTGAAAAATTGGTAATGACTGACTTTGTACAAATGGAGGGTGGAGTATTTAAGACTGGAGATAACAAATTACAGGAGGAATGTGGTCAATGCGTTCATAATGAAACAGGTATGGTAAAATATGGCAACTCATAGCAACAACTTTTCTGTCTCTCACTTCCCCAAAGCACCTGCTTATCTTTTTCCACTACTTCACTGGTGTGTGATTCTGGCATAATATTTCAATTCTTGTGTTTTGTTAGTTTCCCCAGTGACATGGCCTTTTATACATACATGTATATCAGAGCTAATATGATAGCCCTCATAAGCTTGGCTTTACAAATATCCAGCTATTGTGTATGGATAGGTGGATTGGCAGGTGAGGATGTTGGTGATGTTTGTGGTTAAAACAATAGGGTATTGGTAGACACGGTCATTACTTTGTAACTAATTTGTTGTCTCCCCCATAAATACCTGTTCCGGTGAGATATTGAAAAGAAACATTGTGTTTATATTGGTAGTACATGTAAGATCAAGCTTAGGGTCACTAGACAAAGGACCATGTGCTTTCAGATGCTAAATATTTAAAAACATTAAGCTTGAATAAAATCAAATGTTGATGCATTCATGTCATGGGAATATATTTTTAGTTTAATGTACTGCTTTGGAGATTCATGATTTTCAGGTACATGTATTTTATTTCCAGATACTGTAAATTCATACTATAATACTTAATATGTAATAATCTTTCAGTATGCAAGAATGATAGTTGTTTGCTGATTGCGGAGTCTTAAATAAAATCCAACCATTAACTGTAAACCATTCATGCCAATGGAATTACGTATACTTTATATAAAATCATGGGGACTTTTTGTAACAATATTGACTTTTTGATTTTTCATCCACATTTATATTATATTAGTAGATAAACTGTTAGCATTTATTTGGTGTAAATATATGCATATTTATTTTTTAATTGCATTCATTGGCTTTATAATCAGTAACATATTTTCTAGCAAAGGTTTCAGTGTGAGCCATATCTACAGTTTAACTTGGCAGATAGATCAGATATATCAGTGCTTTGTCATAGCAATATCTATTGGATGTCATGATTTGTCTCCCTTAGTATGTAATGGCAACTAATGGAAACATAACAATCCGGTACAAAATGGGAATGGAATATACTGCACTGGTTGTAAAAGGTACAAAATGGTATCTGCTTCCACAATCAAATTCAACTTACATGCATATTTAAAATTAATTGCCACATTAAAAGTGTCATCAAGTTGGCATTAAAAGTAACCATCACTTACCATATTTTTGTATAAAATCAGCTTTTCCTAGTATTGAAATCAAATCTCAATATTCTATGTAGTCACTGCCCTACTGTTTGGGTCTCTGACACCATTGGCTTCAAAATGCTGTCTTAAATATTGTATGCATGTAATCTTATGCCATATGGGGCATACTATGTACTTATCATTTACAGCTTATGGATGGACAGCCTTATCCAGGGGTATGGGGTGGAGGCTAGGATTTGTATAGGTGACAAATGCATCCACTGTTTACAGACTGCCAACACCCCCCGCCCCCCCAATAAACACCTCGCTGTAACACATTCTCATTTAATCTTTGAGGATTATGCATAAGGGAAACTCACTTGTTATTGAGTACAATTTCATGGCTTCCATGATTAGTGTTATAGTATGGTTAAAGGTATATATATATATATATATATATATATATATATATATATATATATATATATATATATCACTTTTCCTTTTTATGTATCATGCAGTAGAAATCCAAAAGAAGACTGTCTGCATTGGAAAGAAAGAGTAATGGAGTTCTGGAAAGATGGCAAAATTAAGTAAGGTGCAGGAGAACAGCTGTATGAGTTCAAATGAAGATGGGTCAGATGGTGAGCGTCCTTCATGGGAAAACAGAGAGAAGAAGATAATGGACCAAAAATACATTAACATTGGTTCAACATGATGCAGAAGGCTTCTGTTAAAAAGGACCAGAAGCATCAAAAAGGTCAAAGAAGCTCCTGATCTCCCAGAAGACTGAAGTAAATAATAACCAAAAGCATTCAGGGTGATTATAAAGACAGTACGAAACAGAGGTCTGCTGAACATTGGCGGTGGGAGATTTTCCCTCACAGAACTATGCTGTACATTAACAAGTGCATGAATTTTTTTTTTTACGGGCACCAGACAGATGCCCCTTCCCCTTTTTGAAAAAACTAGAACAAGTGTGTTTATGTGTGAGTGTATTCCCCCGATGTGTTGTTGGATGTTTTAGAATGTTTTCTTTACTTTTAAACCTAATCTTAATTTTTCCCATCGGGATTGTATATAAATAGGAGGTATTTGGTCCCTAGTGTTTTGTATGAGATAGTTTCCTCAAGTTGTTTTTTTTTTAATCCTGTCTTGGGTTTCCTTTATCTCTTTTTCCATAAATTAACCCTGGCTATGGGTTTCCTACATCCTGTGTATTCTATTTGTGATGTGCTATATGTATGTTGCTATATGTATACTTATATATACAATGTATTTGTTAGGATAGCCATTCTATATCATATTTCCCAGTTGTCTATTAGTTCATCGACCCAGAAAACCGGTCTTGACTTGTTGTGCTTTTTATAAAATACTTCCGTTTAAATAGTTTTATGTTGCTTTTGAATTTTGTACAATCATGGTGTATTCTATTTTAAATTTAACATGGGATACACACCCATCCTTAATATATTAAAGACTGTTTCCGTTCCATGACTTTTATATTTCCTTATTTATTCATTAGGTCTACTTTGGTCAAGTCGGGATCGGTGCATTTTTTAAATTTAATTTGTACTTCACCTGTCTCGATCATTCTTTCATCCTCTCTTTATTCATTTATTTAATCCTTATTCCATGCTAAAAAAAAATTATTTATACTCCCTCTAAACGGGCTTTATATATAGTTCATGTGAAGCTCTACACAGTAAACATATTTATCTTATTTAGGTCACAAGTAACTTTAATATGGTAGCATGCTTTATGGATGCCATGTTTTCCTGACTTAATTGCTATCTATCTAATGCGTGAGCTGTGTTGTTGTGTATATTTCCTGTAGGTGAGTTTATTTCCCAGCTCTTTCACGGGCCTGCCCAATTCGCATGGCGTCATGTGATTTAGCCCCGTGTTCTCCTTAATAGCACTTGTCCTCCTGAGGTCCCTGTATCCCTCCTTATTCCCCTATTTTTATTACTGGCCTGCATACTGTCATATTGCTAACTAAAAAGTTTGTTAATTCATATAGTTCAGCTTTGGTAAATTTCCCATCTAGATATAGTAGTTGTTTATCGTTATATGGTTGCTTTTTCTTAATTTGTGTGATTATGTCTTCTCTTTGTTTATTTATTCTGCATTGAGTTATAGTATGTTTCTTTGAAAAATAATAGTTTTTACACAGTGGACATTTAGGCGACACTACGATCATATGCCTTCTCACTGCTTTTTCTCCTGTCAACCACGCATCATGCATGTTTTTGAACAGGATACTTTTCATTTTTAATGACCCTGATCTGACCCACTTTCCCCAGGCCCTCTCTCAGTTAATATTTTTGTTTTGTTTTGTTCTATTTTATTTTTCTCCTGATTAATCACATGTGCAGTTAACCATTTTTATGTAGATTTTGTGTCAATTTCCCATAGATCCTTAGCATCCCTATATTTATATAGTAATTCCTTTATTATTGATCTTAATTTTCTTGGCACCTCTAACAGTTTTATGAGTTTGTTATTTCTATATATGTCATTTCTCTGCTTCATTGGGAAACCAAAATAATAAAGCTATTTTAGGCTCTGCTTTAATTTCTTTAAATCTATTGAGAATGTTGGTGCTTTTAATTAGGGTCAGATTGGGAAGGCCTAGGCCTCCCCTTTTTCCTTCCCTATATAGAGTTTCTTTGTTTATTTTGTGCATTTTAAATCCCCATAAGTATTTAATAATTTTGTTTTCTATTTTGTTTAGTGTTGCATTTTTTATGTCTAGCGATTTTAATTTATAGTTTAGGTGCACATACATATAAGTTTTTGTAACCTGTGCCCGTTCCAATAGACATATTGGCGTAAGAGCCCAGATTTTGTTTTTTTATGATATTCTCCCTGATTTCTTTAAGGTTTTATTTTTCCCAAAATTTACACCTAACGTTTTTACTTGGTCTTTAATTAAATGAAGAGGTGGCCCATGTTGCTTGCCTCTCCAGTTTCCTATTAGAAGTATTTCTGTTTTGTCGGTGTTTATTTTCAATCCCGCAACTTTCCCAAATTGTCTAAATTCCTCTATTAGTTCATTATAGGAATTTATATCTTGTATAAAGTTAGTACAATCATCCGCAGGCTGCATCACTTTCACTTCTTTTTTAATGTTTGGAACTTTAATCCCTATGATCCCATGTTTTTTTATTAATTTTAATGCTTAGTATTTCTATTGCTATTACGTATAACATAGATAGTGTGCATCCTTGCCTCACCAATCTTTTTACATCAAATTTATCTGTTCTGACCCTGATTTTGTACACATGAGTTAATATCCTTGTACAGGATTTTGGTCCAATTCTGGAAATGTATTCCAAAGCCAAATTTTTCTAGTGTCTTGTATAGATAGTTTTGTTCAAGTCTATCAAAGGCTTTTTCCTGGTCTATTAGTACCATAGCACTAGTATTCCCAGTAATATTTATATATTCTATTATGGTTCTAATGTTTAGTGTGTTGTTTTGTATATCCCTCCATTTCGGGCCACTAGTTTGATTTATATTTATAATTTTATTAGGACACTTTTTTACCCATTCCGCTAGTATTTTTACTTATAATTTTATAATCAATATTAAGGAGTGAGATGGGTCTCCAGTTTTTTAAGTCTTCCCTATCTCTTTTCCCTGTATATATTAAAGTTATCATTCCATCCCTCATTGTGTTTGACATGTTTTGATTTCTTAATGCAATATTGTTGTATAATCATTCTAGTACTGGCGACAGCTCTCTGCAGAATTTTTTTATAGAATTCTGCTGAGTCCATCTCTCCCTGGTGCCTTATTTTTAGATAATTTCCCTTTAGTCTCTGTAATCTCGTCTTGCGAGAAAAAATCCTCACATATGACCCTATGTTCTGACGTAATTTTCTCGCAATCTGTATCTTGCAAGAAATTGTCTATATCTTCGTCTTTTATATTCTGTGTCATATATAATTATTTACAGTAATTTTGTATATATCCCAAAATTTTAGTTTTGTCAGTCAATACCAACCCTCCTATATTTAGTGATTCTTGTGTTTTTTCCCCCTCCCTCTTCTTAATTCCTCCTTTTTATAAAGCCCCTCTGCGGTTTGGTATAGGTGTGTAAAAATCCCTGCTTTAATTTCCCTTCCCTTTCGATGCTCTTTTTTTGAACTTACTAATCTTTCTTCTAGTGTTTTTTTTGTGCTTTGCGTGTTTATTGTTGTTATGTAATTTTCTATAGCTTCAATTTCTAATTTTATCTTCCTGGCTCTTATTTAGAGTGGAAGATTGCTGCTTTTTTAAAAATGTTTTTTTGTTTGTCCCATTCTTGTATAATGTCTAAATTTCCCTTTGTTATAAATTTGTCTATCTCCCTTTTTATTTCATTCCCAAAATCCTCATTCCCCAATATTTTATTGTTAATTTCCCATGATCCCCTCCCCCATTTTATTCTTTTATTTTTACCTATTTCTACAAAAATTAATTTATGGTCCGAAATTTTATATTCTGATATCCCTGCTTTTATATATTTATTGGCTCTGAAAGATGTGCCCCACAATTTGTCTATTCTACTTCCTTTTCCATCTTGGTATATGTAGGTATATTCCACCCTTAATATATTAAGTTGTCTGTATATATCAATCAGGTTTAAAGATTTCATTGTATACTCCATTTGGTCATTAATAATGATGTCATTTGGTGTCAATTTTACCTTCCTGTCTATTTAGTCTCCCACCCAATTAAAATCCCCTCATATAATCAAATTTCCCGAAGTATGGTTTTCTAGATACTCTGGCAATTTTGATGTAAAAGCCACTTACTTGTTATATTTAACTGGCATATATACATTTATTAGATTACTCCCTCCCATTTTGATATGAAATAATCTCCCCCTAAAAAACTCCCCTTCCTCTATCCTTTCCCATTTTCACCGTGGTTTATTTTTAATATTCATGGCTACCCCTCCTCTTGTATCCATTCCCACATAGTTGTTACTTATAATAATCCTGTCTATATCCCTTTCAATTTGTCCTTTAATTTAGTTTGTCAGACCGTTACGTGTCTCCTGTATAAGTATTTTTAATAATCATGGCTACCCCTCCCCTTATATCCATTCCCATATAGTTGTTACTTATAATAATGCTGTCTATATCCCTTTCAATTTGTCCTTTAATTTCGTTTGTCAGACCGTTATGTGTCTCCTGTATAAATAGTATGTCATAGTCTCCTATATTTGTCAATTTTTTTTTGCTTTTCTTTGTCTATACTGTTTATGTTTAAAGACAATAAACGAAGGTTTTGTTCCTCCATTTTTGTTTCCCCCCAGGTTGCCGCTCTCAGAATACAGTACTGCTGGCTACTTTTCATTAGATTTTATTGTCTACTGTATAGTATTTATATCCCTAGTTCTCCCAATTTTTTCTGGGGATCCCGAGTCATCTCTTATCGTCTTGTTAGTGCTATCTAAATACACAAAGTCACACGTAACCCGAGGTGTAAAGAGTGTTTCCTTAAATTCATTTCCCATAGCATATTCCCCAGGGGCAAATACACTTGAGAAAGTTCAGTCCCCAATTTTGTATTCCTTCTCTTCGCTTCCTATATTTGTTCCATTTTCCCCTTAGTTTTGTTCCATTGTATCAATCTGTGGTTCTGTTTCCTTGTTTCCCATTTCCTTGGGCTTTAGAGTTTCAGGTGATTTTGATGGGCTTTCTTCTGTATCCTTTTCTTTTGTGAAAAAAATACTTCTGTCCTCAAAAGAGGAGGGGGAGTTCATCGCCTTTCTCTTTTTTGTCACCCTTTTCTCTTTGGGTATTGGTGTTGAGGCTGTTAATGGAGAAATACTTTCCTGGATATTAAAGCTTTCTGTTTCCTCGACACTTAGGAATTCATACAGGTTACTTATGGGGATGTATGTCTTCCCTTTTATCTGTGTCTTCAGGCCTGTTTTACTTGGTGTTAGTATCTCATTCCATTTGTCTTGTCTCTCTGGGGTTCCTTTCTGTAGGGGTTCATCCTCTTTATGAGTTGGTATTGTTGCCACTGCTACCACTTTTGCATATCTTCTTTCTTCAGGCGCATTTCCACTAGCAGTTAAAGGATTTCTGCAAACCCATGGGCCATGTCCCAACTTCCCGCATTTGAGGCATTTTCTGTCCATTTCACAGTTGCGGTACCATGCTCTTAGACGAAATCCCATGCAGTAAAAAAAAGGCTGGAAATTTCTTCGCTTCTTCTTCAGAGACTGTTACTACTCTCGCTCCTGAGTTAATGTTGCTCAATCCCCAGATGTGTGTCATTTTGATCCTTATGGACCTTACTTTGAATCTTTGATATATCTTATCTTTGTGCTCCTCTGTGCCTACTTGGAGTGGTAACCCGCTTACATGCACATCCACAGTCTTGGGCCCAATCTGGTTTTCAAAAGGTGGGGCCATGTTCACATACACTATTTTGCCCTTGACAGTTATTACGTCACATTCTAGCAGTGGTGTCATCGTATCCACAGGATATAACATATACTTATTTAACCCTGCATTTTGCAGTCCTGTAATACCAAACATATTTACCCCCATGGCTTGGAGGGCAGCCAGGACCTCGGTTGGGCGTGGTGCTTTTCCTTCTCCCCCAAAGTCCAACTGCTGGCAGCCTGGCTGGTGATAAGATAGTAGGGTGTGTCCTTCTACAGCAACATTGAAGTAAAGGTGCAGATGGGATCTGCTCCCTTTCAAAGATGCCCTTTGATTTTTTTCATTTCCCTGAGAAATATCTTGAAGAAGATTTTGTGTGGGCCCCGCTCCCTCGTTAACAGAGTACCCTATTGTTTCATCATTTGCAACCCCTTCCATGTCTATAGTTATTATATTTGAGACAATCTCCCGAATAAGGGTTAAAAAAAGGTGGACAATAATAAAAAGAGTTCAACATGAAATAACGAAAAATGTGCTCAGAAACAAACGAAAAAGTTATATAGAAAGGTCAGTGACGTATAGAAAATATAGAAAGAAAAAACCTTCTTACAAACTAATGAAAAGTCCTTGAAAACTGATATAACAAAAACCAAGTAAATCCTTTTGATAATTCTTTGTTGATACGTCTTTCAAATAACACTCCTCCACAGTAATCTTTAGTAAAATGAACTGAACTTGAACATTATGCTTTCGTGATAACTACTTATGTATTTTTATTTATGTGACTAACTTTTTGCTCACAAATGTTCTCCTTGCTTATTTTTGGATTTGTCTAAAAAAAAAAAAAATATTTGTATGACTGTTGCACCTTGTTTTATATATAAATTACCATTTATTTATTTGATTGGTGTAAAACTTTGTATTTACAGCTGTGATCATCAGAATATATGATTGATTATTGTATTCACACAATTTTTACAAGAGTTGTCTTTCTTTAGGCAATATACATTTCCATCATGAGGTAGGGGCCATTTATATGTTTAAATCAGAGCTAGAGTTGGTGTTACATAACTGTCTGGCTTAAAAGTAGCTCATCATAGACAAATGTAAATTAACAAGATCTTATGAAGTAATATTGTTAGTTTGTACTTGAGTTGGATAATTACATAGGCAAATGTAAATTAACTAGATCTTATGAAGTAATATTGTTAGTTTGTACTTGAGTTGGATAATTACATAGACAAATGTAAATTAACTAGATCTTATGGAGTGTTATTATTGTTAGTATGTACTTGAGTTGGATAATTACATAGGTAAATGTAAATTAACTATATCTTATGAAGTAATATTGTTAGTTTGTACTTGAGTTAGATAATTACATAGACAAATGTAAATTAACTAGATCTTATGAAGTAATATTGTTAGTTAGTACTTCAGTTGGATAATTACATAGGCAAATGTAAATTAACTAGATCGCATGAAGTAATATTGTTAGTTTCTACTTGAGTTGGATAATTACATAGACAAATGTAAATTAACTAGATCTTATGGAGTATTATTGTTAGTATGTACTTGAGTTGGATAATTACATAGGTAAATGTAAATTAACTATATCTTATGAAGTAATATTGTTAGTTTGTACTTGAGTTGGATAATTACATAGACAAATGTAAATTAACTAGATCTTATGAAGTAATATTGTTAGTTAGTACTTCAGTTGGATAATTACATAGGCAAATGTAAATTAACTAGATCGCATGAAGTAATATTGTTAGGTTGTACTTGAGTTGTATAATTACATAATTGATGTTGTTTTTGTTGTTGTAGGGTTTAATGCCATTTTGCAGCAAACAATAGGCTATACATGGCAGCCAGTATTATTGGTGGAGGAAGAACCCGGGACAACCCCCGGAAAAAACCACTGACCCACAAGAAGCTACTGGCAAGCTTTCTCACATAACTACATTAGCCGAATCTTAGACTCCAACACACGCAGACAGAGGTGAGATGGCTGTGATCCATAATGGAGAGCGTTTTAGACCACTCAGCCACTCGGGGCCCCTCATAATTGATGTAGCTGATCAAGTAATTCATTCATATTTTGTAATCTTTTTACAGTATAGTTTTGCATTTGATTTTTTTTTTAACTGATGGTTGGATAAGTAATTACATTTTATAAAGGTTTAAACCAAAAATAGTTAGACATCATAAAAGGTTTATTTTTCTGATATGACAGATTGGGTGATTTGGCAATGGAAAGAACTCATTTGTGTCAATAAAGAAAATAAAGCTTATTGCTGTCAGATTTTGGAGTTAAGAAATTCCATTTTATTGCTGTCAGATTTTGGTATGAAATAATTCCAGTTTATTGCTGTCAGATTTTGGTATGAAGTAATTCTGTTGTATTGCTGTCAGATTTTGGTATTAAGAAAATCAAGTTTGTTGCTGTCAGGTTTTGGTAATGGATATCCAACTAGTTTTACAATTGAAAATTGACTGACATTTTAAATAGTAAAATAAATATCTATACACAAGACAGTCGTTTCATGTTTATCTGAGAGAAGCCACTTAAATTAAAATGTTGTAAAGACAATTGTATAAATGGATAGAAATTGATATATTATGTTAAATCATTTACATTTGATGAATATTATAAAGACAATTGTCAGATAAATGGATAGAAATTGATATATTATGTTAAATCATTTACATTTAATGAATATTATAAAGATAATTGTCAGATAAATGGATAGAAATTGATATATTATGTTAAATCATTTACATTTAATGAATATTATAAAGACAATTGTCAGATAAATGGATAGAAATTGATATATTATGTTAAATCATTTACATATTGATGAATATTGTAAAGACAATTGTCAGATTAATGGATGTAGCAAGATGGGGTTGTTTACTTTACTGAATGTTGTGCATGCATCATTGGGAACATTATTGTTGTAATAAAGGATGTTGTTGACAGCTTGTTCTATTTTTAGTTTCTTCCTTACATATTTGCTTGATACTGAATACTTTCCCATCCCTTAAACCCAGTTATGTGAAGTAGTCAGCTGATATCCCTTAAACCCAGTTATGTGAAGTAGTCAGCTGATATCTCCATCCCTTAAACCCAGTTATGTGAAGTAGTCAGCTGATATCTCCATCCCTTAAACCCAGTTATGTGAAGTAGTCAGCTGATATCCCTTAAACCCAGTTATGTGAAGTAGTCAGCTGATATCTCCATCCCTTAAACCCAGTTATGTGAAGTAGTCAGCTGATATCTCCATCCCTTAAGCCCAGTTATGTGAAGTAGTCAGCTGATATCTCTACAGGCATGAATATATCATTGATAAGTTGTATGTGTATCCCTTAAGCCCAGTTATGTGAAGTAGTCAGCTGATATCTCTACAGGCATGAATATATCATCGATGAGTTGTATGTGTATCCCTTAAACCCAGTTATGTGAAGTAGTCAGCTGATATCTCTACAGGCATGAATATATCATTCATAAGTTGTATGTGTATCCCTTAAACCCAGTTAAGTGAAGTAGTCAGCTGATATCTCTACAGGCATGAATATATCATTCATAAGTTGTATGTGTATCCCTTAAACCCAGTTATGTGAAGTAGTCAGCTGATATCTCTACAGGCATGAATATATCATTGATAAGTTGTATGTGTATCCCTTAAACCCAGTTCTGTGAAGTAGTCAGCTGATATCTCCACAGACATGAATATATCATTCATAAGTTGTATGTGTATCCCTTAAACCCAGTTATGTGAAGTAGTCAGCTGATATCTCCATCCCTTAAACCCTGTTATGTGAAGTAGTCGGCTGATATCCCTTAAACCCAGTTATGTGAAGTAGTCAGCTGATATCCCTTAAACCCAGTTATGTGAAGTAGTCAGCTGATATCCCTTAAACCCAGTTATGTGAAGTAGTCAGCTGATATCTCCACAGGCATGAATATATCATTCATAAGTTGTATGTGTATCCCTTAAACCCAGTTAAGTGAAGTAGTCAGCTGATATCTCCACAGGCATGAATATATCATCGATAAGTTGTATGTGTATCCCTTAAACCCAGTTATGTGAAGAAGTCAGCTGATATCTCCACAGGCGTGAATATATCATTCATAAGTTGTATGTGTATCCCTTAAACCCAGTTATGTGAAGTAGTCAGCTGATATCTCTACAGGCATGAATATATCATTGATAAGTTGTATGTGTATCCCTTAAACCCAGTTATGTGAAGTAGTCAGCTGATATCTCCACAGGCATGAATATATCATTCATAAGTTGTATGTGTATCCCTTAAACCCAGTTATGTGAAGTAGTCAGCTGATATCTCCACAGGCATGAATATATCATTCATAAGTTATATGTGTATCCCTTAAACCCAGTTATGTGAAGTAGTCAGCTGATATCTCTACAGGCATGAATATATCATTGATAAGTTGTATGTGTATCCCTTAAACCCAGTTATGTGAAGTAGTCAGCTGATATCTCCACAGGCATGAATATATCATTCATAAGTTGTATGTGTATCCCTTAAACCCAGTTATGTGAAGTAGTCAGCTGATATCTCCACAGGCATGAATATATCATTCATAAGTTGTATGTGTATCCCTTAAACCCAGTTATGTGAAGTAGTCAGCTGATATCTCTACAGGCATGAATATATCATTGATAAGTTGTATGTGTATCCCTTAAACCCAGTTATGTGAAGTAGTCAGCTGATATCTCCACAGGCATGAATATATCATTGATAAGTTGTATGTGTATCCCTTAAACCCAGTTATGTGAAGTAGTCAGCTGATATCTCCACAGGCATGAATATATCATTGATAAGTTGTATGTGTATCCCTTAAACCCAGTTATGTGAAGTAGTCAGCTGAAATCTCTACAGGCATGAATATATCATTGATAAGGTGTATGTGTATCCCTTAAACCCAGTTATGTGAAGTAGTCAGCTGATATCTCCACAGGCATGAATATATCATTGATAAGTTGTATGTGTATCCCTTAAACCCAGTTATGTGAAGTAGTCAGCTGATATCTCCACAGGCATGAATATATCATTGATAAGTTGTATGTGTATCCCTTAAACCCAGTTATGTGAAGTAGTCAGCTGATATCTCCACAGGCATGAATATATCATTCATAGGTTCTATGTGTATCCCTTAAACCCAGTTATGTGAAGTAGTCAGCTGATATCTCCACAGGCATGAATATATCATTCATAGGTTGTATGTGTATCCCTTAAACCCAGTTATGTGAAGTAGTCAGCTGATATCTCCACAGGCATGAATATATCATTGATAAGTTGTATGTGTATCCCTTAAATCCAGTTATGTGAAGTAGTCAGCTGATATCTCTACAGGCATGAATATATCATTGATAAGTTGTATGTGTATCCCTTAAACCCAGTTATGTGAAGTAGTCAGCTGATATCTCCACAGGCATGAATATATCATTGATAAGTTGTATGTGTATCCCTTAAACCCAGTTATGTGAAGTAGTCAGCTGATATCTCCACAGGCATGAATATATCATTCATAGGTTCTATGTGTATCCCTTAAACCCAGTTATGTGAAGTAGTCAGCTGATATCTCCACAGGCATGAATATATCATTCGTAGGTTGTATGTGTATCCCTTAAACCCAGTTATGTGAAGTAGTCAGCTGATATCTCCACAGGCATGAATATATCATTGATAAGTTGTATGTGCATCCCTTAAACCCAGTTATGTGAAGTAGTCAGCTGATATCTCTAAAGGCATGAATATATCATTGATAAGTTGTATGTATCCCTTAAACCCAGTTATGTGAAGTAGTCAGCTGATATCTCTACAGGCATGAATATATCATTGATAAGTTGTATGTGTATCCCTTAAACCCAGTTATGTGAAGTAGTCAGCTGATATCTCCACAGGCATGAATATATCATTCATAAGTTGTATGTGTATCCCTTAAACCCAGTTATGTGAAGTAGTCAGCTGATATCTCCACAGGCATGAATATATCATTCATAAGTTGTATGTGTATCCCTTAAACCCAGTTATTTGAAGTAGTCAGCTGATATCTCCACAGGCATGAATATATCATTCATAGGTTCTATGTGTATCCCTTAAACCCAGTTATGTGAAGTAGTCAGCTGATATCTCCACAGGCATGAATATATCATTCATAGGTTGTATGTGTATCCCTTAAACCCAGTTATGTGAAGTAGTCAGCTGATATCTCCACAGGCATGAATATATCATTGATAAGTTGTATGTGTATCCCTTAAATCCAGTTATGTGAAGTAGTCAGCTGATATCTCTACAGGCATGAATATATCATTGATAAGTTGTATGTGTATCCCTTAAACCCAGTTATGTGAAGTAGTCAGCTGATATCTCCACAGGCATGAATATATCATTGATAAGTTGTATGTGTATCCCTTAAACCCAGTTATGTGAAGTAGTCAGCTGATATCTCCACAGGCATGAATATATCATTCATAGGTTCTATGTGTATCCCTTAAACCCAGTTATGTGAAGTAGTCAGCTGATATCTCTACAGGCATGAATATATCATTCATAGGTTGTATGTGTATCCCTTAAACCCAGTTATGTGAAGTAGTCAGCTGATATCTCCACAGGCATGAATATATCATTGATAAGTTGTATGTGTATCCCTTAAACCCAGTTATGTGAAGTAGTCAGCTGATATCTCTAAAGGCATGAATATATCATTGATAAGTTGTATGTATCCCTTAAACCCAGTTATGTGAAGTAGTCAGCTGATATCTCTACAGGCATGAATATATCATTGATAAGTTGTATGTGTATCCCTTAAACCCAGTTATGTGAAGTAGTCAGCTGATATCTCCACAGGCATGAATATATCATTCATAAGTTGTATGTGTATCCCTTAAACCCAGTTATGTGAAGTAGTCAGCTGATATCTCCACAGGCATGAATATATCATTCATAAGTTGTATGTGTATCCCTTAAACCCAGTTATGTGAAGTAGTCAGCTGATATCTCCACAGGCATGAATATATCATTGATAAGTTGTATGTGTATCCCTTAAACCCAGTTATGTGAAGTACTCAGCTGATATCTCTACAGGCATGAATATATCATTGATAAGTTGTATGTGTATCCCTTAAACCCAGTTATGTGAAGTAGTCAGCTGATATCTCCACAGACATGAATATATCATTCATATGTTGTATGTGTATCCCTTAAACCCAGTTATGTGAAGTAGTCAGCTGATATCTCCATCCCTTAAACCCTGTTATGTGAAGTAGTCGGCTGATATCCCTTAAACCCAGTTATGTGAAGTAGTCAGCTGATATCCCTTAAACCCAGTTATGTGAAGTAGTCAGCTGATATCCCTTAAACCCAGTTATGTGAAGTAGTCAGCTGGTATCTCCACAGGCATGAATATATCATTCATAAGTTGTATGTGTATCCCTTAAACCCAGTTATGTGAAGTAGTCAGCTGATATCTCCACAGGCATGAATATATCATTCATAAGTTGTATTTGTATCCCTTAAACCCAGTTATTTGAAGTAGTCAGCTGATATCTCCACAGGCATGAATATATCATTCATAAGTTGTATGTGTATCCCTTAAACCCAGTTATGTGAAGTTGTCAGCTGATATCTCTACAGGCATGAATATATCATTGATAAGTTGTATGTGTATCCCTTAAACCCAGTTATGTGAAGTAGTCAGCTGATATCTCCACAGGCATGAATATATCATTCATAAGTTGTATGTGTATCCCTTAAACCCAGTTATGTGAAATAGTCAGCTGATATCTACACAGGCATGAATATATCATTCATAAGTTGTATGTGTATCCCTTAAACCCAGTTATGTGAAGTAGTCAGCTGATATCTCTACAGGCATGAATATATCATTGATAAGTTGTATGTGTATCCCTTAAACCCAGTTATGTGAAGTAGTCAGCTGATATCTCCACAGACATGAATATATCATTCATAAGTTGTATGTGTATCCCTTAAACCCAGTTATGTGAAGTAGTCAGCTGATATCTCCACAGGCATGAATATATCATTCATAAGTTGTATGTGTATCCCTTAAACCCAGTTATGTGAAGTAGTCAGCTGATATCTCTACAGGCATGAATATATCATTGATAAGTTGTATGTGTATCCCTTAAACTCAGTTATGTGAAGTAGTCAGCTGATATCTCCACAGGCATGAATATATCATTCATAAGTTGTATGTGTATCCCTTAAACCCAGTTATGTGAAGTAGTCAGCTGATATCTCCACAGGCATGAATATATCATTGATAAGTTGTATGTGTATCCCTTAAACCCAGTTATGTGAAGTAGTCAGCTGATATCTCTACAGGCATGAATATATCATTGATAAGGTGTATGTGTATCCCTTAAACCCAGTTATGTGAAGTAGTCAACTGATATCTCCACAGGCATGAATTTATCATTCATAAGTTGTATGTGTATCCCTTAAACCCAGTTATGTGAAGTAGTCAGCTGATATCTCCACAGGCATGAATATATCATTGATAAGTTGTATGTGTATCCCTTAAACCCAGTTATTTGAAGTAGTCAGCTGATATCTCCACAGGCATGAATATATCATTCATAAGTTGTATGTGTATCCCTTAAACCCAGTTATGTGAAGTAGTCAGCTGATATCTCCACAGGCATGAATATATCATTGATAAGTTGTATGTGTATCCCTTAAACCCAGTTATGTGAAGTAGTCAGCTGATATCTCTACAGGCATGAATATATCATTGATAAGTTGTATGTGTATCCTTTAACCCAGTTATGTGAAGTAGTCAGCTGATATCTCCACAGGCATGAATATATCATTGATAAGTTGTATGTGTATCCCTTAAACCCAGTTATGTGAAGTAGTCAGCTGATATCTCCACAGGCATGAATATATCATTCATAGGTTCTATGTGTATCCCTTAAACCCAGTTATGTGAAGTAGTCAGCTGATATCTCCACAGGCATGAATATATCATTCATAGGTTGTATGTGTATCCCTTAAACCCAGTTATGTGAAGTAGTCAGCTGATATCTCCACAGGCATGAATATATCATTGATAAGTTGTATGTGTATCCCTTAAACCCAGTTATGTGAAGTAGTCAGCTGATATCTCTACAGGCATGAATATATCATTGATAAGTTGTATGTGTATCCCTTAAACCCAGTTATGTGAAGTAGTCAGCTGATATCTCTACAGGCATGAATATATCATTGATAAGTTGTATGTGTATCCCTTAAACCCAGTCATGTGAAGTAGTCAGCTGATATCTCCACAGGTATGAATATATCATTGATAAGTTGTATGTGTATCCCTTAAACCCAGTTATGTGAAGTAGTCAGCTGATATCTCTACAGGCATGAATATATCATTGATAAGTTGTATGTGTATCCCTTAAACCCAGTTATGTGAAGTAGTCAGCTGATATCTCTACAGGCATGAATATATCATTGATAAGTTGTATGTGTATCCCTTAAACCCAGTTATGTGAAGTAGTCAGCTGATATCTCCACAGGCATGAATATATCATTGATAAGTTTTATGTGTATCCCTTAAACCCAGTT
Organism: Unio pictorum; assembly: GCA_030141615.1. NCBI lineage: Eukaryota > Metazoa > Mollusca > Bivalvia > Unionida > Unionidae > Unio > Unio pictorum. The sequence continues at coordinate 2,407,676 of JARLTB010000114.1, forward strand.
ATGTGAAGTAGTCAGCTGATATCTCCACAGGCATGAATTTATCATTGATAAGTTGTATGTGTATCCCTTAAACCCAGTTATGTGAAGTAGCCAGCTGATATCTCCACAGGCATGAATATATCATTCATAAGTTGTATGTGTATTCCTTAAACCCAGTTATGTGAAGTAGTCAGCTGATATCTCCACAGGCATGAATATATCATTCATAAGTTGTATGTGTATCTCATTACCACAAGTCTTGTACACTCAAAGGCTGGTTGAAATATGGGGATCTTTAATGCGAGGGAGATTACAAACATACAGAAACCATCAAAGAATGAATGGTAACCACTGCCAAAACCAGGGATATAACCCAGTTTTATGTATGTCTGTTTTTCTTGTAACTCCTGGTACATGATTTTATATGTAAGGTTTACTGATTATCTTTAGGTTTGCCTAACTCACCTGAATCTGTTAAGAGTGTAATTAATTTCTCAGTGACTGAGGTGGATTCAACATTTCTAAAATACTTTTGTAACTTTCCATTTGTAGGGCTAGGTAACAAGAATAGACCCAATTGAAATAAAATGAATATTGTTTCCAGTTCATGAAATATATTGTGAAATACAGTTGCAATATATGGTGTATAAATGGAGATACTTAAGCAATCAAATTTTTATTCAACTTTGGAGATGTTCACACTTGTTTTCTTCTTGTTGTAAATCTGAAGACTCAACTCCAACATAGAGCTGAATACTGCTTGATAGGCGATTGGTCTGCATTCTGCATGTCTATGGACAGTGTCAGAAGTTTAGTTTGGAAAAATGACAATGAAGAGGCTGGTTTACTGGTCGCTTTGATGCTGATTAATTCTTACTTGAAGTCTTCACTGACTTATTGTACTAGGTGATTATATTAGGTGTTGAGGTCAGCTGATTTTGTTGTTTTACTGGTGAGACTCATGAGATTTTGGTGACATTAAAAATCAACCCAATCAAACACCCATTTTTTGAGGACTAAGATCATTCTGTAGCATATGGTGGTCAATTTGGTTTTGGATTGTAATATCATTATGTAGCATTTGGTGGTCAATTTGGTTTTAGATTGTAATATCATTCTGTAACATATGGTGGTCAATTTGGCTTTGGATTGTAATATCATTCTGTAACATATAGTGGTCAATTTGGTTTTTGATTGTAATATCATTCTAATATTCTGTAACATATAGTGGTCAATTTGGTTTTGGATTGTAATATTCTGTAACATATAGTGGTCAATTTGATTTTGGATTGTAATATCATTCTGTACCATATGGTGGTCAGTTTGGTTTTGGATTGTAGAACATGTATCATTCTGTAACATATGGTGGTCAATTTGGTTTTGGATTGTCCTGTAAAAGGAGAGAGTCAATTGCAAGCAACCTAATGTGAGGTTTCACACAGTGTGGAATATTGTCTATGTGGCTTGAGATGATTCAGCATCTAACACAACTTGCATATGCTGCTTTGTCAAACAAAAATCTCTAGCCAGCATGACTGTGGCCCAGTGAATCACCCGCATTACAGTGATTCAATATGTTTCAGAATTGAATAGCAGTTTAGAATGCAACACTGTACATATACATTTGAAAAGTCAATTATAACCATATCAGTTTGTAATTGTTTCTCATTGGCTTGAAGTTGGTCACACTTATTCTAAAAAGCTGCATTTCAAAGGAGTATCCCAATTTTAAGTCATGGTTTAATTTAGCCCAAGGTTTTCTTTCTCTAGGTGGTTTAGAAGATGTTTACAAATATATGCTTGACACATTTGCATTAGGCAGATAAAAGTGAAAACTAGTCGATAATTTTCTGCAAGATCCAAGTCTTTATTTTTTAACACTTCTGCTACATTTACTTTCAGCCAGTCTGTTGGTAAACTTAAAAAGTCAACCAATAATTGCAAAAGAGCTCAGTGCCCAAGAACATGTTGGTGGGCACAGCTTTTATTGGACTAAACTGGTAATGTGTGGTCCATCTGTTTCAGAAGACTTTATATTTGACAACAATTTTCCAATACATTTGTTGCTGTTTGAAGCCATGGTACAATTAGGTTTTATTTGGATCTTCTTGTGTATCCAAGTGTGTGCTACTCTCTAGATTTTATTTTACCAAGGGAGTTTTCATATCTACCTTCTTAAAATTACAGTAGACAGCAGTCAAGTACCTATTTATTAAACATGAAAGATGGAAATTGAATAAAAGAATAAAATGCATTAAATTGTACTTATAAATGTCAAGTTCTGTGGAATTTCAGTTATTCCAGCTAGAGTAAAATTAAATTTGTAAAACCTTGATAATGATATTTATAATTCAAATTAAAATACTTCCTCTTCAACCAATATTTCAATTTATATTGTACACATATTTGGATCCCTTGCAAAAGTTATGATGTTAAATGTTAGATTTTAAAACTGTTAACTTTATCACGAAAAATCAACAAGAAACAAACATAAACCAAAGTAACGAAATGAAGAATGCATTGATATTCTAGTGTAAAGAAGAACTGCAACCAGAACTCTATCTGCAGGTCAGAAGGCAAATGAAATTCGATGAAAGCGGGCAGCAAAAATATAGAACACCATCAAAGAAGCCAAGTGTGAAACGCAAACTGTAAAGTACAGTCTAAATAAAGTAGTTATATAGTCACAACACACTAACGTAATTTCTGACAAAATATCAACAAAATATGGTGGAAGGACGCTCGTGAAAAATAGTAAAATTAAAAACATCACTGCCATTAATAACAATATTCCAAGAAGAAAGAAAATTTAAAACCAAAACAAGAATGAAAAAAATGAAAACTAGAGACAATATTTTACATAAATATTCGTGTTTAAATTTAAAATGTGCATGCCGTTTTGAAAGAAATCTACAAAAGAAAAGATTTTAGAAGCACATTTTGCACCCGTTTTAACTTAATTTTTCAAAGCCAAAATCAAGTTATAATAGCTGTTTCGAACTATGCATTTGCACTAATAAAAATGAAGATAACAAAAATGTCTGCTATTACTTACTTGCTTTAAATATTAAAAAAATGTCCTAAAAATAAAACATTATCAAATATAGGAAATCTTTTGTATGGCTAGCAGTTATTGTAATTTTAGTTATATTATAGCTTTTGGGAACAAAAGAAAAAATAAATAATCAATTCAAGGCAATTTTTCTCGTCCTATCTTACATTATTTATTTTTTTTCCTTATATTATTGGGGGGGGGGTAATATTTCGTTTTTGTGACTTTTCTCACTTTCGTAATTTTTCGCAGTTTACCAAATTTTTCGTAACTTTTCACACTTTTCGTTATTTTTCTCAACTTTTCGTAACTTTTCGCAGTTTAGTTTTATCCAAAGACAACCAAGGCAATCCGATTATTGTGTCAATAACGGAAACGTAACACCTCGCGCTCTTCTAAGGTGGCAGGGTCCAGTTTCGTAATTTGGCCCCTGGCAAATTTCTTAACTTAAGGGTATGGTGTGAGTTTTTGAGCTACTATTGTGTAATAATTAAAGATATGGATAAATTTGTGAACTAGGTGTTTCAGGCTTGTGTTGTTCTTGAAATTGATGTCAGACATGTACACTTTCCATAGTTACTCTGCAGTATGTTGATTGTGAAATACCAATAGTCGGCTAGGAAGAAGAGCTAGCCTCCCATAGCAGTAGACACGTGGGTTCAAGGCAAGTAGAATATCTCAAAAACGGCATGGATGACAACTATTATGAATTGCATCAAGCTATTTAGTAGACAATGTTTTTCAAAATTTTCATCTAGGAAAAGGCCTTGCGTTTGCACTGTGAGCACCACGTGCTGTCAAAAATGGCCTTCGGATGTGAAAAATGTATGTATAAAATAAGGGTTGGGGTACATAAACATTTTATTCTAAGAACTTCATTAGACTTGTCAGGTCAAGTGTGTGATATGATTATGTTGCCTTACATAATACCTATCCAGAAATATGTACCTTTTTGACCTTACTTGCGTATTATATTTTTAATGAATTTTTATATTAGGCAGGTGCATGCGACATTAAATTTGTACATAAAAACTGGACCCTGCCCCCTTAAGGGAAAAATGCTATAAAAAAAATTGTGCAATGAACCACATTTTGTCTTATTTTCTTGTTCTTTATTCATATGCAATTAATTCTTATACATTAGCCTTATTATAGTACCTCTATTTGTCTCCTTATTTTGAATCTCTCAGCTCTTTATGAGATTCAAGGGAGGTAATTTCTTTTTGCACTTATAAATTATACCTATTGGTATCAGGACAAGTTAGCATATTTTGAGCTTAACTAAGTTGCTTTGAGAGAAAATGGGGGTTTAAAATGTGTTTACTTGATTTTCATGTAGGTAACAAGCTCTGTACTCCTATTTTTAATGAAAGTTATTCATATTTCATTGCAGACACACAAAAACATTACATGACATGACATCACACATTCTTCTAAGTAATTTCACTCCACAGGAGCAAATGCACTTTCAAGAAATCATAAGTAGACATAGTGTTATAAATGGTGAATGTCATCAATGGAACGGTGTCGCAAATAGTGATGGATATGGCATATTGCGGACAATGTTTCGAGGAAAAAGAATTAAAGTTTTAGTACTTTTGTGAACAGTTCCACCATATTGGATTTAAACTTTCAGTTACTGCATTGCACACAAACAGTAATGCACAAACCCTGTCTTTTGTGTACCGTAACAACTGGAAAAGCATTCTTACATTGATGTGGCAGAAATAACCTGATTAGTTCTGAAAGTTTATTGATGTTGACAACACAGTTTTCTTCTGGCATACTGGTAGCCACTTTTTTACTGAGTACAGAATGAGTAATAATGTCAGTTGTTTTCCTTTTTGCAGGTCTCAATTTGCATGGAATGATGTTAGGATCTGTTGTCTCAGTCATATTGGTAGAAGCACTAGTTTGAAACATGTATTCATTATGATCCAAATGCACTAAAGATTGATTATGAAAGACTGACTTGGCTTCATCATGACTTGTATTTTCTGGTAGGTCCTTATTTAAAGTAATAGAAGTTACAACATGTCCCTTTTTGTACTGAGTTTTCTTCTTGTTAATATTTTTCTTGTAGCTTTTCTTTCTATTTCCTCTCATTCTCTATATCCTTGCAATTGCTAAAGTCAGCTGTGAGTGGATAAGATTCTGAGAATCTTTGGGTTAACTGTATTGACTGTGTATTTATTTTGTATTTTGGGCTTGAGAATGGTTCATTTCAAAGGCCTTTTGTCACTGAATTTATCTGATATGTTGATGTAAGTTCAGCAAGGTTCCTCACATCAATGTCCCAACATAGAATAATATTTTTTTCTTTATATCTGTCCCAATTAGCTAGACATAGGTGTATTCACCCCCCTACCCCAATGCTGTTTATGTTAGCATCACTAGAACAATACCAGGTCAGGAATGTTGATGTGTATGTCTCAAGCTATAATTATTATTAAAGTACATTATAAATGTAAATGTCTGGTAACATTTTTCTTAAGTGGCACTTTTTAAAAGAAAAATTTCAACAAATAATTGCTTGAACAATAGAGAAGTTCTATTGCTAATAACAAAGAGTGTATATCATATTCAGTCACTATTTGCAACTATAAAATCCATTCTTAGCATTCAGTCAACATCATCATATAATTCTGGTATCTTCCTGACTATACGATGGCAAAAAGGACAGGAAACATTCCATTGCACACAAGTTTAATTCTTTTCAAGACAGCAACCCTAGCACAAAGTATATACAATGCAATGCATTTTGCCGCAATGTAGTCACTTTTCTAAAAGAGTAATAACATTTTTACTTTAGCATACAAAATAATTTCCTTGATACCATTTTGTTAGATAATGTCTAGGTAAGTGATATGTACAAAATGTTTGACAGAAATTATTTTTTGCAAAATGCTTAAGGTGGCAGGGTCCAGTTTCGTAATTTGGCCCCTGGCAAATTTCTTAACTTAAGGGTATGGTGTGAGTTTTTGAGCTACTATTGTGTAATAATTAAAGATATGGATAAATTTGTGAACTAGGTGTTTCAGGCTTGTGTTGTTCTTGAAATTGATGTCAGACATGTACACTTTCCATAGTTACTCTGCAGTATGTTGATTGTGAAATACCAATAGTCGGCTAGGAAGAAGAGCTAGCCTCCCATAGCAGTAGACACGTGGGTTCAAGGCAAGTAGAATATCTCAAAAACGGCATGGATGACAACTATTATGAATTGCATCAAGCTATTTAGTAGACAATGTTTTTCAAAATTTTCATCTAGGAAAAGGCCTTGCGTTTGCACTGTGAGCACCACGTGCTGTCAAAAATGGCCTTCGGATGTGAAAAATGTATGTATAAAATAAGGGTTGGGGTACATAAACATTTTATTCTAAGAACTTCATTAGACTTGTCAGGTCAAGTGTGTGATATGATTATGTTGCCTTACATAATACCTATCCAGAAATATGTACCTTTTTGACCTTACTTGCGTATTATATTTTTAATGAATTTTTATATTAGGCAGGTGCATGCGACATTAAATTTGTACATAAAAACTGGACCCTGCCCCCTTAAGGGAAAAATGCTATAAAAAAAATTGTGCAATGAACCACATTTTGTCTTATTTTCTTGTTCTTTATTCATATGCAATTAATTCTTATACATTAGCCTTATTATAGTACCTCTATTTGTCTCCTTATTTTGAATCTCTCAGCTCTTTATGAGATTCAAGGGAGGTAATTTCTTTTTGCACTTATAAATTATACCTATTGGTATCAGGACAAGTTAGCATATTTTGAGCTTAACTAAGTTGCTTTGAGAGAAAATGGGGGTTTAAAATGTGTTTACTTGATTTTCATGTAGGTAACAAGCTCTGTACTCCTATTTTTAATGAAAGTTATTCATATTTCATTGCAGACACACAAAAACATTACATGACATGACATCACACATTCTTCTAAGTAATTTCACTCCACAGGAGCAAATGCACTTTCAAGAAATCATAAGTAGACATAGTGTTATAAATGGTGAATGTCATCAATGGAACGGTGTCGCAAATAGTGATGGATATGGCATATTGCGGACAATGTTTCGAGGAAAAAGAATTAAAGTTTTAGTACTTTTGTGAACAGTTCCACCATATTGGATTTAAACTTTCAGTTACTGCATTGCACACAAACAGTAATGCACAAACCCTGTCTTTTGTGTACCGTAACAACTGGAAAAGCATTCTTACATTGATGTGGCAGAAATAACCTGATTAGTTCTGAAAGTTTATTGATGTTGACAACACAGTTTTCTTCTGGCATACTGGTAGCCACTTTTTTACTGAGTACAGAATGAGTAATAATGTCAGTTGTTTTCCTTTTTGCAGGTCTCAATTTGCATGGAATGATGTTAGGATCTGTTGTCTCAGTCATATTGGTAGAAGCACTAGTTTGAAACATGTATTCATTATGATCCAAATGCACTAAAGATTGATTATGAAAGACTGACTTGGCTTCATCATGACTTGTATTTTCTGGTAGGTCCTTATTTAAAGTAATAGAAGTTACAACATGTCCCTTTTTGTACTGAGTTTTCTTCTTGTTAATATTTTTCTTGTAGCTTTTCTTTCTATTTCCTCTCATTCTCTATATCCTTGCAATTGCTAAAGTCAGCTGTGAGTGGATAAGATTCTGAGAATCTTTGGGTTAACTGTATTGACTGTGTATTTATTTTGTATTTTGGGCTTGAGAATGGTTCATTTCAAAGGCCTTTTGTCACTGAATTTATCTGATATGTTGATGTAAGTTCAGCAAGGTTCCTCACATCAATGTCCCAACATAGAATAATATTTTTTTCTTTATATCTGTCCCAATTAGCTAGACATAGGTGTATTCACCCCCCTACCCCAATGCTGTTTATGTTAGCATCACTAGAACAATACCAGGTCAGGAATGTTGATGTGTATGTCTCAAGCTATAATTATTATTAAAGTACATTATAAATGTAAATGTCTGGTAACATTTTTCTTAAGTGGCACTTTTTAAAAGAAAAATTTCAACAAATAATTGCTTGAACAATAGAGAAGTTCTATTGCTAATAACAAAGAGTGTATATCATATTCAGTCACTATTTGCAACTATAAAATCCATTCTTAGCATTCAGTCAACATCATCATATAATTCTGGTATCTTCCTGACTATACGATGGCAAAAAGGACAGGAAACATTCCATTGCACACAAGTTTAATTCTTTTCAAGACAGCAACCCTAGCACAAAGTATATACAATGCAATGCATTTTGCCGCAATGTAGTCACTTTTCTAAAAGAGTAATAACATTTTTACTTTAGCATACAAAATAATTTCCTTGATACCATTTTGTTAGATAATGTCTAGGTAAGTGATATGTACAAAATGTTTGACAGAAATTATTTTTTGCAAAATGCTTAAGGTGGCAGGGTCCAGTTTCGTAATTTGGCCCCTGGCAAATTTCTTAACTTAAGGGTATGGTGTGAGTTTTTGAGCTACTATTGTGTAATAATTAAAGATATGGATAAATTTGTGAACTAGGTGTTTCAGGCTTGTGTTGTTCTTGAAATTGATGTCAGACATGTACACTTTCCATAGTTACTCTGCAGTATGTTGATTGTGAAATACCAATAGTCGGCTAGGAAGAAGAGCTAGCCTCCCATAGCAGTAGACACGTGGGTTCAAGGCAAGTAGAATATCTCAAAAACGGCATGGATGACAACTATTATGAATTGCATCAAGCTATTTAGTAGACAATGTTTTTCAAAATTTTCATCTAGGAAAAGGCCTTGCGTTTGCACTGTGAGCACCACGTGCTGTCAAAAATGGCCTTCGGATGTGAAAAATGTATGTATAAAATAAGGGTTGGGGTACATAAACATTTTATTCTAAGAACTTCATTAGACTTGTCAGGTCAAGTGTGTGATATGATTATGTTGCCTTACATAATACCTATCCAGAAATATGTACCTTTTTGACCTTACTTGCGTATTATATTTTTAATGAATTTTTATATTAGGCAGGTGCATGCGACATTAAATTTGTACATAAAAACTGGACCCTGCCCCCTAATTTTCGGAGATCTAGTAAATACGACCAATAAATATTAAACAGCCAGGACAGTATACAACATCGTCATTCCATAAGAAATTCCTGCATAACAGTCAATCACAATGTTAGTGACGTTCTACAGAATTCAGCAAAATTGATCAAAATGAATGCCGATCGACATTGTCCAAAACAATGTGCTTTTCACAGGGGACCGTCTCAAGATGTGTACATTACAGTAATACACGAAAACAACGTATATAGTGTACAGATTGTAAATATTACAGGAATGAATGGAAATAATATAGACATGTGCACTTTTTGTAATCATTACAGTAACACAAGAAAACTAGGTATATATGTACACATATTGTAATCATTACAGTATTGAATATAAATGAGTTATACATGTACACGTATTGGAAACTTTACAGTAATAAATGGAAATGGGGTATACATGTACACTTATTGTAATCATTCGTAAGGAGGTATACAGGTACACTTACTGTAAACATACATAACCAGGTATACCAATACACTTATTATAAACATTCATAACAAGATATACATATACACTTATTGAAAACATTCATAATAACGTATACATGTACACTTATGATACACATTCATAACATTAGGACTGCTCCAGTGGCCTGGTGATTAAAGCTTCTGCTGCAGAAGCGGTAGGTCGTGGGTTTGATCCCTGGTCGAGTCATACCAAAGACTTACAAAAATGGTACTAACAGCTGTCTTGCTTGGCATTAAAAGATAGTGTTAGGACTGGTCGGCCTGGTGTCAGGATAATGTGACTGGGTGGGACATCATGCTACATGTCTACGACATGATGCCCCAGTGCTATACATCACTATAAACTGCCTCACTGCAAACGTCATAGCTATGACTTAATTTTTTTTTTTAAAGCTACATTAAAAATCATAATCACAAACACACACATAACAAGGTATACAGGTACACTTATTCTAAACATTCATAACAAGTAAACAGGTACACTCATTATAAACATTCATACCCAATGAACAACACCAGGACATACATAAATTCAGAACTTTATAAACCTTTCATGCTACCAGTAGTCTGGTTACCTGCCTTATGGTATAATGGTACAAATTGCGCAAGTCCAGGTGGGTGGAGCTTAAAGTGTAGGGAATATTGCATTCAGAAATAAACAACAACACTAGCTATGATTGGTGGATTATGTAAGAGTTGTACTTTCTGTTAGGCTTAAAAAAAAGTTTAGCCTCTTGGCAACATGTGAATTTATGTTAATTCCTAAATAGATCATATTTTGTATTTTTTATGAATTTTTGAAAATGTGATAGACATGACTGAAAATAAGTATGTTGTGACTAGATAACACATACCCCTGTCTAGTTCCAGCAGAGATATCTCTCTTAAATGCAATGGAGTACTGTACCTGGTTTTGTCATCGTCAGATTGACAATCTAACATTGTTCTCTATAACAGAGAGTGAGATGCACGCTAAATTAGGAAATTGGGAAAACAATTGGTACCATAATACCTTATATGCTCCTTGTCATTGGGGCATTCTTTCTAGTCTGGTTCCCTGCTTTGTATGCTCCTTGCCATGGGAGCATTCTCACTAGACTGGTTCCCTGCTTCGTTTGCTGCTTGTCATTGGCACATTTTTGCTAGTCTGATTCCCTGCTCTGTATGCTCATTGCCATCAAGGCATTCCTGCAAGTCTGGTTGTCTGCTTTGTTTTCTCCTAAAGGCAAATCATCAAACCCATCACAATTGTATGTGTTCCAACATCTACAATGATGTTATTTCTCAGCTTGATGGAAATAGCCATGTAATATTATAATTGACTCTAAGATGTGCAACTATTTCAGTATATGCTTTCATCAGTCTCAACTGATCTCTTTTTTTGCTGATTGTTATGGCAGTAAGACATGGTTTCCCCCATCATTGTTATGGCAGTAATACATTTTTTCCCCCCATCATTGTTATAGCAGTAATACATGGTTTCCCCCCATCAAGGCATGGATTCCCCCATAATTGTTCTGGCAGTAAGACATGGTTTCCCCCATCATTATTATGATAGGAAGTCTTGGAACCCCTTTCCACAATCATAAATACAGTGGGACCCCGCTATAACACGGTAGTTGGGAGCCATAGAATCCGACCGGGCTATGAACCGAACCGTGTTATAAGCAACCATGTACAATACCAACACATTTTTGGATTTAATGGGGATGGGGGTTTACATAAAGACGGGTGCTAAAATGCATGGCACAATTACCATTTTTGATCAATATATATTAAATGAGAAAAACATTTGCTGTGGTAACAGAAATTGCAGATTTAATATATTACTTTATTCAGAGAACCATGCATTGGTACATACACGTGTCTAATTTATATATACATGTACAATCTATTGCATGAAAAGAGTATCAACACCGTGTACTCACCAGCGAATCTTGTAACATACACTGAATCCATAATACAAATATTTCCATCGAAAATATCCACACAAAGATGTAAAATATTCAATAATTTTGTCACAGATCATTATGTGACTGAATTCAATGAAAAGAAAATAACAAAAATTACATAACGGGTGTACGTAATGAATGATGAAATAGTACATGTCTGTAGATTAAATAATGGAAGCTAAAGTGTATTCTTATAATAACTACATGTACATCTCAGGATCTTTCTGTCTCTGAATTCAGTCATTGTAAATTTCAGCACATTTTCCCACCCAAGCTGCTAGTCAAAGTCCTTTGAACTTGCCGCCCAGCTATTGCGTCATGTTCTTTTGATGTACTCTAATACAGCAGGCGAACTGGCTGTATTTTAACCACTGAATTGTGTCACTGTTTAGCTCGGCAGTTCACTTTGATGATAAACAATGTACTTAAATTGAGTGACTTATACATTCTGGTGAGAATCTTTTATCAACCCCCGCATTGGCCATTGCTTAGTTGTGAATGAAATTAAGAGAACATATATCGGAGATTATTAGAGCAACGATTGTATTCAGAATGCATTCAAGACAAACACAAAGTAGACACGATGGCTTCATTACTCAGGAATCAGTAATTATAATATTGACACTTATGAGCTGTAATTTTTCAACACTAAACAAAGATCAAAGTTCTCAGTAGGCCCAGCAATTGGTTCGTATTTCCGACGTTTATTTTGGCACAAAACTAGAAGAAATTTGATAATACATTTTCTACACGTTCTTTTTCGCACTGTTTAGACGAATATGAGAATGATAATTAAACTCTTGACGTATTTTTTTTTCATACTTAAAAAAATTTTTTTTTTTTTTTGGTCTTTGAGAAAAATACCTGTAATAATGGCATTTAACCCAGCAACAACAACATCAAAAACTAATACATGCCCTCATGAATGCACATCAATATTTTTAGATGAAGCTAACAACAAATTACCTATAGGTCACTAATTTATTGATCGCAGTATATCTTATGGAGGAGTATCTGAAGTCTCATTTCCACTTTATGGTGTAAGGCCAAGAAGTTCTTGCTCTCTACCCATTTGTTTTCATGATTTGTCAGCCTTTTATGGAAGGTCAAGAACAGTCAGCACGATATTTTTTCATGGTGACAAAACTTATCAAACGATACAGACTCATGGTCACCAGGCTCAGAATAAATATATCTTCCATGGTTGTTGCCAAAACATTATGAACCACTGTTATAAATGCAGTTATCATTGCAGTCACATGGAAATTCATAAATTGAGTGATTTCATGCATTCGGATCACTCAACAATAAGTAATAAACATGATTTGGTAAAACGCTGCTATTATTCAATTTAAAAAAATAATTAATAGCTGAGTTAAAGTACATAAAGATGATATATTGTTTTTGCTACTACATCTATCACAATGAGATAGTTTATCCGCACCACGCTAAATGCTACCCCAGCATTTTCTAAATACATCTTCAGAAACCAGTCATTGGCATAACACGCCTTATCTGGGAAAAGTTATATATAACACATAAATTATTGCAAGTGAATCATACTTAATCTACATTCCTTAAAAGGTGATGTAAGACTACCTCTTTTTAACCTCTTGCTTTTGCCACTGCCAATACACCCCAAAAATAATGTATTCAGTCAGTTTTTTGTTTGTGGAGGCTGGCTTGGTAGAACAGGAAAAAGATGAAAGATGACAGTAGTTTAGGAAAATTAAGGATTTTATTGAAGTACTTATTTCATTATGGGACAACTTTTTTATTTTCCACCAGCCAAGAAATTTCTTTACATCTTTCAACTTTGTCAAATAATTAAGTTCTAAAAAAAACTCAAGATTCAAAGAGTAAAATTCTCCTGACCATTTAATATCAATTTCAGAACTTATTTTGTCATTAGAAATTTTGTTTTATTTACAATCCAAAAAGCTTTTGATATAAAAAACATTGATTACATTCCTAGGCAAAAGTCATTTAAAATCTGCATTGTTGTCTTCAAGGACAAAAAAGTACTGTCTAATAATAAAAAAACATTAGCTTACTGATCTAATTTGAACTCTGTGTTATTTCTACTTATTTTGTGAGAAGTTCAATCTCTACTATAAAAAAGTGGGGTTCTAAAGGGTCTTACTGGCAACAACCTCTCTCCAAATTGAAACATGGGGATAAATATCCATTATTAATGACATAACCTTTGGGCTTGTTACAGATATTCTCAATCTCTTATAAATGAAAGAATAATGTTATATGTTCCTCTATGTGTTAGGTCATAGCCACTGTTTTGATGACTGAATTGCCAATGATGTTAAATGGGTCTGTAAGTGTTGGTTATGGCCTGCGGGTGTTGTTGAGACCTTTAGGTATTGTTTAGTATCCATATCTTTATTAACAAAATACTAATGATGTTGGATATGCATGTAGGTAATAGGCACTTTTTTGATGAATGAATTACCAATGATGTCACAGTGGTGTTATGTAGTAACTCATAGACCAGAATGGATTATGGGATTGTATTCCATCCATCAGTCCATAGACCAGAATGGATTATGGGATTGTATACCATCCATCAGTCCATAGATCAGAATGGATTATGGGATTGTATACCATCCATCAGTCCATAGACCAGAATGGATTATGGGATTGTATACCATCCATCAGTCCATTAGTGCAAGTTTATCATTGCTCCTCCTCCTAAACCACATGGAGGGTTGCCATGAAACGTTACACATTTATCCCATAGTATGGTTTGTCCTATATGAAAATGGTGCTGCTCTTGAAAATCTTACTGTCCTGAATGGATGGCTATATTAACATGGGATTGTCAAGGAAGAAACTTTACTTGATGTCTAGTTTGTTTGACTAAATTTCTTTCAGAAATGAAACTTTTCTTTCCAATTTGCCAGTGTTTGCGATTTATTTTCAAAACTCTTTCGAGACAGTACAATTACAAAGGATTACTCGTGTGGTTGAACAAAAACAGTTAAGAAAAAGAGACAGCAAAGAACTCAGATCATCATTGAATGATGTTACATTGGACTTAAGAACTAGGTGACACATAGAAATGGCTCCAATAAACAGCCAGTGTCTGAGTGCGAATGTGTTGCAGTCTTACAAGTTCTGGATAGATTCCAGAAAGGAACATGGAGGCCATTCATAATGTGCATGTGTGCAACACATGCATCTTTGACATTAAATAATTCATCAAGTTATTGTTTTACATTACCAATGGTTGTAAATGCTGTAAATAGTTAATATGCATAGCAGTTTTAAAAATCAATATTTCTTCTTGAAAGTCAGTATATTTGTCATAGCAGTCAGTTTTTGTACTATGTTTTGGTAGCTATGCCTTTCTGAAGGTCAGTATTTTTGTTATAGCAGTCAGTTTTTGTACTATGTTTTGGCAGCTATGCCTTTCTGAAAGTCAGTATATTTGTCATAGCAGTCAGTTTTTGTACCATGTTTTGGTAGCTATGCCTTTCTGAAAGTCAGTATATTTGTCACAGCAGTCAGTTTTACATGTATCTATTGTTACATATTGTGCCAGCAAACAAGAATAATGTATGCTATAAGTATAATTTATTCCCCAACTAATAAAGACAATTCTTATTTCAAAATATTCTTCTTTCTTTCATACTTTATTTCTTTCTGCCTTAGACTGAATCCATAACCATCAGGTAGGTCCTTAAAACTGCATTTGATGGGTTTCAACTCACTTGTCACATTAATAGTTTTTCAAAATAGGATGATCATTCAACTGTGGTTGGACATTAATACTCTGCTAGATTTTAATTGTGAGTTCTGAAATATCTAAGGGAACTGGAGTAAAGTGTCTTGGCCAAAGACACCATGGTATCTGACCTGGGCTGATCCAGTTTTAGAATTTCAAACTGTTCCCTTTCACCATGCTATATGACCTTACTGATCCAGTTTTAGAATTTCAGACTGTTTCATTTCACTGGTGTTTCTGGTATGCTAACCAATGTTATCATCAATAAAACTAATCAGTAACATGCATCATTATGTCAGTTTGAAGTAATCATATTTATTTGGACCTATTGAATACAACACTGCTTGAAAAGATATCTTTACTAGCACTTAAAAGATAAAGAAAGACAAACTTTACTTGACCTTTACTTAACTTTAATACAAATTTGAAGAAAAAGTTAAAGGTATTAAAGATGATATTTACAAGCAATTTTAGGGTCCTAAAATGCAAATAAATGGCCCACTTTTCCAATGAACAAAAGGTGTATGAAAGAATAACTTTTAGTTTGTAAAGAAGTAGTAAATTTGTCCATTAAGTAATTAAAGGGAACCAATTCCATTTCTTAAAAGGTAACAAAAAGACCAATTTTAAGTTTTAAAATCTCATTAAAGTTTAACATTACATGTCTTTACGTTAATTAGTATATCCTGCAATTTACCTTTACAAAAATTAAAGTTGTGTAAATTATTATCTTTTATTAATCATTACTGGCAACAAAATAAGCATTTTCTACTGTAAATTGGATAATAATTTTGATTTGCATCAGAGTATATCTTGTTTGTAAACACCTGCAACAAGGCATTACATTACACATTCAACACGTTTTACCAGTGAGCCTGGGTTGAATCCTCCATCCCAGCAGTTGTCACCATTAACGTTTGATGGTTTCATCTAGATTTTATAATCTCTATTGCAACCAATGCAATACCATCATATTCTTATGTATACCAGTTATCAAGTGCACAAAACGGACAGTAATCTGATGCATGGAGAATTTGCAAATAAGGAAAACTTCATGTATATTGAGATGTCTGTTCACTACTGTAACCATGGTTTATAATTTAGTGTAACGCTAGCACTGAAAGACAGGCCTTTGTTGCATGAAAGCCACTGTATCACTGCCTCAAACCAGCTGACGAATGTTAGATCACGTGTTCTAATTCCGTCATCTGATTGGTTCAACATGAACATAACAAAAATGACCTCGTGTTTGGCAGAACCACCACAGACAAAGAGGGGCCCAAACAAGGGGCCTGGTTAGAATGCATTGTGCGTTATTCAAACTATATCTAACCAATTAAATTACAATTTAAATAACACACAATACATAGGTCAATATACACTTTATTGTACATATAAAATAATCTTTGACATAACGGGGAAAGTTCTGTTCTAGCACAGATATTTTTGGCAATATAGTTATTAATAAAATGTATTTCCCAAATAATTGCTTTTCTTTAATAGCTATTTAACCCCTTTGTTGTTCTTTGATAAATATTGGTCATTATCATGTATAAAAATATATATAATAAGATGCTGCTTGATTCTGATGTTAACTGTACATTTTGATGTAATGATTGCAATACATTTATTAAACTATTGATCATTTGTTATTGTTATCATTTTTCACTTTTATCTGGATTTCTTGTATTTTTGCTGGAACAGTCCCATTAAACAAATCGCTCTGGTTGACCTAACTATACCATTTGTCCTTAAGTTCAGTGAAACAAAGTGGACAAACTATTTAAAGTATGTAAGCTTGTGGCAGAAAGCCTGCAGTTTAGTTTGGATTTAATATCTGTAAAGTCACACTTTCAATGCCTTTTATTTTTGTAAAGATAACTCAACTACTTTTATAATCTTTACAGTGACAAAAGTTGAACTTTCATCTTTTGTTATGTAAAGATATTGTAAAGGTGATACTGATACATTTTACATCTTTACTTGTATTTAAGTATAACTTAAATATTTGTAAAGACAACTTTTCATACAGTGCAATGTGTTAGAATTGACAAGAGCATACAATCTGAAGGTATTGGCTATCTAATTGTGTTCTTTAGAGCTAAAATAGCTTTTCTGTCATTGTCACTTGTGGGGTGAAACATTTTCAATGGTTATTTATAAGATTTTAAAATAAAGTAAATTTTTTTATCATAAATTAATGGTCCCAGTATCTTGTGTCACTGACTAATAGCATACGACTTTTATGCAGGAGACTATGAAGAAATGACCGAGAACCTCTTCCTTTCAAGTCCATGGGATTCAGCTCCTTGGAAGAATTTATCTGATCCATTTCTGGTGTAGTGGGTAGTGGATGTCAGAAGGTAATAGTGCTATCAAAACTAGATGTATTTTTTGGTCATTTATTTTTCATGTCATTTTAGTGATAACAGTTGAATGTATGGAAAAAATAATTGTTTATCCTTTCCTTTTATCATCTGGTCTTCCAACAAAATTTCATAAATATTTTGCTTTCTTTCATTCTTGAGTATTAACTATTGTCCTGTATTCAAGGCAAATTCAAAACATATTGCCTTGCTGAAGTTTGTATCATTTGTGTAGACATGAGTGTTAGGTTTTATCTAGTATATATACTTTATTGCCATGTGCCCCAACCATCTAGTATTGGCAGCTCTACTTTTCTACCACTGAAAATATTGTCTGCCTTACTGAGGTCCATTTAGTTGGCAGGTCTACTTTTCTACCACTGAAAATATTGTCTGCCTTACTGAGGTCCATTTAGTTGGAAGGTCTGCTTTTTCTACCACTGAAAATATTGGCTGCCTTACTGAGGTCCATTTAGTTGGCAGGACTGCTTTTCTACCACTGAAAATATTGTCTGCCTTACTGAGGTCCATTTAGTTGGCTGGTCTGCTTTTCTACTACTGAAAATATTGGCTGCCTTACTGAGGTCCATTTAGTTGGCAGGTCTGCTTTTCTACCACTGAAAATATTTCAATGAAACTGTAGCCAATTATGTATCATAACTTGATGGTGTGTCAGGTACCATAGTCATGCCCCATGCCTCCAGGGCAAGTTCACCTCATTTGAAATGTAAATCTGTGTCTGATAACCTATGTCTGGAATATAACTTTGTGGCCACTAAAGATATTTTAATGAAACATTGGCCAGTTATGTATCATATATAGATGGTATATCACATGCCTTAGCCATGACCTCTGTCTCAAGGTAAAGCTCAAATGCAACTCTGACTTGTATCCTTGTTCACACTATAACCTTGAACTACTTAAGATATTGTAATAAAACCTTTAACCTGTTATATATGATGACTAGACTATACTACATACCATTGCCATTATCAAAGACTTACAAAAATGGTACTTACAGCTGCCTTGCTTGGCACTTAGCATTAAGAGTTTAGTGTTAGGACTGGTTGGCCTGGTGTCAGGATAATGAGACTTGGTGTAACATCATGCAACATGTCTGCAGCATCATGACCCAGTGCTAGAAAACTGCCACACTGCAGACATCATAGCGATATCCCTCCCTCAAGGTCAAGGCTACAGCAAGGGAGAATATAAACCAAAGACCTGTTCTCATGTATAACCAGTAAATATATTTAAATGAAATTCTAGCCTGTTATGTACAACTTGTCTTGTGTATTCAGTCATACCACTCTTCCTTTCAAGGTCACGGTCACATAGAATAATGTAAGGCAGTTGCTAGTTTCCAGGCTGTCTATTTTACCCCTACATATATTCTGGTGAAACTTCAGACCCTTTCATATCAGAGTCAAATCTCTAGCTCAAAGTTCAAAGTTAGGGGAAAAAATTCACATGGTGTGCATGTCATGTTTCATTTTGATATTCTTGTTTAATTTTATTTTTTTGTTGTACGTTGTAAATTTTGATGACTGTAATATAAACCATTAAAATGCTTTGGTCATTGACTTTTTGTTACCATTAAGAACTTGAAATAAATGAATTTTTTACATAAAATTGCCCCAAACATCAAAACGTAGTGCATCTTAACACCTCTATGCAAGTAAACTATGTACAATATTTGGTGTCCCAAAACTGGTAGACACAAACAAATGTAAAGACAAAATTGTGAAGATCTCCATACACCACAAACTCACGCTTATGTTAAAATAATTATGCTGATCAATCAGTTGACATAAAAAATGTTTTAGATGTACCAACACGTCATTAGTGGTGAGAACATGTGCCGATAGTACATTGAGTACATCAAATGAACAACTTTAACTTTTATTATTGTGACATTTTTAAAAGCTTCGCACAGTCCTTGAACAAAGCTCACCTGGACTATCTAAAACATAACAGATAAGCATACAGACACAAAGAGATGCAAGTACTTTATACACACGCGCACACATAATTCATGACCCTGAAGCATCCAGTATATTATATTGAATTACCATGTATTCCAATCAGCTAGTGTATATTTGCTTAATTGCCATGTCCCCAACCATCTAGTATATATTCTGAATTGCCATGTCCCACAACCATCTACTAGTATATATTCTCAATTGCCATGTCCCCCAACCATCTAGTATATATTCTGAATTGCCATGTCCCCCAACCATCTAGTATATATTCTGAATTGCCATGTACCCCAATCATCTAGTATATATACTTAATTGCCATGTCCCCCAACCATCTAGTATATGTTCTCAATTGCCATGTCCCCCAACCATCTAGTATATATTCTGAATTGCCATGTCCCCCAACCATCTAGTATATATTCTGAATTGCCATGTCCCCCAACCATCTAGTATATATTCTGAATTGCCATGTCCCCCAACCATCTAGTATATATTCTGAATTGCTCGTCCCCCAACCATCTAGTATATATTCTGAATTGCCATGTCCCCCAACCATCTAGTATATATTCTGAATTGCCATGTCCCCCAACCATCTAGTATATATTCTGAATTGCCA
Organism: Unio pictorum; assembly: GCA_030141615.1. Taxonomy (NCBI): domain Eukaryota; kingdom Metazoa; phylum Mollusca; class Bivalvia; order Unionida; family Unionidae; genus Unio; species Unio pictorum. The sequence continues at coordinate 2,427,939 of JARLTB010000114.1, forward strand.
TGTACCCCAACCATCTAGTATATATACTGAATTGTCATGTCCCCCAACCATCAAGTATATATTCTGAATTGCCATGTCCCCCAACCATCTAGTATATATTCTGAATTGCCATGTCCCCCAACCATCTAGTATATATTCTGAATTGCCATGTCCCACAACCATCTAGTATATATTCTGAATTGCCATGTCCCCCAACCATCTAGTATATATTCTGAATTGCCATGTTCCCCAACCATCCACTACAATACTGTATTTGTACTTACACACAGATATTTAATAATTTTGAGTCTGATTGTGATGTATGCCAATAAACGTAATTTAACTGACATAAACACTGATAACGACACAAATTGTTCCCAACATAGAAATCTTATTGTGAACATATTTTTTTTATCCTGGGGAACTGGAAATAAATGAAGTTTTGACTGATAAAATTACCCCAAACAACAGAAAGTTGCGCATCCTAAGACTTATATGCAGGTAAACTATATACAATATTATATATGTAAACAAATGTCAAGACAAAATTGTGAAGATCTCCATACACCACACAATCATGTTTATGTTACATGAGGTCATGATAGATAAAATATGCTGATCGATCAGTTGACATAAAATAGCACTTAATAGTACATGAATCAATTACATTATCTTTATGTCCCAACTTTTATAGATCATACAAAATTACTTTTAAAAATAATTAAGAGTATCCCAAGACTTATAATGCCCCAGACTTACTGTACTTATGGTAATATATGTAATTTATGATCTCTACTAACGCACTGATAATTACATACATCTTGATTTATAAAACACAATTTTGGTTATACAGTTCTGTATAAAAACTATAAGTATTAAGATAAGTTATAATTTACTGAACTCCCCCAAAATGCTGTTGTCCAGTATAAACTAGATAATATCAAAGAGATGGCATCTAGACATGGGTTGCTTCAGCTTGTTAGCACTAGTGTTGTCAAATATATGAATGATTTTTTATCAAAGTTTGCACGTAAGCTTCTGTCAGCAAGAATATGACTGATACTTGGGGATTTGTTGTAGTTTATATCATCTTTAGTTTATATTAGCTGAAATTGTTTTAGAGGTTATGTGAAGAATTTGAACTTTGTTTTTGGGCTCACATTATATTAATGGGATCACCTGTTCATTTTCAGTTTCCAGTGTTACTGTAAACCAAAGAGGCCATGCAAATTATGTGGACAGCTCTATTCCAATCTAAAAAGACATAATCCAGGTTCATAAAGACTGTAATGAAGGGAAACCTATATTAGAAAATCCTGGTTAGCAAAGAGCAACTATGTGCACAATTAGAAAAGAGGGCATCTTTGATCAGAACAAGCAGCAGTGCACAAAGGAAAACCCATCATTTCAGTCTCAGAAATATTGTGAGGGAAATATAGTTCGTTGCCAAAATTGTAATGGATTTTATGCAAAGAAATTCTTTTTCAGGCATAGAGATGAATATCACTTGGACAAATATGCATTTTTCAAAACCCATTCCATTGGCAATGCTATCTACTGAAAGTGATACAGTAGATGCCAGCTTTCATGAATTGTTGAATTCTTTGAGGACAGATGAAGTGGGTTCTGAATGTCAAAAGAGATTGTACATGTACTATAAGGCTGATAAATGCACGTTTGTGTGGAGAAGATAAAAAACAAAAGCAGAAAAAACAATGTAAGTGATAAAAAGGGTTTGCTCAAACATTAGAACAGTGAAAATTTTATGTAGAATTCAAATCTTTTGAGATAATTGAATGCATAGAATCTGTGCAAATGTTCAACCATGATAAATGTAGTTTTCTCAAACGAGCCATCTACAAAATAGCAGACAAAGAAGATTCCAGCATTAAGTATGGCTTAAAGGAGAATATTTACTGCTTACTGCTAACATGTGCAGAAATCTTGAAATCTTGCAAGGAGTTGCACTACAAGGTAAATAAGGAGAAATAAAAGCAATGGAGTTTAACCACCTTGTCTCAATTTTAAAGTTGAACAGTCTAACAGTTTTTGGTGATGCAAGATACATGACCACCTAAACTAGGCAAGAAAGGCTTAGTTGCCAGATAGACTACCAGAGGATGCACCCATGGAAAAGCTCGTAATACACACTAAAAGTGATAACAAAACACACTGAAGGCAAATTTGATTTCATTGGAAAATATGACTTTGTAAAAAAAAGTGCAGCGCAGTTAGTTCCAGACTAACTTGTTTCAATGTTCGCCAAGGTGGAGAACGAAGTAGATTGAAGATTGATCACTGGTACAAGCAAAACCAGTGGATTACATAGTCCCAGATTAAGAATTTGGATTTTATTTCACCAGATGAGAGGAAAGTGTTTTGTAACATGGAGGTCACTTTCCAGCAGGGAAAAGGGACACAAATTGTATCATGCTTGATGCCTGGTGATTGCAAGAAAGCAATGGACATCCTCTTGATGAATGAAGGATGTGAATGAAAATGTCTACCAAAATGTCTACCAAAGACCATTGCCAGTTATGACTATCACCAAAGTGGAATTGCATTTACAGAGTTTTCACAATGGTAAGTTCATTGGTGTCTTATAAGTGTAGTAATCTGGAATAAATTCAAATGTCACTAATAACTAGTCACATGCACATGTTTTAATATTGGCTTTTTGGTAATATTATGTTAAAGGGTTGTTCATTTATCAGTGATAGTACTGTTTGTACCAGTTACTTTAAAATTACCTGTCAAGAGACTTTGTCAAGTTAGTGGCTAGCATCTTTCTATTGTGTTTTGCCTGTTAAAACATATATGGATAGTGGACATTGAGAATTTTAGTATGGTTTTATATTACAGGTATGTCTGATAGACTCACCAACCCTGCTGCATCTGATAGCTCTACAAATGAAATGTTCCCCTTAAGTGACACTTCGGACACCCCTCCAAGTGATACCAACAGCAGTCCAATAAATATCACTACCAGTGCCCTCCAATGTGAAGAGGCCACCATTTCCACAGGATAACAAACCAAGCTGCTTCAGGAGACACTGCTAGTGCCCCTGTCAGTGACATATCAAATTTGACCAATAAAGCATGTATATGTTTTGTTTCAACTATATTTTCATTTTTAAACCTGTTGCTACTAACGTTGAAGTGTCGGTGAATCTTGAGGTAAACATTTGTCACACTTCCAGAGCTGTTTGCTTATATGATTTTCATATAACTGGGTCAGTGTGATAGGTGACTTGCTGTTTTTAGTGATATGCATGTAGAAGACTTGATAACTCAAGATATAATAAAATCATCTTCACAGGATTTGCAAAATATGTGGAGCCAACTGTGCACAGTAGATCAGTGACCCACTGTTGGAGTTATAGTGTGAACAGCATAGCTTAAAATTAGTTATCTTGACATGTATAATGTGCAGTGTTCTGATTAAGAACAGTATTAAAGATGCAATAATTATGTTTTTGAAAAATTTAGAATTAGCAGAAATCATAACTTACTCTATTTGACTTGCATAAATGAGTCTTGTCAGATATTTACAGTAACATTGATTTACTAATAAATGGATTTCAGCCAATTTGTTTTCATGGAATTTTAATATTTCTCAATTTTTTGAGTCTTTTCAGAAATTTTTTAATATGCATTAAGCTGAACAGAATTGTAGAAAACAACATAAATACATTAGAAATAACAATAAGCTAATAATGTGAATTAAAATAGATCAATAGAGACATGATTTTCAATTATAGGATGATTGTTTAAAGGCACATGACCCAAATCATTTTCATAAAGTGTCATCAGTAGGGTTGCAAAGAGTCAAGTTATACATATTTATTGATTGATCAAGGTTCTTAATTCCTTTTAATGATTTTTATATTTAAAAAAAATAGATATAGTATTATCCTTCCTCTCTCTGTCTGTTAATCCATCTGTTACTGAACCTTCATCCTAAAGTCTGTTTGGAAATCCACACAACTTATTAACTATCTTGCCCATGTGTGATGGTTTTTAGCAAGAGGGGTGTTATTCCTACCTCCCTCTAAATGAGGTCTTCGGGAGGGAGGCAGGTAACAAAAATACAGCAATTGCATATACAGTGACATTTTGTAATGACATTTGACCAAGCTGAATATATCTGATGATAGGAAAAGACACGTCATATATGTGACAGATATTGCATTTTAATGTCTGGGTCACTGCGGGGAGGGTGAATATTGTGTGTGGTATGGAATATCCTCTAAAAGGCATAGTGATTCACAATGGCAAGCCATCCAAATTGCCCTTGTTTTTATGCTTCTAGTGAACCTGCATTAAAAGACTAACAAATGAAGAAGAAGGGTAACAACTAGTTCTGTTTCATGAAGATTTATTTTCTAATATTGTGTAACAACTTTACCAGCTACATGTATGCTGGCAAGAAATATATTTAAATAGTCAATTGTTTTCTTACAGATCAAAGGTTTCACTGGGATGCCCCAACGACAAAAGTTGTAAAAGACTCATTCATGGACTGCAGCCTTCCAGGTACTGATCATGCATAGTATACATTTTGTCCTGTACAATCATGCATGCATTTTGTTTACTTTTTTTTTCTTGGTTTTGAATACTCCTTGTTGATGCAGAGTTACTGCAGTGCCCCCAACAGCTGTCTGTGAACAGGTTGTTTTAGTGCAAATTCAGAAATAGTCCTATATTGAGGTGTATAATTGTCTAGGTACAGTCATCTGGACCTTGTTTTTTTTCTACTTCAGGTTTGTTCAGGAAAAAGAGATGCAAATGATGTCAGAAAGATCTTGTATTTGCTGGATTTGATCACTTGGACCAATTTAGCTCCTTTTCAAGTATCCTGATTTGATATTTAAAGTGTTGACGCATAGTTATATCAGCTCCTTGTTTGCCCTTCTCCCAGTAATGCAAACTAGGATAAATATTTGAAATTGATATACATTTGTCACAGGATAAGCCGGGTCGGGACAGGATTAGTGAAGACACGGAAAGCAACTGCGTTAATAAGATGTTTATTTATAAACGCAATTTAAATATAGTCAATTCTGACACGATTATAAACAAATATAAGGAAAATTAAAATGTTCCTAACATGGAACTATCAATAACAAGTAGTGCAATGACAAGAAACCTATAAGGATGAATTCAACGAAAGGTATTTGAAACTGACGAGAATATCGTCTGATCACCAAAAGATCCCTCAGGAGCCCTTTACATTCAGCACAGAGACAATGGTCGCGAAACCTTCATCCCTCGATTTGAGGACACTAGTACACTCTTCTGAACCATCGTCACCAAAACACAGCGTATACGTGACAAGAATCAAACAGTTCTGTGACCTTCACATCACCCAATTATATAAAATACCTATATATAATGAAGCATACATAAAGGCAGCTTACATAAAAACAAACATACACAAGGTACAATACACGGCATCACACACACAGGCAGCATAGACAAGCCCCACAGGCACCACAACATGGCACCACACAATGACAGCATAGACAAAACCCACGGTCACTCACGGACCCCATGGTCACCCCAACATAGCACTGTACACGGCCACCACTGGACCCCACGGTCAGCTTCGGACCATGGTCACCCACGGTCAGCCCCAAGGACCCTACGGTCAGCACATAATGGCACCGCATCCGGGCACCAACGGATCCCAGTCACCCATGGTCACCCCAACATGGCACCATACCCATGCACCAACGGACCCCAGTCAACCACGGTCACCCCAACATGGTAATGCACCCAGGCACTAACGGACCCCAGTCAGCACATGGACCCCACTAAGCTCTTTAGCTGAAAGTTTGCTCCTTTAAGGATGGAAGCTTTTCCGACAAGACTGGATCGTAATGTGATATCTGCTTTGCATTTTGTCTATATATACCCCTAGCTGTGACCAATATGCGCAGCTAGGTACTTTTAAACTGCAGGCAATTCGCACATGCAGCATAAGCTGAGTTTTCACTCACCATTTCGAAATAACTAAAATCTGATAATGAATAAACCAACCCTCGGTAAGGCTGTACGCTTTAGAAAAATCAGAGTACATTTTTGACCACATATACATATTGATACCTGTTACGTGTTTAGGCTCGAATAAACAGTAACATAGAAAGAGTGAAAATAATAAGCTTGTAAAACTTAATAAAAAATTTATTGAGAACAAATATTTTTCAGAAAAGAAAAATAAACTTACGGTTTTAAGAATCAATTACAAAATTAATCCAAAAATAATTCAAACTATTATCCACTAGAGAAATTGCAAAAGTCTTGGTAATAAAATGTCCAAATAATTCTAAGTTCGACTCCCAGCGAAGTATCCAATATGGAAGATGTCACTTGATGAAGTCAGTTCTTGTTAATAAAAATCTATGAGCACAATTCTTTTCCAGATAAATAACAAAACAATTCCTCTTGATCCAAATGAATTGACATAATTTCCAGTACAAGGTAATTAAAATAACTCAAAACAACACAACTTAATATTCTGAAAGCCCAACTTCTACTGAATAGCTCGCTCCAACACATAGTTTATATCACTGTTTTTACATAAGCAAGAAAGGGGTCACGATCTTCTAGAATCTCTCAGAACAAATTTACGTTCAAGAAATCACGTAAACAGTGTAAGACCCAACTAAAATAGAAAGATGTTTATACAAAGCTCCAAAATGTCCTTGGAACCAACCAATCATTTTAAAAGCTTGTTTACATCTTTGAAGTCAGGTCAGAAATGAAATCAACACCTGGTGTTTATTCTGTAAAGTACAGGTAACCCCCCTTAATGAACGAATCTTAAAACTTGAAATGCCAAAATTAAATCTAACAAGCAAACAATACAAATAAATATAAATGACTTATATCAAATATACATAACAATACCAGACAAACGTTAGTTGTTCAAAAGTTCAAAGGTCAAGGTGAAAGAATAAAAATGGTTTCTGCACAATAACTCACAGCTATAGTTACCAAACTTTGTGGATAGTTTGCATTCGGGAAGAACCACGCTAATGTTTATTCAAAAGATCAAGGTCACTGACTGAAAAACATTTAAAAAAGGGTTTCTGCATAATAACATTAGTTCTACATAACATACCTCAACCTAACATGGGTGGTTTGTACTGGGATATTGAATCAAGCTATTGATTTGGGGGGCATACGGTCAATCTTTTATACATGTTTGATGGTTGATTGGCTTGTAGTTGCTCTTTCAACATATTATTGGTTATTGTATTCCACGGAAATGGGAACTAACTGCCATTTCCAAGAATACACCGAAGCAGCTGATCTAGACGCCTCATCTGTTATCAAAAGATGTGATCTTTGGATTATTTGTCTGATACTGCAGAGTGAACTGCTTCTATGGACTTGTACGTTTTCCATGAAAACTTTCTGACCAACATTAAATTATAACCACCTAAGATAGACTAATGAAATGCTGTAGGCATGTTTGTGAATATCATGGTATCTGTTTTCCAAGAATACACGAATGATCTAGACGCCTCAGCTGTTATCATTATTGTTTTATATATCTGTCCATTTGTTCTGTTGAGTCAGTTCAGTATGCTGTATGCTATTTTGCCATCTCGAAGCACATGAATCATTGTCTAGCTCTGATATTATAGACACTCTTCCATTTGAGTTACAAGCATTCTTACATTTAGAAACCTCACGAATCATTGTCTAGCTCTGATATTATAGACACTCTTCCATTTGAGTTACAAGCATTCTTACATTTAGAAACCTCATGAATCATTGTCTAGCTATGATATTATAGACACTCTTCCATTTGACTTACAAAGCATTCTTACATTTAGAAACCTCATGAATCATTGTCTAGCTATGATACTATAGACACTCTTCCATTTGATTTGCAAAGCATTCTTACATTTAGAAACCTCATGAATCATTGTCTGGCTATGATATTATAGACACTCTTCCATTTGAGTTACAAGCATTCTTACATTTAGAAACCTCATGAATCATTGTCTAGCTCTGATATTATAGATACTCTTCCATTTGAGTTACAAGCATTCTTACATTTAGAAACTTCATGAATCATTGTCTAGCTATGATATTATAGACACTCTTCCATTTGACTTACAAAGCATTCTTACATTTAGAAACCTCATGAATCATTGTTTAGCTATGATATTATAGACACTCTTCCATTTGACTTACAAAGCATTCTTACATTTAGAAAACTCATGAAAAAATTGCTAACCAAAGAATTAGAACTATTATAACCTTACAATCAGATGAATCCTATTGTAATAAATCTTTGGGTGAAAACCAGAAAAAACAATTTAGGCAAACAAATCAACCATTCAGGTCAGACTCAAGTTTTTGAATAGCTATGTATATAACGATTCATGTACAAATAACAAAGACATCTGTAAGTGTGTCCTGAATCAAATAGAACCTTGTTGAGAAAAGAATATAAGTATTTATGCAAAGTTTATTAACTTCATTGAATGTACATCTACCTCATTTGTGTATACTCTAATGTTTTAATGTGCTTCATGCGAATTAAGATGTGAACCGACACATTAAAATGATGAATTACAATAATTGCAAATTTAGTTCTTTTTTACAGGGAGCAGGATCAGAAAAACTGAGAACACATATTAAGGGTTCCATTGTCCATGGCAGGAACAATTTTTATTATAATGAATACCTGCATAATACCAATATGAGCCTGACAATACTTTTGAACATACTCTTGAATGAAGCAAAATATCAAAGATTGCCTCCTGTCCAGTATATTCAGCTGTACAACACTGTGTGGTTAATCACAGTTAAACACAGAAGATCAACAAGTATTTCTCCTTTTATAAATCAGAATTCATGCTCGTTCTGTGTCTGAGAGGATATGCTATATTTTAAGTGTTATCTATGTTTGTATTCTCATTAGCCAATGACAACCAGCTAAATATCTTCTTACATTGTAAGACTGATCATGCATGCATTGTACTAGGTAGTCATGCTATTAGTCATGCCCACAGTAATTAGGTGTCTTGTTTTACTATATGAATTTCACAATGTATTTATCCATAGGTGACCATAAATATGTTTTGAATTTAAGCTAATATCATTGTGCAACTTTATATTAGATATATCTGATGGTTTTAACCCAATACAAGATAAGCATAATTATTATTTTCAGAGTTGGTTATCATTTCGTATTGTGGGTCATACTCATGAAGATATTGAGCAGGCTTTTTCGAAAATCAGCCACAAGCTAAACGAGAAGTCACCACACGATCAAGTCTTCTAGATGTAATAAAAATGAGTCATAATGATCACAATTCACTAGCTGCAAGCCTTGATGCAGTGTGGAATATTTCAGAGTAGTTGGGAGACAGCATGGAATGTTTCCACATTTGTACAGGTTCGAATCTTTATAGATGCAGTTTTTATCTTGAAACACACATTATTAGGCACTCGAGAAAAAAATTATCATATATTGAAACAGTTTTAAGGTGACAAAATGAGGAACTAAGTCTAGCTTGTTTAAAATTCTGGGCTTTCATAAAGATTTAAACATTGGATTTTACATAAGATTTTGTTGACATTGTACTGATGCCACTGATGATGTTGACCACCCAGTTATTTACTTCACTGTAACTGAAATTACAAGAAAGTTTGTTAAACACATAAGAGTTACCACAACAAAGTATCCTCATCTCGTTTATCATGATGCTTTATTGAGAAAGATAAATATTCCTACATCTGCATTATTATTATTATCATCCTATCCAACGTCTTATAAACTTGGTCTTTGACCTTTCATAATAAACCATATTTATACAAAAAATGAAACAGACAGGATTCAAAGGATGCATCAAAGTTAGACCCTCAGCAGCTGATCAAAACATGACCAGATTTTATTTTCTTCCAGGTTTATCTCCCTTTCATTTTTAACTATAATCCCATCTGTGCAAATATCACATATTTTGGTATTGTGGTATTACTATTATGATAAGTATCTAACAAGTCAGTTTAATGCAAGGGTTACATTTGTTTAATTGTACCATTGAACTACACTGTGTCAGCTACTGTCGTTTGTCGTTAAACAGGACACTTTGCTTAAGGACAATAAATGACATACTTGTGTTTATGAGTCAAAACATAACCAGACCAAGCCCATATATAATGTTACATAACATTAAAAAGGTAGAGTGGAGAGAGTTCTTAGAAAACCCTTTCCAAAAAAGTGAAGTACCAGTATGTCCACTCCATCTGTTTCAGACCTACCAATACGTTGATGGTTATTCCATACTGTGAGAGAAGGAGAAAAATTTGATTGTCAATTATAAAGAGAGAGCCCTGCTTTTCACGTAATCATTACATATGATATGTTTTTTTTTTGCTGCAATTTGGATCATATCTTCAATATTAAGGTCACATTGATAACATCAATGTTTATTCAGTAAACAGCTAGGCACAAATAGTCATAGTTGTTTTCTTTTATTTATTTACTACGTGTGCTGCCAATAACATGTAAGTCAGATTTTGAAAGATTTTATCAGGAGGATATCAAACTGAACGTGCAGACAGAAGAAACTAAAATGTTGGGGGATATGTTCTGTACCTTGCAGATAAAACAATCATTCAGATCGGTCAGGTCATGGAAGTTGGGTCATCTGAGGTTACACTTAGAATATACAGTACAAAGCAATTTAAGGTGTCACTGACATGATTTAAACACCTGATTAAATCAGTCAATAATATCATACCGGGTGACTTTGAATTTCCTTCTTCAAGAAGATTACCAATCTTAAGCATAGCACGACTTATGAAAAAGAAATCTTTTATGCTGAAGTAAAAGCTGTTTTATGATCAAAGAAATATTCCACAGGCAATGTTATTTCACATGAAGCAAAAAAGACATTTAATGTCACTACCCTTTTTGGTTTTTTTTTTTCAGATGCATGTAATATTATTTAGTTAAATTTGTCTCTACAATGAACACCATTTCAGTCCTATGTTGTTTAATAATAAATATTTTTATATTTAAACATTTGTTTTAATAGTTTGGTTTTCACTAGATTTCTATGTATCCATCATTCTGTTGGTCCATCTCCCTGTTGAATACTGATTACAGTTTTTGCTTAAATTCTACTTTGATTATAGCCCCCTTATCGATTTCAATAAAGATAAAAATACACAGAACTTAGTCATTTCATTCACCGATGTATTTCGAACCCAACTCTAACAAGGAAGTCTCTAGCACTGTCATTGTCTGTGTGTTTTGTGCCTAATGTACCTTCAAAACTAACACTGTGCCATGTTAGAGTACCATGATCAGAGCACACCTCCCAACTGCTCTGTACCATACATTGGCTACTACGTTTCACTGATGGACAGTCCAGCATTACCTCTATGTCTCCTCTCATGTGTACAAACCAGCAATATATTTATGCTCCTCTTCTGATAATCGTATACTCATTATTCCCACTATGAAAATGAAGTCATATGTACAACATCCATTTACATACCTGGGCCCAAAAACTTGGAATGAATTGCCCCTTGAAATTATACACAAAGACATAGGGATCCCTTTCAAGATTGCTCTTAAAATTCAACTTTTTCGACTGCAAAAACAAACTTAAAGACCTAATATTGTTTCCTACCTTAAATATTGTCAGCATGTTTTTATGTTTTATAATTTCATGGTATTTGTTTTTTGTTTTGTAGTCATATCATTATAGATGCTGTAAAATGTTTAGAGCTTCCAAAGATTAAGAGCTATACAAAGTCCTCATTCTTCTTCTTCTTCTTATTCTTCTTCTTATTATTATTTATACTACGGGTTAGTCTATTTTCACCCAACAGCACTATCTTGTACATGGAAATTAAACCATTTGTTAAATCCATGTGAAAGGCAAATTTGCAGTTGCCATTCCTTTCCTTGATTTGACATTGTAAATATTAGAAGCATATGGCATAGTATGTTCATTCTGTCTACATACACATGTAGTTGTGCATCCACCCCTTCACTGAAAATAGACTGTTCTAGTAACTGGAAGTGACCAGTGAGTGCGGTTCGCTGAAAACTTCTTTTTGAGATGAAATATGCAGTCCATCATGTAGCTTGAGTCCCCCTGGTCATTATCCTGTTGACATTGTAAGTAAATAAATAAAGTGACCAAGTTCAGAACATATTTTATCTCATTTATAGTTTGTTTTTTAAATCAGAATGGGGTTACAAACCAATGGGGTTGTATATTCATACTACGGTAAGAGCTATATGAAACACAATCAGTTTAGAAGATTTTGTAGATTTCTTCAATGTATTTATCAAATATTTACCAACAGAGTAAAATAAAGTTTTATTACAAAAGAACAATTTAGTAGTAAGTATTATAAAGCATTGTTTAGAACTGTGTGCCACTTTGGTTAACCTTGCTCTGGTTTAACTTGGATTGCTATGACAAAACTGAATTTTTGCATTTGCTCATATTTAGAAAGTCTTGTAATTATAAAAAATATAGTATATTAGATTTCGTTTTGGAAGCCATAAATAGTGATCATGACCAGTGACCCTACAGGCATTTCCCAAACTTTGTTCAAGCACATATTTAGCCAATCTTGCTTTTAGTCTCTGTGAGTGATTTAGCCACACATTTAGCCAAATTTCTATTAGTCTATACAGTAGGTCATACAAATAAACTTTGCAGTCAAGGGCCAACATTGTGCTAAGTATATATTTACACAACATTATGGAATGAATCACTTAGGTGATTGGCCAAATGTGACTAATTATGCAACGTTTAAGTGTTTTAATTCTAACAGAAATACATGCAGCTTGTATTAAATGATATTGCTCACATTAGCCACATTTTGGCTAAGGATACATTTATCCAAAATTTGGTCTTTGCCTAAAAGTCATGTAGTACATTATTGAAAGGGACAATATTGCAGCTAGCCAAATTTTGGCTAATTTAAACTTGTTTAGCTCCTTCAACATACAGTAAAGCTGTTGAATAGTTATATACTATATATTGATCAAAAGCTCTTCAAATATTCTCATTATGTGCCTCTTCTACTTTGGTTTAAGAGATTTTAGCCCACAGCAGAGACCTGATTTAATTACATGGAAAAACTCAATTGGAATCGGAAGCTGTTGAATTCAGATTTCAAAGATCGATTCAATTTCTCGTGATTATTTTGAGAAATATGTATGTCTGACGAATGCCTCCACATTTTTTACGAGATTATGGTCTTAACCTTGTTAACACGAAATGGCAAAATCCAATAAGTTTAATAAAATTCAACATAGTATATATTTTCCTGGAATACATAATGAAAACTTTAAAGAACTTACATTTTTGAGTGCGACCAAAATAGTACTAACAGTTTTACCACGAGTCCAAAGGTATGTATTGTTGCGTTCTGAATCAATTTCAATCATTAATGTGCTAATGTGTCAATAGCCTTGAATGTGATTATGTGCCCAAGGATATTTATATGATGTAATATGATATTAATATATGACGTATAAATCAGTTCACAATAATTCCAAAATATTTGTTTTCTAAAACCAATGAGGTCTATGTAATTCGAATCAATATGTTATATTATTTTGGAACAACAACAACACGCATCATTTCCACAACAGATGCTCAAATGAGAATTAATGATGACGTTGTCGAAAAGTTTAATATCCAAACCTAAGACATAACATAATGTCCATTGTGTTTGTCATGTTCCCATAAAATGTATAATTATAAGCCTGTATGTTCATTTAAATTTTGTACAGACTCACCTGACATAATTCATGTAGACCATATAATGTCCAAGGGCATAGCTAATGTCCTGAAATGATGTCCAGTTAAGCGTGTTTGAATAAATAACCTTAGGTAGATATGTGCAAACAATGATCGCCAATTAAGGCCTAGGTAAATCACATAGTTGCTAAGTAAAGCTAAATTATAACCTATAATTTAATGATGCATGCTGCAAATAAAAAGCATGTCTTCGTGTAAACGAAGTGACACATTTGAGTTCAATGGTGACAAAAGAATGTTTTTTATCTTTGCATTGGTGTTCATTTTGTAATCATAGTTTTATTCTTGACTATCATCAGAGATACATAATAATATGGTTTTTATTCCAGCAGATACTATGAAGAATGTTGTAACTTGCTGACATGGTCTGAAGGGGAATAATCATAATTGTATTATCCCGTACTTAAAATGTATTCACTTCTGCTAGATAGTAAAGAAAATTAGATAATATCCTTGAGTTCAAATCTTTTGGCTGATTTAGTTTGTAGTCTCTATTAATGATGGTAACAATGTATATCTGTCACCTGTTTTGTCTCCATGTCTCTATGGAAATAATATATATATATATATATATATATATATATATATATATATATATATATATATATATATATATATATATATATATATATATATATATATATATATATATATATATATATCTGTGTGTGTTTGTGTGTGTGTTCTGTTAAAATCCTGAATTTGAACATTGTAAGACATTACAAATGTAGAGATCGCGTCATACCATGCTATATGTATTATCTTGTGACATGCTGTATGTCAATTGTGATCCCCGGCCATATGATAAAATCTCATTTGATATGAATGGGCCACCCATGCAATATGTTAAGTATACTTAAAGTACCATCCAAATCTTCATTTGAATAGCACTAAGCTCGATGATTCCAACAGATGATATCCCGGAAATACGTGTGCATGCACGATAGCCGACAATATATCACACGACCAGTTCAATACAGTGAAGTTGTCAAGTTTTCATTATTATTAAATTTCACTTCTTGATTGAAAATGCTGTTTTTCCTTTATTCACATATAAGTATGTTTCGAATATTTTAAGAATGTATTGTTTACTTTTACTAGTTCACGAAGAATATGAATAGGAGCGAAATTTGAAATTAGACTGAAAGTTGTCAACATTAGCGCCTCTGTCTTCATATCAGCATCAACTAAAACAACACTGTGTTGACGTAGTTATTATTACAGATTTCTTGAATAATATTAAGAAAGTCATACCTACTTATAAAAAAAGAACAGAAGTGTATTAATTGTAATTTCTTTATTCTCATAGATATACTGGAAATACACGAATATAGTACAAAAACATGACTCAATTCAATTCAAGAAATTAAATTCACTGTTGTTGATTCAGGCTTAATTGAACAATGTGCAGATGTTATTATTAAACATTTCAATCACAAGCAGAGAAGTTTATGTAATTAAACATATATGTCAATGATATACATTAAATATACATACATTTTGTTGCACACGATATAACCACTTCTAAAACATACATCTCTTCTCATTATGCTACATCTACTAAATGAACCACGAAATTATCAGAAAATCTAAAATGTATTATCCAAATAATGTAACACAAAATAGTCTCTTGTATACAAAAATGCGTTCAGAAATGGCTTTTGAATGATAAATGTTGACCATAATTGCGTTTGCTTATGTAAGTCAGATTTGCGTTTGGTAAATGATTTAATATAAGAAGCAGAAGAAAACTACCGTTATAGTGACATTTAAATGCCTACAAACAATCAATGCAAGCTATCCTTGAAAGCCAGCTTTGGAATACGGAGTTTTACTGGTCAAATGCTTCAATTTGCGGAACAAAACTTAATAATAATTAGTCCACTAATATGAAGCCATGATGACTATTCTCAAATCCAAAATTACAAGATGGTTATCATCTGTTTAGCATTTCTTGCAAATTAACACTATCAAACAACTAATTAATACAGAAACAATATCAAACCCCTAACCATTAATGTAATACAATAAAACGAATACTTATTAATTAACACAAACAAATCCCTAGTTGACAGAATAATTCAACCAAACCACTAATTGTTATTTCACAATAAAATCATACTTAAAAATGAAGCAAACAGTGTATGTGAAGACAGAATATATTTTTGTACAATATCTGAATCTCTGATACAGAATTTAGTTTATGGTCCTTTGTTTTAACACAAAACATATTTGTTTGGGGGAATTTCCTCGTCGTCTTATGTGGCAACGTCTTCACTCTGCACGAAACATCCAGCCAACATGAAAATAAAATAATACGTATTCCAGATTATGATGAAACAAAAGGTATACTAGTCCGGTTTTAAGGCTGAAGTAATTGATGATAAAGTTGTCTTTGCATCAAGATAAGAAAAATATTTATATACGATATCATCTTGATTTATACAGTCTATATATTTCTATTTATATACGATATCATCTTGATTTAGACAACCTACACAATTATATCATTTTGTCTTTGAAGACAAATTGGGTTTGGCCAGTAAGGTAGTCTCAAAATTGATTTATGACGCAATGGTGTGGACTTAACGGATATTGTTTACTTCTTCGATGCTTTGTAATAGCTGCTAAAAATATCTAAAGACATGTGACGTTTTGGCGGTAAAAGCTTATGAGTCAAAAATTGGCTGTGGGTTGCAAATATATTTGAATAAGCGCAGCGGCATTGCGTTGGTGGAAATGAAGTCAATTCTCATATCGGTACATTATGCATATCGTCTAACAAAGATAATCTTGCAAACGTGACATTTAGGCAGCGATGAACGTACAATAAACTTTACTTCATCAGCTCTCGGGGTATTCAGAATTTTAGTAAACTTGCATACCACATTATCGGCTGTTCTAGTAGTGATCAGCGAGTATGGACCTAAATGACTTGGAACACAACCCATTTCATCTACATGACAAATCAGCGGTACAAAAGTAACGTCGCACCACGCCATATACTGCAGCATCTCTTTTCTTATTTTCTATTGTTTTGAAGTTCACTTTGCAACTATCATTGAAAGTATTTGTGTCACAAGAATAGTGGACACTACGTGAAAGGTCTTTTATATTGTCACATGTGGTGGGCAAATGTCGTTTATGAGCTTTTCTCTAACCTCAACACAGGTTATAGACTGCAGACCTGAATGAATATTAACGCAAAAATATCAAACTATATTAATACCGCCTTCAGTTATTTATGTATGAAGGGTGTGCGTTGTTTTTGTTATTAAGATTAGCATAAGATGTTTATAAAACATTAATTTTCAGAACAAATCAGAACAAATCAAAATACTGAAACAAAATTGATTGATTATTGAAACCGCACACACACACACACACACATATACATACATACATACATACATATATCTAAATATATATATATATATATATATATATATATATATATATATATATATATATATATATATATATATATATATATATATATATACATATATATTACTTTATTAATTACATATGAAAATGTGCAATGGCCGCCTCTGTCTGTCTGTCTGTCTGTCTCTCTCTCTCTCTCTCTCTCTCTCTCTCTCTGGTATTATACATTTTATGTTTTACTCAACTATTTAGAAAAGTATAATAGGTCTACGAAACAACAAGAACAATTACATAGCGTATTAAATACATTTCTGTGTATGTTTTGAAACCAAGAGATTTCCTGTATATTTTGGAAAATACACTCACTGTTGATCAGGTTCTGCTTATTAAAGATTAAATGCATTGTATTTGCAAAATTAATGCACTCCAACCCAGTTAATGTATGTTGTGGAGGTCCACAGGAGTCTGTTCTTTGACCTATTTCCTTCATTATATACACTAAGCTGCTCTCACGTGTCATATATACTCTTCTACGGATTCACCATTTGTACACTGATGACACCCAAATATACATAACTGGCCACCCAACTGAAGTTGATGCTTCCATCCATGGAGCAGAGAGGTGTATTTCTGATGTGAAATCATGGATGTCATGTAAAATGATGCGGATGAATGATAATAGAACTGAGGTCATTATGATCACAACACAAAGATCTTCTCATTCACATCCTTTACCTCAAGCAATAAATATCAGTATCACAAACAATAAATTTACACAATCAGTACGAAAACGAGTTGTAAACATGGACATACATAATAATGTAATATATATATATATATATATATATATATATATATATATATATATATATATATATATATATATATATATATATATATATATAAGTACGTATTGACGTGTTAACATGTTATATAATATACGAATATAATTTGATGCATTAATTAAACACATGTATAAACTGTCGATCACTTGTGATGAAATGTTAACAATTGTTGACTTCTTTATTTAACAAATGTTGGTTTATTTATTTAGAATTAACTTTATTCTATAGCCGGCGAGGGCGCTACACAAACATGTTGTACAATCTTAACAAAACCTTTTTTTTGACTTGGGGAAAATATTTAAAAAGCATAATATTGTGAAATGGTAACGTGAATTATGTATAAATCGTAAGTAGAAATGTTAGAATGAAATGTTTTGAGCTATTCCTCACAATAATTCTTATATCGAACTGTTCCATATTTTGGGACCAATGCCAAGAATAGCTTACAATAAACGTACCATGAGAACAAGTTTAGTTGTTCAACACAGTTCAAATGTAAAGAAGACCAAACAATTTACTTGTGCGTAACGTCTTGTCGGTTAACATTTATGTTCTGTCTTCTAAGTTAATTTTTATAATTTTCTCTATCATATCTTTACATACATGCTCGCTTTTGTATTGCACTTACTTGTCGGGTTGTTTATCATTGCGTTCACTTGTCGGCACACATATGTCAGCTTGCCTTTGTCTTGCTCACTTTTGTTACCACACAATATATATGCATAACTATTATAACTAAACAAGTACAGCGATTACCTCAACACATAAGATATTGTGTATCGTTGACAATTTGATATTTAATAATAAATCTACGGTTCTTCAATCTTAAAGCAATTTGTATTGCTTCTATAAATGCTTACTTTCACTTTTTCGAACCACACTGGCAGTCGTAACCACATGCCCAGCTAATAGTCCAGCCTTGACACTTAGTGCACTGAAACAGAAAGGGAACAGTTCATAAATAATGCTTATACAAAGTTAAACAAGCAAAGGTTCAGTTAGTGCAAATTTGCTGTTTTGACATTTTATATTATATCTTTTCATGAACCCATATACCTAAGCCAACTGAAGTAGCATTGTGAAAGATATATATCCAGCCAATGGTCAAATAAACGCACCATGTACACTTATGTACGCACACACAAACACAAGTATAAAAGTTAAAAGAGCGAAAACCACAGGTTTCGTAAAATTTATCAATTATTCTCTTCCATGGAATGCAATGCAAAACATTTTAAAAATTTTACGGTAGTGTGGATTAAGTTGCAAATACTTCATGAACTAATAACACAGGTCTTAATTATCAATAATGTTCGGAATAAATATTAATAGTATTAAAAATAAGCTGTAAGCTGAAAGCGGTGATGTGGCTGTCTTTTTCGTTGGCGTGGTGATGGGCCAACCTTCTGTTGATGTCAATAATGCAATAATTAAAACGAAGAATCTATCATTGTATATTTATTATTTCCGATGAACTATATATACACACCAAATGATGCCAGTGGTGGGGTCATGTGAATGAATACCTGCTACCGCGAAAGAAAATACTTCGTAATTAATTGATGAAACAGCATATTCTAATGGAGAAAATCTATATTGTTCTCACTTGTTAAAAGGAGGGTTTATGGGAAAACCTTTTTGATTGATACATCCTGTTTGCTAGTTAGTGACCATTAACTAAACCAGATCATGTAAATCATAGACAAGCTTCTGTATTCACAGATAAAGAAAGATAATGATAAACCACGAGCAGAATAAATACGTTAACACATGTCCAATCAAACTAGAATCATTTATCAATACGATAAATTTGCTTAGTTAATTGATTGAAAAATCTTTGTTTAACTACATAGTATAATTATACAAAAAAACGTGTTTCTTCTTTATATATGCAGATTGTAATATATTTTGGCATAGCTGTAATTTCACTAGTCGTAATATGAGGTTTAATCCGGTAACCAGCTCAAAACAGTGGGTCAGAATTTGTCAAGTGTGTCGTCTAACTTTCACCTGGCACGTTAATTCAAGCTGCTGAGAAAATGACCTGACAATTGTTTTTAAATATAATCCTGTCCTTGTCGTTTCATCCTTTCGTCGTGTAATGTGCATCGTATGTAAATTCAAAAAACATGTTTTTTAATCATAAATCTGCACACCACCATCTAACTTGATCATCATAAATACATTGAATCAAGTATCCTCAATCAAAATGCACGTATGTCCAACAAACACCAGTTGTGTTTATATTTTGCTTGAGTCACGGGTTAAAGGATTTGCCACTCAAAGTGTTTATTCCACTTCCTTGGTTTCTCTTTAAATATACTAAAACAGGGATACGTAGATATTATTCCTTCAGTCTGTAATCATACACTGCAAAGTGTCGAGAAAAGTAGAGCCTCGTGTTTCTTGAGAAGAAAATAAAAGTTGGGTAGTAACCAAATTATTTAATCTACGTTTAAGATACCTAAACTCCTAACCGAAATTTAAAGTACCGAGATTCCAAAAATACCCATGATATTAATGAAAACAAATACATATCTAAATATTTCCACGACTGTGAATTCTTACAATGGTCTTATGGTTTTGCTGTTAGACTGAAGGCAGAAGATATGGAATGTTATTGTAATGTTTAAGTCTTCTATAGCAGTAAATATTTTGGCAGCCAAATTTACATATCCAAAACAAATAGTTGCAAGGAAATTTTCTGTCATAGAAACACCATGACACCATCTTATATCCCAGTGACAGAAACTTACGTAAACCATTTCATACCCAAGGTTTCATAACATTAAAGCTCTATGCATGCCAGAGTGAATACTGATGCACTAAGTATTTAATTACCAAATACTTGAAACACCTATATAATATGAAGTGCATAGTGTATCATTTGTATCACGTTATCATAGAGTAACATTGCGGTTGATTGATTTTATATTCCTTGGTTAGTGAATTGTTAACAATATTTAAAGTATACAGAGGAACAGATGAACTCTAGTATTTGGATTATTGGGATTTTATGTTCCTTTTCACTCCGAATTTAGGCATCTATCGGCTCTTCCATCTTAATGTGAACACAAGTTAGCGCTACTAGATTCACAAAGCGTACAAATACGCGCACCAGTTTTTACAAATGTAGATTCTCATTTCTTCGATATCAAACCCGGAAGAAATCCTGTGCTTATGATATATACATAGAACGCTTGGGTGGAATTCCTGCGGTCGATTCCTCGACTTGGACCACAATCAAACTAAATCCAATTTCGATTATCTCTGCTCCCTAGCGCTGCTAGCTAATATATGTGCACGAAATACTTGTACATCTTCTGTTTAAGCCAACACCTTATTCAAGGTTATACAATGTTCGTGTCAATTTAAATTTGCCTGCGATGACAGTGATGGTACGTACCCGCTAGCTGACTTTCCCAAGCGAAGCCATACTTTTAAATGAATAAGAGCTTGACTTGGTCGTACATGTCTGAATGTTTTTCTCACTCTATTTATCGCAGTCATTATTTATTTTCGAATCTGTGACTGAGTACACATGGCTTTGCATGCATTCCACCAAGACTTCAAAGTTTCTCATTGCCTGGTTCTCAGTGACTTACGGGAAGTGTTTCCCACAACTTCAAATCACCGTTGCAGTTATCCCGTTTGTTTGGGTAGATACATCCAACAACTCGATCGAAAAACGCATACAAATCAACAGTTGTGGCAGAGCTGGACATATCCACATTTGCACCATGTCGTTTCGCTGTGCTCACACTTACGTTACTGATCACAGTGGTGATATACCTAATAGCGTAGTTTCTAACTGCAACGCAATGTCGACAACAATTGTGAAGTGAGTAAACACTCAAAAATGCGAAGATCTTGTATAGTCTATGCGTCCACATATAGAGCTGACAGTCTCATATTACGCTGAATAGTATGGCAATATGCTAAATGGCCCATATACCAGTGTATTCATTTATTACAGAAATATCTCCTGGCAAAATTCGTGAGGTGTATAGTTTATTGTCAGTAGAAGTAATTGCTGATTATCGGTCGATCATGCAATTTATCTTGCAGGGTTACAAGATTTTTTATTTAATTCAAAATTGCTAAAAGAAAAAACAACAACACTTGTGTCTAGTTTACTAGCAACAATAAAAACGGTTTGACAGGTGATATTCATCAAAGAAAATAATAAAACTTATGGGTCAATATATATATATATATATATATATATATATATATATATATATATATATATATATATATATATATATATATATATATATATACATGATTGTTTTGGTTACAAGATAAACAAGATAAAAAAGACAGCAGTTCCACCTGACACAGGAGCGTATAAGAGTCCTTTATTATCAGGTGCTACATGTTATTTGTCTCAAAAGAATCCCTTTTCTACAGGTGTTTCGTCAGGACGCAGATTGTGTATAATATCAAATGCCTCCTCATACTAGTAATTTATCATCATACTTAGTTTCCGGAGCAGTGATTCTTGGCGCTATGTATTTGTTGCCTATTGAGGGCGTTCATTTATTGCTAGGCAATAACGTAGCTGGATATAAGGTTGTGGTTCATCTAATTGTAACGTTCCATGTGGATATCGTATAATGATATCTTTATTCCGCTTTCTGTCGACATGTGAACATGTAATTATTCTGTAAGTGTGTATTTTTTCCCTTGTAAAATATATATTCTCATAAATTAACTTCTTAAGCAGGATTGACAAATATGCCTGACATTTCTTCTGTAAATGATAAGCACGTCGTAACAATTAACTCCTGTTACAAATGATTTCGGTCAAGGAACACAATCGACAGTGAATATAAATAAACTATGAATGGGGCGGATGTAATGCGGCCATGGCGTACTATTGATATGTATTAAATGTAAACTTACCCATGGCATCAAAATGGATTGCATGCTTTTACTAAGACCCACCAGTCTGTTTAAATGTATTTGATTGCAAGTTAGAGTGGAAGACATAAAGGCAATGGTAAAATAAAACAACCGCTCTCATTAAAATAAATAATGATTAACTGCATAGCCCGTCTATCGCGAATATTGGCTGGCCAGATATTGTTCATATTATTGAATATAATTACCATCTCATTTCTACAAATATGCATTGTCAGTTCTGCGTGAGGGATAGCCGTTATCAATGATTGAATAATTGATTATTCATTTTATCTTTTAATATTGGCCATATCCATTGAGACCACTAACTTTTAAATTGAAAGCTGTTGAGCCCGTTTGATTTTTATTCGCTATATCCATTCATATACACTCGCTCAAAAGTGCTTATGATAAAATAGTTTCACCAATGCAATCTTGGATAGAAATACATATTTTCAGGAATATCAAATTTTAGGTGATATACTGATGTATGCATGCATGCATGCATGCATGCATGTATGTATGTATGTATGTATGTATGTATGTATGTATGTATGTATGTATGTATGTATGTATGTATGTATGTATGTATGTATGCATGCATGCATGCATGCATGTATGTATGTATGTATGCATGCATGTATGTATGGAAGAAGGAAGATTATGGTTTTCAAGACATAATTCACATTTTAGGTTTCACTAAATAGGAATTCTGAGCCATACTGATTAGTTTTGTCCCATTGTTTGGGTACATAATAATATTACATAGAAGCTAACATTAAATTAAACACATAGGTACCATAACTCAAAAAATGAATATCCAATAATTACTCCCAGTAAACGCAATTTACATCGTAAGGATTTGATATTTTATTTATTGACTGTGCTTTAAATACGACACTTTGTCTAAATATGGTGTATATTTGGTTAGGCGTCCCCCATATACAATAAATATTTCCAGAGGCTAAAAGACCCAAGTGGCAAAAGTGAAAATTATGTATCCCTTTCACTTCCTGAGAGCACCTATGTGAACAATTGATAGTTCAAAATGTGAATGTAGATAGATATGGTGCATATTTTCCCAGCTAGCTAAGCATCTGATCTGCATTCAAAATGGTTTCTCTAATATTATCCAATATGCAAAATGTGTCGTTAGCTTTGTATTTTAATATACAACTTGAGCTACACTCTTGATAATTATGTCGAATTGCGGGATTCCAACTCACAACATATAAATATAGAATATAAAAGGATTTGAATAACAAACACTTGACTAAGTAAAGAAATTAACTACGATAATCAGAACAATAATTTGAATATTCATTCAATCCATCATGACAAGTAAATTTGTTTTCCATTATGAGACAGTTATTTGTTCTAGTTTCAACATGATAGATGCAGTTATGGTGGAATTACAAGGAGAGAGAATGAGGAACGACATTGAAAAATCCTTCATTTGTTTAATTAGCTATACCTTTGTGACTTACGAGGAAGATTTGTTACAAGCAGTTATTATTTGTTACTTGTCATTTAAACCCAGCACAGTTGACAACTGGAGTCTATTAGGTCTGATAATTAACATCTTTTTTTTCTTTCACACACATACACCTAGACACCTAATGTATCGCGCCTTTGTTGAAAACGCATTATTCATTGCAGATTCTCAGGAGCATCAAATTGTGCATTTATTAAATCTATTATATTGCAATTGTATCAAAACATATAATTTCAGATGTATTTGATTCCTGATCGTATTTATCCATAGTACAATACTTAAACGTCTCTCTATTGTTCACTTATAGTTTGATATATTCAGCTACATACACCACCTCTCTGTTTGCCAGCTATTGTCATTAAAACTATGACATCAAGCTAACCAGTTCAATACGACGTCAATCAGGTTCTGAACATTAATTTGTTGTTGTAAATGCAATATTATAGATTTCAATATTTTAAATAGGTTAACGCTTACCACAATGGATTGCAGAACACACAAGTCCCTTCGAATTTTGTTATGTTATAATGACAATACAACTAATATAGTTAAGCTGAAAGTATAATTTTAAGTAACTGCGTAACGTTTTAGTACGTACTATGTGTTCCGTAACAGACAAATGATTCCAAATTTTATGTTTTGAAATACATCATAAATGAAAATTCCAGATTGCTTTACATAGCTTCGGTTTCCTTCTCTAATTTTAATACCAAACGAACATGCTTATTTACATACAATATGTTCAACATTTAGCTCTGAAGCTAGCAGAATTCCTGAGATGATCTGTTTTATTTTCTTACCTGCTATTTTCCAACGCCTGCAGAATATACGAGATGATCAGGGATATTTACTTACATAATGTCAGGATGAATGTTCATAATGAACGTAGACACTTACCATCTGAAATGAACGAAAGCTTACAATTAGTGCTGTATCAACAATGTATGCACTCATTGTATAAAATGAAGGAAATCATTCGATTATTGATGTAACATTAATGTTGGTACTTACCATATCTAATGAATGAAGCCACAAAAATAGCGCCGCATGAATATTCATACGCTCTTTGCATAGAGTGGTATGTTATATTCTGATTTACATTGTTATTCAGTACAATAAATTACTGTTTGCTCCTTATATTAAATTATAATTTACAATGATGTGAGTGTTGATCTGTGGCAAATGGGAATACCTCTAACAAAAGCGACTCAACGAAATACGATTGGAATACACCATCAAATTAAGTGAATGATACCTGTTTAAGAACATACGAGGGCACTTAAACACATGGGCATACATATAGTGACACACACGAATAAAGAAGATACCCACAATAGCCATGACGAATAAATTTATCACAAAGTTTGACAATAAAACTAAATTGAAATTCATTACAGCTGCATTTTCATGTTTATAAAACATATATTCGGAAGCTATGACATTATTACATATGGATGCACTTATAATGGAAAGGTGAACATACATATTTATAATTTAAATCAGAAAAATTGGTTAGTGAAATTACAATGTATTCTACAATTATGGAAAGAACACAAATCAACAGCAAAGTTATTAAATTATATTGACGACAAACACTGTACAAGTGCTTATTAGAATTAATATTGAGATATTAGATCCATCAGAAACGTATCTGTTAAATAATAAACATGGACATCGTATTAAAATCTAACTTTAAAATGAAGTTTTCTTGAAAAAAAAATGAGACCAAAGTTAGTGTTTAGCAAAGGAGTTAAAGGAAGGCAAAGTTTCACCATTTATATATTTGCAAGACTTATTCAACGTGTATGCAAACGTTATATATATATATATATATATATATATATATATATATATATATATATATATATATAATGAGTTACATAACAAATTTCCAGCAAATTTCGATAAAAGAGAGAGACTGGCAAGGATTTTAAAGCAAGGAAACATCAAAGTTATAGCTCATTATTGGGTGATTTATCAACACTTCTTTCTCTCATTGATTAAAAACCCAACCTAGGATATTAAACATAAAACACTGTTCGATATACGAACATAAATATAAGAATTAAATTAAAACAAATGGGATTTCGCAAGTTGAGAACTCAGGCCTCTTGTGTGACAGATGAGTCAGAAATATGTGTAAAAATTACACTCAAAACATAAACAAAGAAATAAATGGGATGCGTAAGTCGACAAGAATGTACAAGACAAATAAAACAACGTAAAATACAATATAAAAATAAAATGGGATAATTCGAGATTCGGATTTGCTACCCATTGTTTGGTAATTGGGACCTTAAGACATAAGATAATGTGTCAATATAATTATATAAAAGAAGTCAAAAAATATAAACAAAGGTAGAGTTGAGAAAGGTTTCAAGATGAAAATAAAAACAAATTTATACAAACCTCGAATATTAGTCGCGATTGATTAAAGAAAGTTTCAAATGTCAAAATATAACAACATATTACTACATATTGATGTGCGCGAGTTAAAAATGCATGAAACGTGTGTGCTCTACTTGCCAGTTCTAATCATCCTAATTTAAATTACATGTGCATTCCCGTCTCATATTTTGCCGTTTCCGCCTGCATTTGCATTACGTTATGTCATCCAAACGACTATAATGTTTGACACTCTCAAGTGTAGGAGGTAAACATCTCCAATTTAGGTGACATGGTGAAAAGAACAAGAGTTATAAATGAAAAACATAATTAACTTCCCTCAATACAGAGAGAAGAGGTGGAAACAACTTATTTGATAGTGAATGAAATTGAAAATGGCCATATCATTAACATGACTAGCACAGAAGTATCGAGCGTTCCAAATGGGTTCCAGAGGTGTCCGAAGCGAATAAGATTCAGTATAATATGCTGATTTGTCAGTAGTATTGATATATTATAATGGTATCATTAAATTCATAGTAAATATAAAATAGTTACTTAATCCATTGTTTATAAGCAATTCTTCAATTGTATGGGATGGTAAGATGAATTCTCTCAAAGCGATTGAACATAGCCATTCGACGCTTTTAAGTATGATTTTTTGTGCTAGGTGTAACAATTTTCTCGCATCGACAGTTAATCGGGACTAACGAATAACAAGAAATCAAATTCCTAAACAAGATTATTTACACCGTCCACAGCCACAATAACGTAACGTTTGTGCACATAGTATATCCTTAGGAGCATGGTTGACATCCATGGGTTATGGTGTTTGAAAATTAAATTTAAAAAATTACTACGAACTTTTCCTCTGATTTGATTAAGAGTTATTGAGGTTGTTTGCTATCTTCAGATAAAAAATGCTTCCTTTGATAATGCTTTTAAAAGCGCATTGTGCTGAAATTCCTAATACACAACTAAGAAACTATGGCAAAAATCATAATACTCTATTTAAGTTCATTTCTTGATAGTTATTGCTTTTCAAGTCTTACCGCAAGCAATGTAAGTTACGAACTTATTTTGAATTGAATCTTTGCTTTATTGCATCGAGCAATGCCTATAATATCGTACGTAACTGAAGTAGCATTTACAAAACTCATATGATATTTGGATTTGTTAGGAATCCATTTAATAAAATGTTTATCATGTAAGAAGTTATATCCTCATATATTCTTTTTGTTACCGGTGCGAGGAAGGTAACTTTATATTTGAACTGAGTGAAGAAAATATTCAAACTTTAGCTGAAGGAAACTTACAGAAAGTCTAAGAAGTCTATCAGCAAGGATGCCAAATGGTGAACCTGATTCATATATCATTTAGGAAGGTCAAGCAAGTTAAATATCTGATTTGAACCATATATATATATATATATATATATATATATATATATATATATATATATATATATATATATATATATATATATATATATGTACGTACGTACGTACGTACGTATGTATGTATGTATGTATGTATGTATGTATGTATGTATGTATGTATGTATGTATGTATACCATTTTGATAATTACTGTTTTAATTATCGTCTCTTCTGCAACAGTTACAACATATGTACTTACTGTAAAAGATAAGTGACGTAACTACTTATTCTAAGAACAAAGGAAACTACACTGTTTATTCTTAAACCATGAATATACTTAAAAACTTGCTTCTTTTGGTTAAATATTTATATATCTTGCATCATGTACCGTTTAGGTGTAGGTGGGATACATTTGTGCATTGACCTTGATTGTTAGTATTTCTGCTGTATGTGTATTCCTGTCGGTATAATTGTAATAACACATTTCTCTACAAACCAGATTGTATTTGTTAACATTTTGAGTTGACCATCTTTCCATTGTTTGTCCCTCTGGTCGAAATAATTCAGCGCATTTCATTATTGCATCTATTCAAAACGTTTTATAATTTATTGAGCTGGAATTGTTTGCGAATAAGCAACTGTTCAATATCTAAACTTAAAATATCCATTTTAGGTAAGAATCACTATAAGCGTTGAATGATCACGAAATACTATTAATAATATGTTCTATTTCTTGAAAAATCAGACATATCGTTTCCACAGATTCATAATTTGGAGAAAAAAAAGAATAATAGCTTGTCAAAAATCGTCACAATGTTTAAACGAAAAATACAGGCTACACTTATATAATATGTAAATATAACAAACTAGTAACTTAATATTAAGACTATTATCATCATATTTAATTATACGGATGACACATTGCATTCGTTCAACATTATTTAAACATCAGCATTTATTTTGTATTATTGATGTTATTGTTGTAGGTTAAACGACAATTTTCAGCACAGGATAGGCTATACATGGTGGCCAGTATTAATGGTGGACAAGAACAGGGGAAAACTAATAATGACCTTAATGTAAGTATAATGTTGGATGTTTATAGAAGTGATATAAAAATAATGTCCTACACGTGCTTTTAAATACTGAACATTTGAAGAAAAAAAGACTATTGCGGTTGGTGGTAGGAACATCTAGACTTTCTCTTTGTAAATTCTGAAATATATCAAATATAAATTGAAAGCGACAACATTTTGAAGGGGGAGAAATAAAATGTGACAATTTTATTGCACTAAACCTCAATCGGAAGTATGTTTAGAACAACCTACTTTATAAGATATGCACTGGATGTTCGTGGGTTTAATTGCAGTGCTGACATAAGAGGGAGTTTAATTAGCAATGCTCCGTTTACACATAATGATTATATGCACGTGATCCTCTTTTACTACATGTTTTATTCAATCGTCACGTTGTTACACGTATTAAATGTATTAACGTCAGCAGGAGAATACGCATGTAAATATGTGGCGAGTGAAAAAGCAAGCTTTTCAAACTATAAAAAGTAATTTATGTCCCTAGATTACGATGTGAAAGCTACAAAAAAAAATTACGATATTAGGAATTATTCGCCAATCGATGAATAACCCACACAAGTCATATTAATTTAAATATCCAAGAACAGTTTAGTAGAAGTCCAAAGTATGTACAACGCCGAAGATGTTAATGTATCTGTGACGACATGTATTATGTCGCTTAACCTCAATTATTAGTATTTACAAACTAAGCTGTTTGTTTTTAGAATCAGAAAATCATTTACTACAAATTATAATATATAACATGGAAAATGTAAAGTACATTGTAAATGAATTCCAATAGCATAGACACAGACCCAAGTACCATGTTTACTTCTACTATTGATGACCATGATATTAAACCCACATAGATAAAGAACATTTTAGCTCTGTTTGGAATGTCTACAGATTAAAGAAAATAAATAATTCGGGTAAAATAGAAAATAAATTTGGTTTTTATTAGCTTAATTCCAATTCATAACGTTACATTATAATATAGTATAACGACATAAAATCAAATAAATAAAAATGAACTTCCATCTCCTACTGAATGTTGAAATGTGTTATCTAACAACCTGGATATAGTAGAAAAAGTAGAAAATAAACTTGGTTTGTAGTAGCTCAATTTTAATTCATAACGTTACATTATAATAGCACACCATGACATAGCAAAGAAGAAGTAACAAACACATTAAATTAAATCCAAATATCAAATATTAAAATATGTCCTACTGAAGTTTTCAATGTGTTATCTAACAACCGTGCTTTTTCAGAATATTTTATGTTTACGGAAACGCTCAAACATTTACATATAGCTATGACATAACATTATTTGTGATAATCTATTATTGACCCTGTGATCGATTTTCGCTTGGCGCTACAACCTGCCAAGCAAGGTTACGTCGGACATTAATTCGATGATAACAGTGTTAACATTGTTTTATTGAGCTCGCGGAGGTTACAGCAACTTTGAGTCACGTGTTCAGAAAGAATTGTTTACCTTCACAAAATAATGAGCGAGTCTGACTAAGGATATGATGCTGGTGCATTCCTTAGGCTACAAAGGAAGACTCACTATGTCCAATTGATTAAACAGACATCGCAAACGAGGAAAATGTTAGATGAAGTGAGTTCCTAGAGATAGATGAAACTACTTACAACAGCGTAAGTACACGTGTGGGTGGTGTTGTGAGGTTGTGTCAACTTTTTACCTTACTTCATTATGACAATGAGATGAGCTCGGAAGGGCCAACGGGACTGCCACGTAGAGGTCACATTGGTTTCATTAACAGTCACTAGCTTTCGTTCATCTGATGTGTTTAACGGACACACTTTTCATTACCAAACCCGCAACGCCAATACAATTAGGACTGGTTTACGTTGACGGCAAGATAGTGCCAAACACAAAATTCAAAAGTCAATAGACCAGGCTGTACCTCAAATCATGTTATGAATGTCTCGTTATTGGATGGTCAAAAGCAACAAATCAATGATTATTTATGCGGAAATTCACGGCTCGAAAAGTGCTTGCACGTAGTGACGGAATAGACTAAATTCCCAAAACGAAGTCATAAATCATAGTAAGTAATCATGTTCAAAAAGATACTCGCAAACAATTGATTGGCGGATCATGACTGGATGGCTACCTTCAAGATTCCATACGCTATGTCAAATATTTACTAAACTAAAATTATCAGGATTAGAATTATCTACAGGGTATTTTAGCCACATGAACAAACGTATGTTCTATGTCCAATAGATACCAATCATAAATAAATTATTCACTATGAATTACACATACTCATTATAAC
This sequence comes from Unio pictorum, assembly GCA_030141615.1. Taxonomy (NCBI): domain Eukaryota; kingdom Metazoa; phylum Mollusca; class Bivalvia; order Unionida; family Unionidae; genus Unio; species Unio pictorum. The sequence continues at coordinate 2,459,518 of JARLTB010000114.1, forward strand.
ACAAGTGATTGTTATATCTGTGGTGATGTTCATTGAGAATATTCACCAGGTATAAAACATATGGCATGTATAGACTCATTTCAAACGTGACGACTTAGAGACACAGGGAAAGCGTCATTGTTAAAAGGACCCCTGAAAATCTACAATGAATTTAATGTGAAAAGACTGTTGGTTTACTTTCAGATATTTAAAAGTGCTCGTTGCAAATGTTCTGATTCCATTGTCAAAATCATTATATTAAATGTCTTACATCAATTAGAGTGTTCCTAGACCTTTTGATTCAAATCTTAACACACATTCAATAATGAGGGTTTGGCAATGTTGGTTGCCAAGATGACAGTTCAGTGCAGATAGACCCAGACCGGTTGGTGTAACAAGTGTGAATGGTACTGCATCAATGCTTGATATTATTGGTTTAAACTATGTGCACTAGTCTTGCAAATATGTGTTCTATCCAACGCACTGAATTGTCTCTTGGACATTTGTTAAATTCTCATACGACCATTATATTTTAATCCATAAACGGATTTCGGAATCAAGCAGCTCTTATACAGAATAGGTCTTGTTTAGTGCCTGAATTATACGATCTGGCTTTCTGTTATGTTGACATTATCTGTCAAGAATGGTTTAGACACCGTATGATCAGTTAGAAGGCATGTTGTTTGTAAAGTCGTGTATAAAGAGCATCTCGATCTTAATTGCATTACGACTTAATTCACCTTGGCATACATCATTATTCTGTACAATAATCAGGAATAAGTTTCGAGGATTATGTTGAACTTGGTTCGCTTCGCAGCTTGAGTGCGGGATACGTTGCATTGAAACGCGGTACGATATTAATGTCAAAAATCGTTCTTTCGTTTGGAAAGGTGGCTCTTACTACTCCTGCCATAAGATGACCAGCACAATGAGACTGGAAGCCTTCACCTTATTTCACACTCATTGCACAGTCTAGGTATATGGCAATAAAGCAATAATCTCACATTAAATTTACAATCACCCTTAATATTGTTATAAAAGCAACGCCACGATTTTCTTTCTAGGACTGCACTTCGAGAGTACGATATTAATGTCAAAAATCGTTCTTTCTTTTGGAACGGTAGCACTTATTACTTTTGCCATAAGATGACTGACACGATGAGAATGGAAGCCTTAACCTTTTCTAACACTCATTTCACAGTCTAGGTATATGGCAAAAACCAATAATTTGACATTAAATTTACAATCACCATCCGTTAATAATGTTATAAAATCAAAGCCTCGAGTTTGTTTCTAGGCCTGCATCTCGGGACACAGTTAAGATTTTAACAAGGGAGCAATATATATGATGTACTTGGCACAACATAGTTCCATATCCTTAAATTGAATGACATTCACAGCTAATGCTTAATATCCCCATACTACCGTTAAAATCCGTGTATGCGCTCGCTCCGTGTTGAATTCATAGTTATGCAGGTAACTTCGTCACAAGCAGATAACATTTTCGTCAGTTAACGTAACTTTGACAATTATCCTTTTGACCCTAAACTGGGTTAGCTTCATACCCCTCAGTACGTCTCGCACACAGATTCGCCAATAACTATGATATAAAGACAATGTTTTATGATCCATACCAAGTCTTTCATATTTATGACCTGTGCACAAGTTTGGTACACATGGTAAACACACACACACACATATATATATATATATATATATATATATATATATATATATATATATATATATATATATATATATATATATATATATATATATATATATATATCATTTATTCATCGATTCATCCATTAATCCGTCTATCTCTAACATGCAACACAAGCATTTGCCCAATTTAATATTTGTTCTTAACATTTAACATTACTTATTTCAGTAATTTATGTAAGCCACAAATAGTGCAATGATGTATCGACAAAGGTTTGAATTTGCGATGTAATACATGCCTTGCAATATAAATGTCCGAAGTATAAGGACTTGTCTACCTAAAAGTTGTGGCACATACATAATGCATCATTATTCTGTAGCCACCTCTGGTTGGCATGGTTGGATATCGAAACAGAAACCACTGGAGTAAGCTTATGCTACTGCTCCACTGTGCTCTACTTCGCTGCCAACGACTTTTCTCTTTTCAAAGTGATATTATTCATTGGTGACATATATATTTTCGTACCTGATAAAGATTGCATTTTGGAAAGATCAAGAACAATGGAATTTACACTTGTAATTTTATGTCGATAGGAGATACTTTATTTTCTTAAACTGGTAATTATTTACTTATTGCTTCATTTGCTTATTCACATGAATATTTGATATATTTACTCAAAGTTGCTTAAGTCATGGTTACTAAATAAAAGTAAAACTAGTGCTAAGTAATACTTTTTTAATGAGTAACATTTAGATTCAATAATAGTATATTTCTAAGTAATATAGTTATTAGGTAATATGTTTTCTAGCAGTTGTACATATATAGGTTTTTACTTACTTGTTGCAAATATTGCTAAGCAAATATTTGCAGTTACTTCAATGAACCACTGGTGACCGAGTGGTCTAAAGCAATCGCCGTTCCCAATCACATGTACCGCCCCTCCAACATATGCGAGTATTAGATATGAGCAAGGCGGGTATGTGAGACAGCTGCTAGACGTTTCGTGTTGGTTGTTGTACCAGTTAAATTGACCGCTATGTTCTGCATTTTGTTGCGATTAGAGACGGCGATAGCCCCAATACAAGAACAATTACTTCAAATTGATGGCAATTACGCATCAGTTTGACAAATGTGCTATTATGTTATTTGTATTTATTTTGAGAAAACTTAATTGTTCTAGTAAGTCCCACTACTCCGAACATTCTGAGTGTGGATGCTATCAAATACATTAGAATATGCAAACAATAATCTAGTCGTCATTGATGTGAATGTAGACTCAAAAATTTGCAGAAAAAAATCACATTTACAAAGGTATCAAACGTGTTATACAATTAATCCCAAAATTAAATGAATAACATAAACACCGCATCACCTTGGTTTTGGAAGGTGCATATAATCTTAATCGTTCTGCATAGACAACTACAATGTTTGTCTTCTTTATCCTCACACACACACGATACGTCTATATAGATATAAAATAATGTGTATATATGAAGATCAAAACAATATTTTATTGTATGTAATGTATTTGTTTTGGTATTAGCAAAATGTCTCTTTGATAGTGAGTTATCGGATAACATCGGCACACCGTCTAATACGACCCAATTAACAGGTTTTAACAGGTAAAACCTTCTTAACAATTTCCCGAACAACCTAGCGAAACCATGACCATGACAGATAATGCCGTTGTAAAACATATATGAGCAATGTAGATAAACCACGAGTGTGATGGATAACGACTTTCAGTCACTTACATGAACAATGTACATAAACCATGACCGTAATGAATTAAGCCATTTCAACATTTAAATCCACATTCTAAATAAACCACATAAGACAAGACCTGTTCCCACAATCAAGAAAAAGCATCACATTAAATGAACAATCTAGAGAAACAATGACATGAATTTCTACAGATTGTTCAATACGTACACAAACAGTATGAGAAACAAACGACATAAATATATTATAAACAGTACATATCCAACATTCAACGTAGAGTTGTGCAATAAGGACTTTAAATTTATGAAGAATACAAAGAAGACGCCATCATGGTAAATATAAACATAAATTAGAATGTACATCAATAGAAGATACATTCATTTGAATGAAACGTTATGAAATCATATTGAAAAGAACGGAGAATAGAAGTTTAGAATGTAAAAACATTAGTTGGATTAAGACAAAACAAGTTACTAGCATTTAAAGAAAAACGGAGTAGACCTAACTGTATGTCTTTTTTGGTACTGCCTGTCGGATTGATAGTATGGGTTTAAACAATCTGCACTAGTCTTGTAAGTACGAGCTCCATCCAAAGCATTTAACTGTTTGTTTTTTTAAACCTTTTTACATTCTGACGGGACAATTATATTGTAGACCATAAAAAAGCATTCGGGGTCATGCAGCTCTCGCTCTGCTTTTGAATGTGGTGCGAATGCGACAAATGGGGAGATTCAATGTATCCAAAGACATGACCCCAAAAAAAAAAGAAACTGGTTTGAGGTCATTAGGACAAAATTAAAATAATAGCATATAAGAAGTTTATAACTTAAAATTTGAGTAATACAAGGAATTGAATTTCGTCGCTCTGTCGAAAAAACATGTTATTCTCACGATGAATTACATGACAACACTCCCAATGATTCTAATAGAGAAAAGGTCTTGTTAGATGCATGAAATATATGATCTGGCTTTCGATTATGCCAAAATAGTATATGTCAAGACTGGTTTAGACACTGTGAGCAGTTAGATGGCATGTTGTTTGTAAGGTCGTGGATAAATATCATCTTGATCCTTTTTGCATTATGGCTTAATTCGCCATGTCATTACATTAGTTTTGTGTAAATTAATTAGAAATACATTTCAAGTATTATGTTGGACGTTCTTCGCAGTTTGAGTGCATGTTCCTTTGTATTGAAAGGCTGTCCAATATGAATGTCAAACATCGTTCCTTCTTTTGGAAATGTAGCACTTTCTACGCATGCCTTAAGATGACCGACACGATGTGATTTGAAGCCTTCTCCTTATTTACACACTCATTTCACGTAATAAGGCCTAAAGCAAAAATTTCGCATTAAATTTACAATCACCGTTAATGTTGTTATAAAATCAATGCCACGATTGTCTGTCTAGGCCTGCACTTCGGGACACAGTTAAGATTGTAATAAAGGTATAATATATATGTTGTACTTTACAAAACATTGTTCCGTATCCCTGAATTGATCGACATTCAAAGCTATCACTTAATGTACACATATTTCCATTACTATCCTTTATGCGCTCGCTAATTGTTGAATTAATAATTATGCAGGTAACTGAAATTTCTTTTGATTCAGATACGATTTTGTTCAGTTAAAGTACCTTTCACTATTATCCTGTTGACTCTAAACTAGGTTAGTGTCATAATCCCCAATACGTCTCCCATGCATAATCGCCAATAAATATGGCATAAAGCCTATGTCTGATGGTCCAAAATACGTCAGTTGCCCAATGTAATATTTGTATTAACATTCAGCATTGCTTATTTCAGTAATTTAGGTAAGCGACCCATAATGCAATGATGCATCCTAAAAGGTTTAAATGTGCAATGTAATACATGCCATGCAATATAAATGTCAGAAGCATAAGGACCCGTATACCTAAAAGTGGTGGCACATACATAATGCATACTAATACGTAGCCACGTCTGGTTGGCATGGTCCGGTATCGAAGCAGAAACCAGTGGAGAAGGATTACGATGCTTTCTCTGCAGTGCTGCTGCTCCACTGTCCTCCATTTTGCTGCCAAAAACTTTTCTTTTTTCAAAGTTACATTGTTCACATATATGTTTTTGCATTTGCAAATATATAGGTTTTTACTTGTTGCAAACATTACTAGGTAAATATCTGTAGTTACTTCAATGGACCCTAGTGAATGAGTGGTTTAAAGCAATTGCCGTTCCCAATCACATCTATCTCACTTCCAACATATTCAAGTATTGCACTCGAGCAAGGCGGGTATATGGCATTTATGCCAGAGGTTTACCGTTGTTGATGGTCCTTACCGAGGATGCACCCAGAGTTTTATTTGATCAGTTGACATTGTCGCCATGTGTGGACTATTCTTGTGGTTAGAGATGACGTTACTCCCAAAACCAGAACAATTACTTCAAATAGCTAGCAATTACGCATCTATTCTAATACTTTTGAGATGCAAAGTAAGTGTTTCTAATCGCAATGGCTCGCACGAAAAAGACCGCAAAAAGTCAACCTAAGGATTATAATTGGGTAATTATTAGAAAATGTGAACGATATTATTAGTTTGGGTCAAACGTTTCAGGGCTAGGTTGGGATATAAGCCCAAATATATGTATACTACTGTTTAGTATACATATTAGTTCTCGCAATTTTTATTTACTTCTAATTGTAATTCATACCATGTAATTGTCAAACATTTCTTGATCTTTTGTGTAATTTGGTCCATATTACTATTTACATAAAGTCTCAGGGATTTCCGAGACGCAATTAATCTACTAAAAGTATTTCTTGATAATTACCAATTTGTTTCCTGACTTATAAAACGACAAACTGTACGAAACGATGATGACAGATAAGCAGAAAACAATGGAGGACAATCAAAAACACGCTTGACCACATATTTCAATACGGTGTTGGAAGGCGAACCTGGAAACCAAACAATGATAGCGTACCATATGGAGTGGTGCCACACACTGGACTTCGGAGAGTCCGAAAACTTCCATAGACAGGCATAAGTCCTTACTGCTATGAAGGTAATATGGATAGATATAAACAATATCCAGGACATCCAGTATGGGGGAAGAAACAAGTACATTTTGCACCCACTAAGGAATACCAAAAAGAAAATGAGAGATTATACAGTAGAGAGAAACCCGAATGATACAAGATGATAACAAGGACAATGAGATAGAAACATAAACTACAAAAAAACCAACGACAATGAACAAACGAACGAACTAACTAATGAAAGGACACAAACCAATGACAATAAGCCACGCTACGACGAATTGGTACAAACAGACCAGGGGCCAGTGCCCCATAATTCAAAAATTTGATTAAACTCGTATAATAGTAATATACAATAAATGCTTACATAGGAACACAATAGTACAAAAGCCACATGGAAGGACAGAACGAAAAGTGAATCGCATCGATCAACATTAATGGAATGGATAATGACAGAAACACTAAAACACAACGACATTGTTTTTAGTACATGAAACACACAACCAACTTAAGAAATAAATGATTGGCAAATTAGAAGACAAAATGGACGCAAAAGTTGTCAACAATGATAGTAGGAACATTGACACTAAAGCGGGAGTTGCCACAATAAGCATGAATATGAATAAGACAAAATCTGGAAAAGTTAATGAAGGGGAATATTTAAAAGGTAGGCTACTACATATAAAATTAGATACGTTGCGCGACATCAGCATGAAAGCCTTTCAACTAGGAACAAAAACATGAATTCATACAAAACTTAAGTAAACATGAAAACAACTATACAACACAACACCTAATGATCGGAGGAGACTTTAAATGGGTGGGAGAAGACATCGATCGAATAGGGAAACTGACAACACAGGATGTAAGTTCAGGGGATATTATTAAGGGAACATAAATATATAGATGTATATAGACGACTAAACATTTTAAGAATAGAATATACACATGCACGCATACACAAAGGAATAAATAAAAGAGGTGAGTAGAACAGATAAGTTTTACGGAACAAATTTCGACTTTAATACATACAAAAAAAATCAGAAATTATAGAGTTTAAAATTTTAGATCATAAACTAATAAAAATGGAAAAGGTGATATCAAAAAAAAAAAAAAAATGCCGAAAGGGGACATGGCAACTAAACAGTTCAATCATAGGTGATAAACACCTGATTACAGAAAAAAGAAAATTAAAGAACTAGGTTAAAAATCAAAAACTAGGTAAAAATAAAGATAAAGAGATAAAAAACTGAAATAATAGCAGATTATATATGCAAAAGGTACAAAAGTTCGCATTACATCACTCAAATAAGCGAAAACAAATGCAAAAAAATGGAAATAAAATAACAAAAAATTAGGATAAATAGTTACACAACATATAGAGGGGAAAAGAATAAATATTTAAAAGAGAAATTAGTAGAAAGGGAGACAAACGGAAACGAAATACTGGCGGGAAAATCACAACTACAAACAAGCAGAGGGATTATATAAACGGGATGAATTAAGGAAAGGGGGTAGAGAACACTAGACACACTAACACTAAATGGGAAAGTGATAAATATGGAAGAAGGTATGGAAGAAATACAAAGCGAATACACAAAACACTCTACATCTAAAAAAATAAACATACAAAACAATAATTGAATAACTAGAAAAAACACAATGCGAAATAATATCGTCAGAACACAACCAATTGTGTGTTTACTTCATTTCTGTACAGGAAAAACAAACCAAAATACAAGAACTTGCAAAAGGAAAATACACAGGAAGAGATGACCTCACTGCGGAGTTTTATAAAAAAAAAAATCCAAGGTGAGTTGGCACCAATTCTTGAAAACTTTTTTAATATTATACTTCTAAAAAATAACTTAATGATGAATTCAATATGGGAATGTCTGAATACAAAGAGAAAGGCGACAGAACTGATGTAAAAAAACTGAAGGTTAATCTCAATTCTGAACACTGATTACAACATACTGATTAAAATTTTAGTGAATAGGGTAAAACACTGGATAAACACAATAGTAAACACTAATCAAACATGTGGAGGTAAAAGTTGGAACATACGTAACAGCATATATAACATTAGGACAAATATAGACTTTATTAACGGGACAGGTGCGAAATGTGGCAAGGTCCTTTTCGACCAGTATATAATACTTAACAGATTAGAAAATAATTATACGCAAAAGGTACTGGAAAATTTTGATTTGGATCAAACTTCCAAAAATAGACTAATATTATGTACAGTAAAAATAACTGCAAGTGTACAGGCTTATGGGGCGATAACGGAAAAATTTGAAATACAACTATCAGTGAGGCAAGGATGCCCACTATTGATGTTATTATCCGTAATAGCGATATAAATTCTGAACATAAAAATTAGAAACAACAGCAATATATAAGGAATAAAAATCCCAAACTTCAGGGATGAATTAAAGATGCTTTATTACGCTGATGATTGTTCGAACTTTATTAGAGACTCTGTGTCCTTTGAACGCTTGGGGAAGATATATGGAGCATTAGGAAAAGCTTCGGGGTCATAAATAAATCACGACAAAACAGAAATCATACAAAATAGAAAACTGTAGTGGGATTACTCAGGATTACCCCCAAAATTAACTAAAAACAGAGTAAAAGCCCTGTAATTATTCTTTGGGGCAAACGAAGAAAACGAAAACTATATAAAAGTAAACAAAATATAAAAGAAATTATCCAAAATCTGGGTACTTACGGCACTTAGCCTAATATAGCGTTCGCGAGTTGCAAATATGTATGTACTCAAATCTGACAAATTGAATAAACTCTGTGGACATAACAAACAAAACGCTAGAAACATTAGATAATGAAATAGTAGACTACAAATGGAATTTCAAGACACACTATATAAAGAAACCATCTTCATACAGTCCAAATCAAGGGATGGACTGGCCTTACCCAGCCCAATCCTAACTAAATGCAAAACCATCTTCAATATGTTTAAAAAAGGAGGATGCACACCACAAACAGCACGGGAAGCATTATACATATTTTGTTCGGATTCGGGATGAGAAACAGACAAGACATATAAACACAACTAATTAAGTATAACATTAGAAAAACCGAGAAATATTAGAAACATTAATAATCTACTATATAAATTTAGGGACCGCAAGTAACTGTGGGAACTAGATACTGGTAAAATGTACGAATGGATTAGAGAAAATAATTAGGAAAAAAGCAGAAGAAGAAAATCATGTATGTAAACCTAGAGTCTCGAGGCATCGGTCCAATAAAACATCACCAAAGGTACAAAGTATATTTTTAGGTACCTCCACAACGCCTGGCTAACATGTGAAGTGGTATTAAGAAGACACATGATAAGAATCCCAGTTAGCTGACCTTTATGAGGACGTCATGGGGCTATATCACATAGCACGACGCTTGTTAATCGGGGAAGTACATTATGAGGACGTCATGGGGCTATATCACATAGCACGACGCTTGTTAATCGGGGAAGTACATTATGAGGACGTCATGGGGCTATATCACATAGCACGACGCTTGTTAATCGGGGAAGTACATTATGAGGACGTCATGGGGCTATATCACATAGCACGACGCTTGTTAATCGGGGAAGTACATTATGAGGACGTCATGGGGCTATATCACATAGCACGACGCTTGTTAATCGGGGAAGTACATTATGAGGACGTCATGGGGCTATATCACATGGCACAACGCTTGTTAATCGGGGAAGTACATTATGAGGACGTCATGGGGCTATATCACATGGCACTACGCGTGGTGGACAGGACTGTGGAAGAGTTTGGCAATGAAAGGTCATCAACTACTGAACTTTGGATATATATATATATATATATATATATATATATATATATATATATATATATATATATATATATATATATATATATCCACACCACTTCCTATGTGCAGCTCCCGTACCGCACAGAGAATCCAAATGTATGGATATCTTAATTAATTTTGGACATTTGTTAACTTAAAATTAAAATAAACAATTATTAGAGACAACTCGAGCCGGGAGAAGTACAATTTAAAAAAAAAATATGTACGGTCCTCAACTTGAATACAGTCTTACTCAATGGAATTAGATATACAGAAGGCAAAGAACGTCACGAAATAAGAAACAATCAGTAAACCAATGAGTACTGTTTTTCAAAGTTAGCTTTCCGGACTTTGCTGAAAATTCAAATTTTCAAACTAAAGTTAAATGGATGGAATAATACAACGGGTGATGATCTGCTTATAGTTCGATATCACCAAATAGTAGAGCTGGGACAAATTTGACATAAAATGGCTATCCGTACAAAGAAATAATATGTATGTATGTATGTATGTATGTATGTATGTATGTATGTATGTATGTATGTATGTATGTATGTATTCATACATATATATATATATATATATATATATATATATATATATATATATATATATATATATATATATATATATGTGTGTGTGTGTGTGTGTGTGTGTGTGTACATAAAGCACACAGACATATAGCACTAACACAAATAACACACACAAGATACAGGTGACCTCTAGCCAGGGTCAACTATATGAACTGGGTTCGGGACTCCGATGATTGGTACATAAAACCTTCTCGGACAAACCTCCCTATATATACATTACGGAAATATTATAGCTACAAAGAGATATTTAACAATTTTTTATAATCACGATGGGACAAAATTAAATTATATGAAATAAATAAAAACACGAAGCTACACCTCAGCGGGAATACACCCACATATAAAGACTTTTATACTTTTTTTGAAAATGGGGGTTTTGTCTGTTCCCTCCTCCCCAGCAAAAAAAAAAAACCCAAGCACCAATTTGACAAATGTGCTAAGTTATTTGTATTTATCGTCAGAAAAATCAACAATTATTCTAGTAAGTCCAACTACACGAACACTCGGACTGTGGATGATATCAAATACATTATTATTTTTTTTTTTGGGCGGGGGGAGGAGAGGGAGCTCTCTGCCATTCTGATCTTTCCGGATGCTTTACTCGTTTTTCTTTAGGTTGTTCCCCGTTGGTCCCTGCTACATGCACTGTGTCCGTGTGTTTTTCCTGTTGGATTGTTCTTTGTGTTGCGTAATGTTCTTCATTGTTTATTTCAGTTTTCGGGTGCAACTCGTCATTATTTAAATGATTGGTTTATCCTTGTTTTGTTGTTGTTTAACGTGGTCCTGTTTGTTGTTACTGTTGTTATTACAGTCTGCCTTGGTCCTGTTTTTCTTGTGCCTGTTTATGTTTCCTTAATATCACTTTGTTATGTCGTTGATGTAGTTTCTGTTCGGGTTGTTGTTGCTTTTGTTGTGTTCTCCCTCTTTGCTGATCATTATTTTGTTGACATTTGAAAGGCGTATGACCGGTCTCATTACACCTGTTGCATTTTCTGTCATAGATAACTCCTTTATACAATGTGTTTGCAAGAAATCCGTGCATAAAGTATGACCTTTTAATAGTTTCGAGATGTATTTTCTCTACTTCAATCATCCTCATTCCGTCGTAGATTTTTGTTGTCGGGATAGTCGCCATTCTTGATGGTATTACTTTTTCTGCAAATTGTTCCTCAAAGTGTTTTACCACAGCTTATAGTGGTATCTCTAAGAGAATATCGGATATGCTCAGCTGTCCGGTTCTCTTTTTGATCTTACGTTCAATAGTATCTGGTTTTTCCACAATTATTAACCCTTGAGATTTCGTCATTTCCCCGTATGGTAGTACGGGTTATTTCCCTTTGGGTCTAATAATGAAGCCCTTACACCCTGCGGGTTTATGGAATAGAGTTTTTTTTAGTATATCCTGGGTCCAACATTTTGTATCGCTACCATCACCTGTGATGTACTTGGGAAGTTTTCCCTTGAGATTCTGGGCATATTGATAAAATGTGCATCATTCTTTGTATGCACATTGAACGTAACTCTCGCCATCGTGTTCTACATGTTTGACCTTTAAATAGTTTCCAAAGGTACTGATTTCTCTGATGTTTTCATTCCTGCTTGCTGCCATTTCTCCTTCCACTTTGCTAATTCTTGTTCTGTATTACCGTTATTTTAATTTTCATCTATTTGATACTCCCCTTGTTATATTCTGTTCCGTTATATCTTCTGTTTCATGCGCGCCATTTTGATTATAAACACTTGACATCAACAAAACGTATTAGAATGGCGTGATTTCATTCAAAGCAGAACATATCAAATAAACTAGAATATGTAAACAATAAGATAGTCTACATTAATGTGAATGTAAGGACTTAACTATTTTCAGAAATGATCACATTTACAAAGGTATTAACCATGTTATACAGTTAATCCGAAAATTATATAAATAACATAATAAACACCGCATCACATTGGTTTTGGAAGGTGGATATAATCTTAATCGTTTCGCATAGGCAACTAAACTGTTTGTTTTCTTTATCCTCACACACACGATACGTCTATATAGGTATAGAATAATGTGTATATATGAAGATCAAAACAATATTATATTGTATTTAATGTATTTTATGTTTATATTAGCAAAATGTCTGTTTGATAGTGACTTATCAAGCAACATCGGCTCTCCGGCTAACATGACCAAATTAACAGGTGTTAACAGGTAACACCTTTTCAACACCTGCCTAAAATAACATAGCGATGCCATAACCATGACTAATAAGGCCGTTGTAGCACGTATATGTACAACCTAGAGACACCACGACATCGATGGATAACGGCTTTCAAACACTTACATGAAGAATGTACAGAAACCATGACCGTAATGAATTAAGCCATTTCATCACTTACATGCATATTCTAAAGAAACCACACAAGTAATAGACAAGACATTTGTCCACAATCTGGAAAAGGCATGACATTAATGGAACAATCTAGAGCAACTAGGACATGAATTGATAGTCTTTTCAACACGTACGCGAAAAGTATTGAGAAACCACGACATCAATGGATTCTACACAGTACATATCAAAATTAAACGTTGAGTTGTCCAGTTAGGATTTTAAATTTATCTACAGAAATACAAACAGGAGGATGTCATGTAAAAATAAACACTAATTAGACTGTACATCAAGGAAACATAAATTCATTTGAATGAAACTTTAGGAAAACATTTAAATCAACTTAGAAAAGAAGTGTAGAAAGTACAAGCATGAGTTGGATTTTAGACGAAACAAGTTACCAGCATTTAAATAAAACGGAGTAGCCACCACTAACATTATTAGTATACCTGACTTAACTGTATGTGTCATTTTAACAGTACGGTAAAATGTGAGGTTCAAACGATGATTAGTGTGTATCTCATTAAGAGAAAAGTGTCGGAATGCAAGATATATAATTATACATTCAGTACCACGTAATACCTCCCGTTTATTTGTTTTTCCTTTTATAACAATTTGATTGTTTTCTCTTATAGCTTTACATTTAAGCTGAGTTATATTGTCAAATAAGCCGTTGTATATTGTTAAATGTCCAAGGATGTTTTACATGTTCCAATCTCAAATTGCATGTTCCCTCGTATTGCATTGATTAGGGTCATAATACCCACAGACAAGAACGTTAGCATCACGTTTCCATCAAAAGAACAGAAAGAAAGTCAAACGAAATATAAAGTTTAATCATACTGTAATACATGCCCTTGACACATGTATCATATCAATGATTTATAAAATGTATATTGCATCATTATTTACTCAGAACATAACATTCCTTTCAGAAATATTACTTACCCATGTCTTGATTACTTCATCCTGAAACGAACAAGGAAAATGACATTAGTATCGTTGACATAATTTTGTATTATTTCGTTTCTTAGTAATTAATCTTAAACACATCATCATCAATGCACTGCTTATCATCTGCTTCATGCACACATAACCAAAACCTTTAGGGTATTTGGTATAGGCATAGTTTCGTAGCAGAAACACACCCAGGTGTCGACCTAGTATCAATTACGATCTACACACAGTCTTGATGGAGTCCTTATACAGAAATCCGTGCATGTATCAATTCCAATAGGGGTTTGCAAATATGCACCAAAACACAGTGGAAATTGTTATGATTGGATTGTACATGATGCTGATAGATTACTGTGTAATGGATACTTTACGAAAAATCGAATTAACATCTACTGGTAGATGGTACGCACCGTCCCATTACCATTATAACCATAATAATAACCCCGTCTGTAACCACATTCTCATATTATACTGCTATGTATTATTATTGATAAATATTGTGTTACTATTGCCAAAAATTATCTTATAAATGAAGGTTTTCTGCTACAGCGGATAATTTAAGCAGTTGCTGACAAACATAAAAAACACTCTTTTTTGGCATATACATATTTTTGATGACTTATTTAAATTCAGGCGCTAGGTCTTTTTCACTTATGTTTTCTATATCCCTAGACTGAGTATAAATAGAACTCTTCTCTTTTGTATGCATAATATAAATAAACCTCCTTTTCTTATTTCAATATGAGTAATATGCTTATCCATCACATTGTCTTTATTTGGTGATAATTTTAAACTGCTTCATATAATGATAAACATTTCGCCACTTAACACATATATTTTGTGAATGTTTATTTATGCACTTTTTACAAGGCCGTGGAAAGAGAAACGTAGTCTATTATTGTTTTGTTTGTCAAATGTAATCGTGGTGGAAACATAAACTGAAAGGAACGTGATGTAGAAAATAAATCTGAATCGCTAGTGAAAATACGGTTTCTTAACTTTGCTCTTTGTTGTTCTAGTTGCTATTCTGGTCTCAGTTTTCAGACTTTTAGCTGAATACTCACCATAAGGATTTCATGTCAACAACGGGTAACACTCCTTCAAAGCTAAGCAGTAAATGTAATATTTTAATTTGAAAGTTGATTGTGCTATTGTATGTCATTGATTACCATTTTAATAATACTCAGCTGAAACCGAACATTTATTTTATGTTGCCGAATAACTTGATGCAAGTAAACGCATGCCGAAACTTTTCTCAGCCCCACTCAAGAATTTAGGAATTGGCAGACAAAATATCAGTGACCCGATGACAACCATTAAAATATGGAATAATTGTATCATTGCAATGTAAGCGGATATATTACCGCTCTGTCAGATCTTCATTCTTTATTAAAAACCAAATATCCTCGCAAATATATATATATATATATATATATATATATATATATATATATATATATATATATATATATATATATATATATATATATATATATATATATATATATATATATATTGATCATTTGTTGAAACAGCCTACACCCATAATAACGATATGCAAATTAGGTTCTGTCATTTGTGGGTGCATTTTGGTCTCTGATAAATACGTAGCGGAATGGGATGTTTGCCCAACAAGTTTTTAGATAAAAACGAGCTTATTTTACATATAAAAAATAATGAATTTGAATATGAAAAAAATATGAAATCCAATTGCTGTTTTGGCGTCGTCCCGCTCTAATTGGCTGCTATGAATCAAATCGTCGTTATAACAATAATGGTAGGAGAATTGTTGACAACTAAACTAACTCGAGAGCAACTCGTCGCTATTAAAAGATTTATCCCGGTGAGAGGTTTGTTCAGACAAAAATTACAACAACGACAGGAATCTCATGTTGATTTTGTCACAGACGCTGAACAATTATTTAAACCTATTACAACAGCTACTGAGAAATCTGGAACTGCTATTGAAATAGCTATATTGGGATATATTAAAGACGAAGATAAGAGAAAGAAGGCCATTCTCCCTGAGCTTGAAAGAATCACTGAGAGAACTGAAGAAACATCTAGACTGTTACAAAATCTTCCTCGTGTAATACAACAACCGGCAAGACCTCAATGAGGTCCGAAATAAACCGGTATAGAAATAGTCGAAGAATTACGTAATGAATTTATTGATGAGGTTTTAAAAGTAATCGATACAAGTGATCCAAAGGTACTTCCAGCTCTTGTTGTTACGACTTATAAAAACAAAATGAAAATGTTGAAACCAAAAAAAAGAACATATTAGAAATATACAACAATGGGCTGATGTATTAAATAAAATCAAAACTAAAAAAAGTCGAGTTGATACAAAAAGTGTATCGTATATAGGATATAAATAAAGTATATGATCAATATGAAGAATTAAAACAAAAACAGCGGACACAGCAAAAGAA
The DNA here is from genome assembly GCA_030141615.1 of Unio pictorum. Taxonomy (NCBI): domain Eukaryota; kingdom Metazoa; phylum Mollusca; class Bivalvia; order Unionida; family Unionidae; genus Unio; species Unio pictorum. The sequence goes on from JARLTB010000114.1 coordinate 2,476,117, forward strand.
AAGACAAAAAAAAAACTCCAAGCAAGAAAGAATAACAGATGAGGGTGATGTTTTAAAACCTTTGGAATTGGGATCTGAAGAATAATCTTATGATACGCAAGGCGCATTTGGTTATATTAGTGGTAGTGGATTATCTCATGGTAGTGGTCTTGTTGCCTGTCCTAATAATATTCTCTCAGATATAGCACGATTAGAAATTCTCATATCGGATAAACGAGCCAGAAATAACTAACCGGAAATAATTTATGAAGCCGCTGATATCTGTAGACGATTATTTCAAGTGCTATCATGGATATTGGTGTATATCGAGAGTTTATCGACGAACTCGTTGATGATTATCACATCGATTAGATACATAATAATTATATAAGCTCACAATACACTAACCACCATTATAAACCAGCTATGAATTATGTAGTAAATTCACGATTGACTGTTTATAAAGTATATTATGCAGACGGGCTAGGTGATGTTGTTCAAGGATTATTCACAAGAATGGCTCCACAAATAGAACGAATAGCAAACCAGTTATCGATGAAAGCAATAGATGTTATTCGTTATAAAGGTATTAGCGCTGTTGGTGATGTTTTCGGTAAAGGGTTTAATGCGGATAAAGAAAGATTAGTAACCTTGATTCGACGACGAAAAAAACGCCACCAGTCAAATTACCGTCAACTGAACTTATGACCACGAGTATCGGTAAAAAAAAGAAACCAGCAATGGATCGAAAATTAGCAGCGTTGGGGATTATTGCAGCAAATGTAATAGCGGTTGAGTGGTCTGAAATCCCGTGCGAGATCGCGATTTCGATCGAGAAATATATAATAAAATGTTCAAAATCTTCACCAGACTCTGCATTTGATGTAGACGCACCGGTTCTCAAAGCTGATTCTATACGCGATTATTTTTTTTATTCCTATCCCGTGATACAATCCGAATCCCGATCAAGAATAGAACTTCAGGTTTAAGATACAAGCAAATATTTTTTACCCGCTGCACCTTTCATCGAGGTAGAAGGTCTACCTTTACAAAATGTTGCAGCTCCTACACGTAATGGTAACCCTGCAAATATCCCGTTTGGTTTTGTCAATAATGGGATTATGGCGTTGTTTAGTAGTGATTGATTGATGGAAGAGAAATCGAATTTGTTTTCGTTTATGGACAAGAGTGGTAAATCATTACTATCATGGTTGGCGGTTTCGACGGATACGATGAAGAATTCTCTCACTGGTGTATTTACATAGCATATAGCATCAACACAAAGTGTTTCTGCTCCCAGGCATATATTGATTGCGTTACAGAATAATGCGCGTTAGACCCAACTAATAAACAAGAACTTTGCTGTGTGATATTTGACAAACTAGGAGTTAATGAAATCTTGTTGAGTATAAATGGTCAGCAAGAACCATCTGAGGATAATTTACTTAATTACACCGATAATCAAATAGCACGCGTATATTATCGTTTATTGGCTTTTAAAATGTTGTTACCGATCTACAAGTATCACAAGCTGATTTTAAAAGTTTATATTCGATTTATTTCTTTTTGTTGCAACACCTCGATTTAACCAGGCAGAGTTTCGTTGAGATACATTTCCGAACCCGTATAGCATAACTTCCTATTGCTGTCGGAGGTGGTGATGGTATATATAGAGCAATTGTTGTCATTCTCAGTGATAAATCGATGTTACTAGAAGGTGCAGGTGGGTGGACGAATGAAAGTAGTTTACGCGCCCGTAGAAAACATGTAGACAATTTGATAAATATCGTATTAAATAAAATGTCATATAATCATATTAATGTCACTTTGACTCCTGATCAGGCGAAGAAATTACAATCTAAAAACGCGATTACATGTGTGGCGAAAATAACATTTAAACAAAATCAGATTGCTAGTGGTGGACCAAATAAACTATCACTGACTAAAACTCAACTTAATCATTTCAACAATAAAGCACTAAAATCATAAACCAGTGTTCAATTTAATTTTGCCCCCTTCGCGGTCAAAAATATGATTAAATCAGGTTAAATATTTCCTCTACTCGCGCGTTACCACCGTTGATCGCCGCCGCGGGTCGGGCAGTCGCCAAAGCTGCCGCGATAGGTGCTGTTAGAACTGCTGCTGGAATGACAGTAAAGAAAACTACTGGAAAAGGGTATAAAAATGGGAAGAGGTCTAAGACTACCGAGCTGTCGTTTCATGAGATATGGAGCCGACTTGAGACTCTCATGGAACGTTAATACATAACCTAGGTTGTCAAAGTTTGATTTAATTGAAGCCGCCAAAAATATAATAGAAAAAATTTAGAGGAGTTTTTATGCGAGATCAATCACCACAACAACCAAACAGCATTGAAACCGGTATTTTTAGTCTTGATAATAACACTAGACCTGGAACTCATTGGGTCGCATACGCGAATTAGTCCCGCGGAATTATATATATATATTGATTCTTATTGGCTAGCACCACCTAGGGAATTTTTAAAATATATCAATCGATTAAATGTTCTTCGTTGGTAGTCGACTTTGCCAACACAGACGATGACTGATTTTCCTACATGCGGTCAAGAAGTAATAATGTTCTTATAGCTATATCAACATCAACCGCACCACCCTATTAAACCGTACATGAAAATTCCAGTAATAACGTTTTAAAGAGATCTTAAGTGTATGATGGTAGATATATGGGACAGATCTCTATCACGAAGAAAAAAACACTGATGGGGTTTCACTCGAAGTTGTTGAGAAACTATCAATGGTAAACTATCTGAAAAATTAAACCTGACAAGCGTGGAGCCTGATGAAATTGTTATATTTCAAGACCGACAGGGTTAGTTTAAAACGAGTAATATTTCTCTGAAATATATTACAGTGTAACTTAACGAGGCAGCAGAAAATGATATCGCGGTGTTTGATTCCAATGGTAAAATTAAAGATGGTGTTCTTTTTTAATCCGTGCTAGATAATATTAACAGCCGAGTAAAGAAATCCTGCGATACAATACGAGGTGAGCTTAACATGAACTCAAATAAAATAACCGTGCCTGGTAATCCAACATCGGACAACGACGCGACAACAAAAAGTTACGTAGACGATAAATGTAAAACTACTAATGATAAACTAACAACTCTGCGGGCCGTGTTCACGTAAAAAATCAATTTGGACATCTTCAAAGAAATGTTAGAAAGACTGATGAAATTGTTGATCATTTCTTTGGAAAACCAGTGCTTCCTATGAAACTTTCTGATATTAAAACAGCTGTCGACACGATTAAAAAAACTCATGACGATATCGTAACTGATTTTCCTGATATCGTTGCTCGACTCGATAAGGTTAAAATATCGCATGATAAAAATATCAATAACTTGTATTCGATACGTCACGGATATTTTGCCTGGACACCTCAAAATAATAATATTCATGTTGCCGCGGGTGTCAATGGAATTTATAGATTAACTGTGGTTTCACCTATACAATTTACCGTATAATCGAGTTCGTCTACAGGGGTTAATACTACTACAAGTGCGGCGATATAAGGATCCACTGAAAAATTTATGGTAGCTTCCGCTGATGATAAAGTAGCTTGATCGTCGATTACATGGTATATAGAATTTGCAATTGATTTAAGTAAACAATATAGTTAAATTACCTCACCCCAGCAGTATCGATACGATCAAATCCGCGAGCTACAAACTAAACTAAAAATTCTCGTTGATATGTATCACACGAACTTAAAAAAAATATAGCAGGTGCATTGATATAATAGTATATTCGGTTTCAGGTGTTATAGCTGGAACCGGTGTATTATTTTTGACGATAACGATGATCGACCCTGTAGTTGTTACTATTTGCATTTCAACGGCGACAACAATCATATGATTTCTCAGCATCATCACAAAAAATCCTCGTTTAGTCAAAATAAATTACATGATTATGCAGTTAAGTTACACACAGCGTCAAACGCTTAATTTCAAATATCTTCGTTGATAATTTCCAGCCTCGATGACACAGTAATATCCGATAGCGAATTCACGACGATGACTAATATTTAATACCGAGATGTCAAAATGAGATAAACATAATATTAGGAATAATGGCATCGCCGATGACATCACCACAATAATTATTTCAACAGAGAGTCACAAACACAAACCCGCCGAGAACAATGACGATAACAATAACATCAAACAAACCTAAATTCAGTGTAGATTTTCCAACACCGATTCAAGCAAAGGAAACCGCGCTTACTCAATTGCGGGTATATTACAGATGGCCGAATATCCGCTCGGAGTCATTTGCGAGTAAGCAGCCTATTAGTACATTTGTAGAAACGAATAAAACTAACACTGATTGGCAAACTATATATCTTTCCAAAAGGAGTTATGAAATCGAGGATATCGACAATGAAATTCAACGTAAAATAAAACCTCTCACCGGGGAAGAATCTAAAATTGATATAACGGTTCACCAACCATCATTGTCTACCGTGATCGAGATTACATCACCGGATTACACCGTGTATATATATAAATCTTTGATCAAAACTATACTAGGATGGCCTGAAAGCCCACCATCGGAAAAACCGCGTACACCTGAACCAAAAGAATCGGATTATCTAACGGATAAACTATCATACAGTGATATTGACTCAGAATATAAACGAAATTCACTTCACATTCTATAAAATTCAGTAGATGACACCTTTGATTATATAAACAATGATGCTATTCATTAGATAGTTAGTTTTTAGAACTCGGAAATCCTGTACGTAAACATCCTGTTCGTATATCATTTAGTTTATATCATCTTGCTGATTTTTTTAAAAGAAATCAATGAATTGCATAAAATATATCAAATAAAACTTCCACACAATTTTCAAGAATATCTCTCTGATATAAAAAATTAACGTAACAAAATCATTGCACAAATTTAATCGTTAAAACAAATTGTATCCGGCACGGGGTATATCAACGAGAGACTTCAGCAATTGTTAAAAATCGATAAGTTAGACAATAAAAAAATTGAATAGATACATAATCGTCAATAGTAACTACACTGCCTAATTTCAAGTTTTCTGGATATAACGCAGAATAATTAAGAAAATCCGTTAATGATCTTATCGATGAATATTTTCCCTTGATACTTAACGCGTGAACAAAATGTCACCACGAGCAACTATTCTCAGACACAAGAATGATTCAGATGGAAACGGTATACATATATTACCTGGCAACTTCGATATAGCTCTGGTGATCGTTGTAAATCTTCCCTGTTATGCAATTAATGGAAGTTATAGCACGAACACAGAATTATCAAATCAAGCACAACAGGGATATATTCTATATACCTTCCCTCCTAAAGTATCTCCTTTAAGTTTAATAGTGCAAGTACCGGTTAATGTAGTGTATTTACGGTGTCATATTCCTTGGATATAAAAAAATACATTTTAAACTTGTCGACCAAAATTGTAACAAGATCGATTCATCCGGGGAGCAATTACAGATTAGTCTCGATGTAAAATCTTAAAACATCAACCGCAATTGAAATTTTACAAGACTTTATATATAATGACTAACCATGTGAAGATATCAGTAGTTAATAAACAACAGATCGAGCTCGCGATCAGAGATTCATTTACAAAATCCCTCACTGGAAATTTTAATATAATCAATAATGAATTCGGCGATGAGAATTTCTTGCTGACACAACATAGACTAGATAGACTTCAACAAGAACATGTTACTATGATTTCATGCGGACGTGATCAAATTGTAAGTTATGCTCACTCGTGTATTTCCTGCGATCGCCTTAATGAGATATTAAAGTCATAAGACTTCAAAGGATAATCCAAAAATAATGTCAATAGATCATAAATGAAATCTTTAAAAATAAATTGGCATGATTACCTCCAAAATTATTACTACGATTTTGTATTGCTATGATTACCGCGTTATTTTTTATACAATTATATTTTATCATTTTTTTTTTGGGCTTGTAGTATAATGAAAATTCCAACTTATTTGTCCGCGGACGACGAAAAAAGTCATTGCTTTGCAAGACGTTAAAAGAGCTCTTGAAGTCGCCATCCAAAACAAAATCGGATTATCGCGATTATTTAAAATATGGGCTAGTGAACCGATGAGCGCGGTTACACAAGGCAACTCTGAGCACATACGTGTAGCTCGACAAGAATATCGAGCTACTAAACGAAAACTACGAGAGGATATCACCGTCATAAAAAATAAAATCGCCAATTTGAAAAACCAGCGAGATCAACTGCAATCAGTGTACAAAAGAACACAGGCCTTATACGACCAAGACATCAACGTGAGAAAAACCAGCGAGGGCAATTTCAAACCACGATAGAAGAAAATCAAACCGAATTACAAAAACAACAAATATTAAATATCAAACACAACACCGCGATTGAGAAATTAACGACAGAGAATTTGAAATCATCAACTCGATATCATGATATTTTAATCAAGAATTAAAAATTAAAAAGGGAATCGAGAAAATTCAACAAGATCGTAAATATGATCAAGAATTCAACAGCGCTATAACAAATTCCGAAGATATATTTAAATTTTCTTAATCAAGCAGCATCTTTTCGAATTTTGCCATTATAACTTTTTCTCGTCGTCGAACTTTAAAATCTTTGTTGATGTCATCAGAAATTCTTTTGATAAGCTTTGAAGCTGAGATAAGTTATTTTAATCTATTATAGCTTCGATAAACAACTTTATTTCGCTGTTAAGTAATGACTTTCATTATCCAGTATTCATTTTTATGTGATGATATATTATTATCTCGCATCGATTTAACACCTTCATAATCATCGGTGATGAATTTACTGATAAATATTGTGCTGTCACCGACTAAATCTTTTACTCGATCAAATTCGATTTTCAATTCGGCCATATTTTCTTCGTTCATATACTATAGAAATTCTTTTGTCTAAATGATTGTATCTCACAGACAATTTACTATAAATTTTGATAAGCGTGAACCCCATCGCCAAATACATCGGATAATGATGTCGAAAAAAATTATTTTCTTCATCAAAAATTTGATAAACCGCATTTCTCTATTCATCATGAAAATTTTTAGACGACATAACCTCGATTGAATTTTCAGCGAGGATATCAAGCTGGTGTTTAACATCCCGCTGGAATTCTAAAACGCATCGATGATAATGGTTTACGAGCCATCGTTCATTTCGGAATTGAAACGGTGGCAGATGACAAATTTTTTGAGTGAATACATCGAAGCGATTTCTAATATTTTGTCTCGCTGCGAAAATTAACTCTGCGTGCGATTTGTACTCCATATACTATAATCGATTATCTAAATGATTGTATCTATCAGACAAACAATCACGTGTAAATAAATGATACCCGCTTGTATATTTTGAGAGGGTTGTTACACTTGTACCTTTTGCGACAAATTTTATAGTTGCTTCGATAAATATCAAAATATTTACCTGCTTAGTACGCTGATGGAAATTCGATACTCTCACTGTCGATAAATACGGGTCTTCGTTGTTGAGTTTTGATTTTTTTCTTCGAAATCAGACAATTTTCACCTTGAGTAACGGCTCACAATATGTGTACACGATTGTCAAGAGGATTTCCATTAAGGTGCTCAACAACGAGACCTTTATCGATAAACCAATAAAAAATTCATAAATAAATCAATGAGCATATTATGGGAATCCGTCGACATTAATTTTTACATAACCTCAATTGATGCAATAAACGCTGCAAAATCTCCATGGAAGTTAGGATACGTAATGACGATTCACTCATCTCAAGGATTAACCATTTCTGATGTAATTGTTTGGATCATCGATGATTACATATAATGGTCGAAATTAGTTTACTTAGCGGTATCTCCAGTAAGAAGAATAAATCAACTTGAAATAGTTTTCGTAAAATTTTACAATAATAATATTATTATTATTGATATTGTCAACGATACAATGATAAGAAAGAAAACTCGCCGGGTATAAATAAATGTTACAAAAAAAAGAGATAATTTGATCTCGAGGTTGAATTTGTATTGCGTTTAAAACGAAAACAACATTACCACTTCGCGAGCTGTAATTGTATAATGCTATGGTCGGATAATGATCCATAACAATTTACCTTAGATAGAAAATATAGTTGTCGTGGTCACACACGAGAAAATGTAATGTTGACCAGTCTTAAGTGTAATCGACGTCGTGCTGCTAGTTAAGATGCCGCGGTGGTAATTGAGTATCATCGGGAATCAAATGTAGTTGTTTACGTGTAAATCCACGTTGAGGAGCGGATAAATCTAATCTATAGATTGCTGGTCTATTTTTTTATGTAACAACGTTAGATATATTATGTACGATAACACTATAAATAGGATCGGTTGAATTTTTTTACCACCTTCAAGTTCACCAGGTTCATATAAATACCTCACAATGACACTACCCAATACTGCTTATGTTAAAAAACACGCCGTTGTACATTTTTTTGGTAATCATGCTAACAGGTTTCATATTGATCATTCGAGTAATTTCATTATTCAGCGCGGTTTGCACACTCGGTAATATTGCAACCCATTCTCGTGATCGTTTGTCTTCGATAAATTCTCTCGCGTATTTATATCCAAATAACCGGTATGCAAGTGTTCGATTAAATCGCTTGACGATTGCCTGATCGCGATGACTTTCAGTATGTCCTCGTCTGATAGCGGCGTTATGTTGTTTCATGGTTGATGATACCTCACCTTAAAATTCTTTACCGTGATAAACCTGTAATAGATTTGGCTACCGTAGAGGTCCTCGTCGATAAATTCCTTGTAACGCAGAGGCTACATAAGGTGAAGTCTTAGTCAATAGTGGCTCTGCTTCTTTATACTTACTCGGAATATCAACGCCGGTTAACGCGTATTTGTAGGTACGTGTATTGACAGCATCGTGCGGGAGAAATAATGTATCAGCCTGGCGAACTTCATTAGGGACGCTAACATCAAAAGACGCAAACTGAAGTTTTTTAGGAGGCGGTAAATAAATTTGCCATATCGCTTGCCGCGATAACCAATCTGCCGCGGTAACACTTTTGACTTTTGCCACGCTGGCGAGTTTACTAATCCCGGCGTTACCTTTCCAATATCCGGATGGAAAACAATAAATTGATTCCATATAATATTAAGTACCAACTCGTGAAGCTCCGCTACCAAATACGAATTTACCTCTCATAGCGGATTTTATTAGAAAACTAGCTAACTTTTTTGAATGTTTTATCGCTGATATAATTTAATGCGTGAATCAATTTCACATCAGCGATATGTCGTTGCTGAAGATCCCTACTGTTATATGCAATATCGTGAGCATGACAAGCTTTATCGATATGGTTTACTGGATATTCACCCGGCTTAGGTTGATCTTGATTATCAAGTCGGATATCGAGTCGAGTTAAAGGACCGCAGTAATTATATCCTGGATGATGTTTCTTCCCCTATGTATTTAAAACCAAGGAGCTCCCGGAATATTTTTTAACCTGGAGGCAATATCACCTCCCCGTTTTTTCTCATACCAAATTTTTATTTATACCGCATCGTGTACACTTACCAGTGATCGCAACTCTGTTAGTTTTTGTTAAGACAGGTGCTAATGTATCTGTTGTGGTACGCATCTTACATTTCACAAAATATAAATCCATATTTACTTAGTCTTTGATATAATATAGAAATCACTGACGTTTCTTCGACAAAACAACGAAAACCTGTTAAGCATCATGCAATGCCACCAAATTCTGTTCGGATGATTACAATGGGTCCATCTGGAAGCGGTAAGACACAATGTTGACTTAATTTGATAATGAAATGGATGCGATGGGAGAAATTTTGTTTGGTAGCTCCGAGCGTAGACGATCTACAATGTTATGAGGTGATAAAAGATTTTAACGAGAGCGCGAAGATGATAAACATCGAAGATGTTATTGAATTTATCACCGATATCGATCAAGCTCTGAGTGTTGAGGATATTGATGGGAGTAATAACAATTTAGTAGTGTACGATGATGTGATGTTGGACAAACAAACAAACCCTGCCAGGATATTTTCACGTGGTAGACACAAAACACTGACGTGATTTATTTTACCCAGCGGTATACCCAAATCCCTAAGGTGATTAGAGACAATTGTAATATTATCGCTATGTTTAATGGAGTTGATACTCACACGTTAACAAATATTAACGGAACCTGGTGCAATAGTGACATGGATTATAATCTCTTCAGAAATTTCTTTAGTCGTGCTCAGACTACCACTCATGGTTTTGTAAAAATAAATTTACATGATCCTCGAACAAGATATCGGATCGGACCTGATAACATATTTGGTTAATTCATAGCAGCCAATTAGTGCGCGAAGAAGCCAAAACTACAATTCGACTTTGATTTTATTTTTCGTATTCGAAATCATTATTTTTGTACATGTAAAATAACTTGCTGCGCAAACCCCCCATGCTGCCGATATAAAGGTCAAATCTTAACTATTAATGTTACCTTGTTAGTCCACCTTTGTTCCAAATCCTAATCACACATCCATGGCACAGGGACACGTGATACATATATTAGCCTTTGTATTTTTCAATGACAAGCGGATTGTTTACAGTTTAGTTTCTGACTACGTGGTAAGGGTCATGTTTAGCAAAACGAGATCCACTCACATCTACGTGTGATTTGTGCGATTTGCGTGACTTGTGACGAAGTGGCAGTGCTAGAAGATTGGATCAAGGCTGGTGAGACTAATTATGGATGCATATATCGGATACCACATCTAATATAATTATTTAAACATTAAGCATATGCAGAAAACGAACCTTTGCCTAGTGAGTTCAATATAGTATACTAGACTGCACTTGCCCGAATAGCTTAAATTTATCTCATATATAAATTGCATTCAAATATTATGTAGAACAGTATGACATTTCATTTAGCCTCTTTAATTATGCAATGAATTAATTTATCTTGTTTGTTTTTATTTATTATACGTGTATGGATTTATCTTCCTTGTATTGATTTATCGTGCTTATTATCTGTATCATGTTTGGCTGGATTAGTCATATTTGTTTGCATCATTATGTTATATTTATTTAAACCAATACTTACCATTATGATGGTCAAAACAATATATTGGTGCGAACGTATGATATTCGTCTTCACTATATATTAAAATACATCATACGAAACTAATATAATATGAAGAGGTTTCTCTATTCTAATAGATTTGGACGGGATTGAAAAAGTATATATAATTAGCATACTAATTTAGCTAGGACAATAAATATGTTCCGTTTGTAATATAACCTTCATTTACACCTTAATATGTTACTGAATGAATAGTATAATCAAATTAAAACTAATATTAAATAAAACTCAAATATACAATGTGATGTGATGACATATACAATGTCTGGTCAACACGCATTCATACAAAGCAATCAGCATGTCAGGTCAATGAGTTGCATGATAGATTATTATCTGAAACTAGGAATTAGGAATGATAGGGTTAAATAGCAGTGACTTTTTGCGTAGGTGATTTGTCTTATTAAAACGGGCCAATGCAATCATCTATACTTTGCTATAAAACACATAACATTGTTTACTAACTTCAATTGTTCATCGCAGCTTAAGGTTATCAATATGTCTGTACGCTACATTGTGGTTCTAATTAATATTCACTGATATGTGCAGCCGTTAAGTCTAAAACGTATTAACGGTACTGTGTAAAAGTTAATTTAGCTTGCCGCTGAAATGTATACTCAAAGATATAATGAAAATTGTATTATTTCATAAAAAAAAATATCAGGTGCATTATTGTATACACAAGATGGTGTCTCTAATTATGTAGATAATGTAGACAGGAACATGACAATCCAAATACGATGAAAGATTAATGTCACGACGACCTGGATATATATATATATATATATATATATATATATATATATATATATATATATATATATATATATATATATATATATATACTCTTTTAGGTGGATTGTAGGCAGAATCGTTGTCCTCATACTTATGTTGTTAGTTTCAAGTGCTGTGGGCAGATATGAAACTGCCCGCAATCCACGTAATACTTATCTTCACTGTTATTTCAAATTTGAATAGAAAAACAACATATATACTCATTTCTAGATTATATATATATATCACCTAAGCACACTTATTTACTACACAGGTGGTTGCCTTATTCAAGTTTAATTGCGATTTAAAGTATATTGAATTGAACTGAGTTATATAAATCTGTTGCTTCCCATTGTTAAATAATGCTTAACAGGAAACGCGCAAGATTTACCCCGGAAGTAATTCCTATCAGATTGTTTGTTTGTTATCATGTGAGGGCTCTAGAACGTAAGTTGCAGGACGAAACATCCGCCTATAATTTGCCAACAGCCACCATACATGTAAATATACAATACTTATTATTACATAAGAAGTATTCATTTGTTATAACTCTTAACAAAACGCATTTTAAGTGATTTATTTTAAAATATCGTAATAACTGTCATCTAGCCACGACCACAGGGGCTCGTTACAGAGCAAATTAGTAGTATCTGTTTGTGAATCGGGGTCTAACCTGGAACAATATAACACCTAAGCCACATTTATTTTAGTAAACGAAGAACAATATATGTAGTGCATCAAAGTTTGATAGCAACGGTTGTGTTATTTGTTTACAGGTTAGACCATGATTCAAGAACGGATAGTCCTATTTTGCATTTGTAACGAGTCCCCGTGCAAACGCATTCAAAAGGCCATTAGGAAATCAAGTATTGCTGGTGGTAAAAAAACAAAAAACAATACCCGCGTTTTTTTTCCTTAGTTAAGTATATGAACATCGCTTTTAGGTAATTAACTTGACCCTGAATAACATCAGCTGTACAATCAAGTTGATATGACTACACCACATTTATTTTAGTAGAGGAAAAACAATATATGTATTGCATCAAGTTGGATAGCAAGGGTTGTTACAGTTGCATCACAAATGCTATAATTTTGCTACCTACTGGGACAACCAATGCAACTGGAAATTGATAAGTTAACTGTCCGGCATATTTAGGCCAGATTCCGTTGAAAATCTTCATATACCTTAGTAATTGTGCCGAATGGACTTAAACAATATGGTCATTGTTTTGGAATATACTAAACTGTTAGGTTTGTATAATTTGTTTTCAAACTAAATTATAGTTTTTGATAGTACAAAAAACATCACAAAATGCTAGTATAAGCTGATTGATTTTCCATTTACTGGAGACACATTTTAAAATGACACAATTCCCTCCAATTACTTGGGTAGTAACTCTAAACTCTAATAGGATGCTGTTCCTAACCTTAAACAAATTCATTTCCAAAATCTTTCCAAGGTAAAAATACAAGTTTGGGTCTTTCATTACATCCTAAGTAAATATATAATTATAGATTACACAAAAAGAAACACGGGAGGTATGCCTTATGATAATATTTGCTTATAAAGATTAATTTTGCCTTATTAATGCTCAGGATTGTTTCTCATAAGTGTTATATTCACTAGAATATTTTCAGTAATGAATTGTTAAGATTAATCAATAAACTAGTTATAGCTGCAATGTATCAATAATTGAAATTTTTCACACGATAAGATACACAAATAATTATCAATGCATGTTGGTGTTTATTAAATATGGTTTATGTCTTGTAGCTTGTTTCAGCACCGGATTATACATACAGCGTCGTTACACGTTTATTTATAAAAACAATATACGCTGATGCTAAGACAAATCATGTAATATCAGGTTCGCATTGTGACATGCATGAAATAAACTAATCTCTAGACAAATTAAAAAAAAATTCCAATAAAAGACGGTATTATATACAATGTTGCATACATACATATATACATATATCCATCCATCCATCCATCCATCCATCCATCCATCCATCCATCCATCCATACATATATACATACATACATACATACATACATACATACATACATACATACATACATACATACATACATACATACATACATACGTACATACATTCTTTTTTTTCCGGAAGGCCGCTTGATGCATTTGTATTGTGCGCATGAAATTGACACCAAACTGTAAAGCATGCTACAAAGTCAAATATCATTTTATTCGAGACACCAATCAACACTTCTGTGGTTACTGAGTGACATAATGTTGCAAGTTCCTAATCATTTGGACCATTCGTGTAATCTTCTGTTTTACCAAATTCGTGTCATTTCTACTGTACCAAAATTAATCTCATTTTCTTCTTATCAGATTTAATAACATCGTCAACAATACAAACTTCGTGTCATTTTTATACTATTTAAAATTAGTTTAATTTATACTGAATCAAACTCTTAATTATTAGATATTTTGTTTTCACACATATTATTCTTTTGAATGTAATCCATTTCAGAACTATAAGAGAAATTACAACTTAAAATTCGACAAAGAAAATGAAATGTATGTTGTTGTGCTTCAAATTACTGTTTGAATAACGGCTACACATGAGATCATGTGGAATATGAACGTGTTCTGCTTGATGCAGTTTTATTATTATTCCTGAAGTGTTTTGTATATTCCTTAGGTAAAATTTCCTTCAAACACCAGTACACTTAAAGATAAATGCATGTTAAGTTCAAACGTCATAGTTAGGCTCCATTAAATACGCCAATAACTGCTGATTGGATATGTCTGAGTGCCAAATTGAAAAATATTAAACTACAAAAAGACATGATATAGACTTGTACTCAAATACGGAAATATGTTCATTGAATACGGCAAACAAATGACGCTTATATAGGACAATGGAAGTGAGCACTTGTTAGAGACACATCTTCAAAATAAATGTCTGAATAAAATCTAATTAAGACATAAATATAACTACTTTTCATTTATGTCCTTATTATTCATTGTATCTGCTGTACATTTCCAAGGCTATTTTAATGACAGTTCCGATCATTTATAGTCAGTAATCTTAGTATTATGTGTAGAAGAGAGATCTGCCGTCTAGATTTGAATTACTTGCATTCAGTATTTTATATCTAGCACTGTGATCCTAATGACAGTTTACCTAATGTATACACATACGGCAAATACTGTACTGTAATAGTATAGCGCAGATGCAGTTTATATGGAAATATGATAATAGCAAGTTAGAATAGACCATTAATGTTACTATAACATATAAAATCAGTACGAATATAATATTAATGTCTATATATTTGGTATATATTATGTAATGTCCCCTTGGATATAAATACAAATGTTTTCGGTAATATCACCCAAGAGTATCTAAATCTTTTGAGTTTAAGTATTCGTCAATAAAATGACGAATAACTAAAACTATTAGTTTAGATTTTCAGCGTACATGGTTTTGATTTTCGCTTCGATATAGCAATTCCTGGTTACACAATGCCCCGCTGCACAAGGTAGCGGTACATCGTATTTTACGTCGTTTTGATCAAGTGTGGTTATTTTGTTTACTTGATGTCGTTTATAACAAGTGACATTCGTTGATATATTCGCTGACCCTATGCCAACTTTAAAATCAGCGTGAATAATTATTGTCTTATTGTATATGCAAACATTTATTGCTGGGATGAAACAAACATTTTCTTTTGTAAACGTATAATGTAATGAATTCGAAACAGGAGTTGTTAAAATGTTTGATAAATTCATGCACAACATAACGATAATATTCTCTGTATGATCCTGTACTGCAAATTAAACAAAGGATGAAAAAGCATTGTCCCAAGTTACCCTCGGGATTTTGGATGGCATTGTTCAAGTGAACAGTTAGATCCTGTTGGACAAGGATATTCAGCGTCAGGTGATGTGAAACCATAACTAATTTTGAAGTGCATATATTACTTTCCTATCTTGCTTTGTTTGTTGTTTTATTTGCCTTTACAGCTTTTACATTTGTACAATGTGTTATATGTCTCTAGGACTGTTGCCTAAGCCATCTTGCTGTTATCAGTACACTGTCTGCTTACACTGGGCTGATGTCGGGGTGGCAATAGCTAAGAACAGTTCTTGGTTTGACCGAACACAATACAATTACAGCGGACAATCTAATTCTATGTGATGGGCTCTCCCAACACTATTGCAGTGCCGACCATGCAGACCATATGTAGTATACGATTAACTGTCATCACATACAATTTAAACACAGGATTCGCGCAGCTTTGAGGTAACAGACAGTTATTTGGGTTTTGAAGCTTTATCAGCAAACTTATTGCTGGAGCTAATAACACAGTAATATTAAACAGAAAGAACATAATAATGGTGTTGACAGACTTTGAGTGTTTCTATTTTAGAAATCTTTCAAAATAACTACATCTGTTGTCGTTTATAAGCTGTATGCACACCGACGTTATCGTTTATTGAAGTCATCAAACGCGCAATTTACAGCAAAGTACTCGAGTTATCATGGGAATTAATGAAACCGCGCAGTGTGAAAGACCAAAACCACGTGTATTTAGTATTGAAAACCATAGTGGGTGGCAGACATACAACTAGTGTTGTGATGCAAGACAAACAAATTAGAGTGTCTGAAATTACACTGCAGTTAATCGGTTGCTAGAAAACCTCAGAATAAGGTTTGCTTGTCTTCAAAATAATTGTGTCGCAAGAGCATATTTCTCAGAAATACCTCGCCACGTTGCACCCGTTGTATATCCTTTCTGATTTCAGCCATGTTCTAGCTGTATTTGATCGAAATTAACTTCAAGTCATTTGTGAGCAATCAGCAATGATCAATTACATAATACTTGCATTAATTATGTTCACAAGATATTGTCATTAATAACACTAATGAGGACTATGTATAGCGCATACTCTTTAGAAGCACTAAGCTTTTTACAATATACATAATTAAATGATTACAAAAATATACAAAAACAATAAACACAATGAAATTAGAAAACATAAAAAGTGCTGACACTATTTAAGGTAGGAAACATCAGCATGTCTTTAAGTTTGTTCTTGCAGTCAATAAAGTGTAGGTTGAAATAGCACTCTTGAAAGTCACACTGTTCCTTTGTGTCTATTTGCAATGGGCAATTTATTCAACGTAGTCTGGCCCTAGTTTTTCAAACGAACGTTGTCCATAATACGGCTACGTTATCAAAATGGGAATAAGGAGTATATGATTGTCAGAAGAGGAGCGTAAGTATCTGCTCGTGTGTACACATGGATAAAGCCAGATAGGAATGTTGGACTGGAGTAAGTTAGTGAAACGTAGCACAGAGAACATATTTTGTTCTTGATTCAGGATCGAATGGATAGCCAATGTAGGGTACAGTGCAGCGGGGATGTGTACTCTGATCGTGGTACTCTAAGGATGATCTGAACAGTTGTGTTTTGAACTTTTTGGAAATTTCTGGAGCAGATATTGAGACGAACCAGACCTGAGTTACAATAGCCCAGTCTTGAAAGTACTATTGAGCGCACAAGTGTTTTAGTGGCATCAACGGAAAGATATTTCCACAAAGGAGCTAATGCTTCTCAGCTCAAGATATGCAGCCTTGAATATGTTTACGACCTGTTGGTGCAATGCGAGAATATTGTCTAGATTAGACCGCTCCGGTGGCAAAGTGGTTAGAGCGTCCGCCATGGAAGCGGGGAATCGTGGGTTCTAACCTTGGCCGAGTTATACGAAAATGCAAAAATGGTACTAACAGCTGCCTCGTTTGTCGCTCAGTATTAAGAGGTGAGTGTTAGGACAGGTCGGCCTGGTGCCAGAATAATTTGGCTGGGTGAGAGAGAGCATAGTACCTGTCTGAGACTTGATGTCCCAGTGCCAGACATCAGTGTAAACTGCCAGACTGCATACGTCGTAGCGATATGACTGAATTTTGTTTTTAAAGCTACGTTAAAAGTCACAGTCACAATCACACTGTCCAGATTAACACCTAGGTTACTTACTGACTGTTTGAATTTAATATCGATGTTGTCAATATTTATTGTTTCTTGTAAAGGATCTGAATAATAAAGTCTTTGTGTTGTGGTGCGAATGGCCTCAGTTGTATCACCATTATTCTACAGCTTGTTACATGTTAATTATGATTTCTCTTCTAAAAAGCGCCTCTCTACTCCTTGGATGATAGCATCAACTTCAGTTGGTTGGCTAGATTTTTATGTTTGGGTGTAATATGCATACAATTGGTAAGACACATGTTAACTAAGTAGGACTTTAACCACAGTAAATCTGTAAACTACCATCCTTATTGAAATTATCATTGCTCTCTAAGCAATAGTTGTTCCAGAATTCTCCTTATATTGGAGATGACAGTATTTACTAATAGGTGTTAAATTACATCATCCGGGACAAACGTATGGGGACCAAAACATAAAAATAGATTAGATTACATAGTTTCCACGCTCCCTATTCTTACCGAGATTTGATACAACATACAACTGGCAAGATTACATACTTGTTTGTACTAAAATGAGCAGCGTATCGTGTCATTGGTCATAGTTGATAGTAAAAAACAATTTAATAAATCATAAACTGGAATTGAATGTTATAAATTAAGTTGAAGGATACCTAAAGATACCTTAAGTGATTAGACCTTGATCCTACTTTGCTGCAAAATTTGATGATGACCTTTTATGACTGTAAATATAATCATGCTTGCATTACGTATCTCGTTTATACATATTCTCAGTAAAAATATTCTTATTGAGTGAGCATCGTATAAACAATATCACATGTGACATACGTCAATGATATAAGCCAGCGTTTAGTTAACTGTTGCAATTCCATATATCGTTATATTCTCTAACATATTTAATAACTTACTAATTAGGAATATATACTTCATTTAAAGTTTAAATGCAATATAACGTCATTGTTGAGACAGTAATCCAGAGGCATCAATAAATTAGTTGTCATTGACTAAATAATATGTTTGTCATTTGCAGTTTCTTTCTGAATGAAGAATGTCGAAGTCTAAAGAATACAGTGCTGTATATATCCTTCGGTGCCCTAATAGGGTGACTAAAGTCTTAGTCTAGAGACTGCAAAAATCGATAAATGGTAAAGAACAATGGATAAGATGAATACCATATTAGTCAAAAGAATGCTGTTGTTGTTATAAAGCTATTTTACACCACAAGACCGGCTATATGTATCGGTCAGTTTAAATGGTGGAGGAAGACATCAGAACTAAGAACAATCGTCCTACAATACGCTACCGGGAAGCTTTTTAACAGGCACATATCGCATTGACTAAACTGTTAACTCAATTTTATTTTGCATCACTGTGTATGTCTGTCATTCTCAATTTCACAAAAATGAGAATAAGAATCAACTTCCGGTCACTATTTTGATAAATAAGTTTGATCTAACCTACTACTTTCTCATCGTATAAAATATTGTCCTTGTTCCTTTTTGGGAGTGAGTAGGACTACACATTCAGTAGCATTGATTGGTCTGCTTCATGTATCTTTTTCAATATTGATTCATTATTTATATTTCACCATAATAATGATGTAAACAGATGGACGGGAGACATCGTGTCAGTGGCAATAGCAGGCACATGGATTACAGGAAAATGAGGTCCGTAAAATGTTCCTTGAGTTTATAATACTTTTTCAGCAATGACTATCGGAAAAAGACCATATCCCTCTTATTATTGTGATACCTTTAAAACTACTTTACTGCATAAATTGTTTTAAAAAGTATTCGTTCAGTTTAGATATGAATCGTACGTGTTAGATGCTTGACAAGAATCACAAAACAATAAAAAGAACCGATACTGTTTCAATGATTAAATGAGCTATATTTTTGTTATTTAAACATTTTTTGATGCTCAAAAAAGTATTGATTTTAATTAAAACAATTCAAATTTTACATGGAGGTGGGGATCAAAAGTCTACGATTAAAAGGTGGAAAGACTACCAGCAATCGTCATTGATAACAGGGAATATGATTGCTTTAAAATAATTTATATGAATATACTTATACATCCATTTAATTGGAACACTTTTGAGGAACACTATGTCGACAGAAGGGTTTGCTTATACTAACATTACTAGGATATAAGAATGAATATATCTAACCTTCACATTACTGTAATGTAATTCAAATTGTTTATATAATCAATAATAGTTGTGCATCATCTTCTAACGATAGTAATAAAACAAATGGCATACGCTACTGTAGCGCGCATATCTGACTGATTCTTTTATGATGGACATGTAAATGGACTAAACAAATTGACTTATTAACTAAAGCTCGATTGAACAGGAGAAAGATATAACGAATACCTCAAACAAGCATAGGTTGAGACTGGTAGTTCTTACATAGAGATGTGTCATTTATTAAAACGTTTAAATTAATGAAGTAAACAATTTCAGTCTGTAACTTTCGAAACCGGTCGTTTGACAGATCAATAACATTTAATTTCGCAAAGCGGGTGACCGAGTAGTCTAAAGAGGTCAGATCATTAGCATTTCATTTCAATATGAGTGGGTTCGAGTCTCGGGATCGCCCATTGTAGATATATGAGAAAGCTGCTAGTAGCTTCATAAGGCTCAGCGATTCTTACTGTGATTACTTCCTCCACACATTTTACTGGCCGCCATTAATTCAAACTTGTGCTGAGAAATGGTGATGAAACATAAAAACAATACCTTCAATTTGTATGTATCAACTTGATCATATATGTAACAGACTGTGTAGATTAAAAGGACAATGTCATGCTGTCAAAACATGAATCGGATTACTGGAGTTTGTATCGTTATGTAGAGCATATAGGTCAAGTATATTGATGACACTTGTTATCTGTACGTAAAAGATATCATCTGTAGCTAAAGCAACCGTGTGTTGTGCAAGTGTTTTCTCGCCCGAGAGAGACAGAGAGAGAGAGAAAGAAAGAGAGTGAGAGAGAGAGAAATAACGAAAGAGAGAGAGAGAGAGAGAGAGAGAGAGAGAGAGCAACTTTTCTGTTCAAATTTAAAGGAACGTGTTCAAATAGATGCCATGTAATATTAATGTGTTACGGGTGGTGCACTTTTAATAGCAGTATTGTTTTGCTTTGTTTAATATTTGGTAGATTTGCATTTATACACCAGTATATATGAAGAGCAATGCAGATTAAGACCAAATAGTAAAATACAGATCCATTAAATACTCCAATAACTACATACTGGAGATGTCTGAGTGCCCCGAATTAAACCATTTAACTTTAAAAATACATGATACAGACTTATACTCAAATAATGGCAGATGATATTCAATAAATAAGGCAACCAAATGAGATTAATCCATGCATATGGAAGGGGAAATATATTCTGTATAAATATCCAGAAAAGAAGCCTGACTAAAATATAAATATGCCATCTGTACAAATAAATTTCATTTTTTTCTTACTTAGTATTCAATTTATTTGCTGTATTTTTCCAAGGTTATTTCAGTGTCTGTCAGTTTGTTTCATAATCAGTAATACCTTCGTTATGTTTACTAGATGGATATGCCGTCTACATTGTAGTTATATGAATTCAGTTGTGATATTTTGCATTGTGATCATATGGTCATATTCTACCTAATGTATACACATTCATCTAATAATTTGCTGTAATATGTATAGGGCATATGCAGTTTCAATGTAAATAGTAATATAACAAGTTAGAATAGACCATTAATCTTACAATACAATCACAATTCGGTATGAATAGGATACTAATATATATAATTTGATCTAATGTCTACATGGATATAAATAAATATGTTGTCGGTAATACCATCCAAATTTGTTTAAAACGTTTCAGTTAAAATATTCATCAATAATAATGACGCAAAATTAAAAATATTAGCTTTTTCATTTCAGCGGACATGTTTTAGATGTTTGCTCAGTTTAATCATTTCACTAAACGTTTAAAGTCCGATATAAGAAACTGCTGATTAAAAATGACCCAAATATATTCAGCTTTCATGCTGCGCTCAAAAAACGGTGGATCATAGTTTACTACATTTGATTAAGTGTGGTGATTTTGTGCGCGTGATGCATTTTATAATAAACGATAGTCTTTGATGTATCTGGTAATGCCATACTAACATCAAAATCATCGTGAATAAATATTGTTTTTGATGCATAAGAAAAACATTTATTGTTAAGAAAAAAAATCAACTTTGCTTTGTAAACATATTTTAGATTACAGACCCTTTAAACACAGTCATGACAAAAGCTGCCAAGGATATCATTGGCCACCATCGCCCAAAGACAAAACCCTTTGTTACAGAAGAGATTCTTAATCCGTGTGATGCTCGAAGAGATCTCAAAAACACCAGACACAACCGGGGCAGTGGATTACCGAGAATAAACAAGAATATCAGAAAACACTTGATGAAAGCAAAATAATATTGGATTGAACAAAACTGTATATAAATATAAAAATGTCTGATAAAGAATAACAGCCAAAAGGCATTCCAAATTGTGAAAGACTTCACCAGACAGAAGCTTCCAAGAGTCAGTACCATTCAAGACGAAAATGGAAAACGCCTCACAGAAGCACGTGACAATGAAGAAAGATGGACTGAGTATTGTAACGAACTATACAACAATTCATCAACAGGAGACCCAGAGGTAATTAAAGTTTCAAACTCCACATATGATGATGATTACACTAGTCTAAACGAAGAGGCGGATTCAGCAATAATGCACTGAAGAATGGGAAAGCAGCTGGAGTAAACAACGACCCAGCTAAACTTATAAAAAATGGTGGGGAATCGGTGATAGAGCTACTAACACAAATCTGCAACAAGATCTGACAGACAGTTGAATGGCCAGCACAGTGGACATAATCACTGATTATAATACTCCCAAAAGAGGGCAATATCCAGCTTTGCCATAACTTACAGAACTATTAGTGTGATCAGCCATGCTAGTAAAGTGATGCTGAAGATCATCTTGAACAGACTGAACCCAAAATCCGAAGAAATAATCGCTGAAGAAGAGCAGTGTTCCGGAGAGAAAGAAAAACAGCATAACAAATATTCAAACTTAGGGTTCTCTGTGAAATGTACTCACAATATCAACAAGACATCAATCACGTGTTGATAGATTTCAAAAAGGTTTTTGACAGAGTGTGCCATGAGGCATTGTGGGCCACAATGAAGAAGTACAAGATGGGTCAAACGTTGTCCAATACCATCAAGCAGCTATTCGCCAATACTACAAGTGCAGTTATTGCTCAAGGTTCTGTGGGGGAATGATTCACGACAACAGTTGAAGTACGGCAAGGCTGTCTCCTGACACCCACTCTTTTAAACATCTACTTAGAGCGTATCATGAGTGAAGCCCGGGAAGAACTCTATGTGACTGTCAGCACTGGAGGGCGCAACATCACCAACCTACTCTTTGCAGACGACATCGATGGGCTGGCAGGCAGAGAAGATGAGTTGGCCACCTTAGTGAAGAACCTGGATGAAACATCTTCCTGATTTGATTTGGAGATAAGCGCCTAGAAGACAAAGCTGATGACAAATAATAGCAAGCAAATCCCAACCAAGATTAAAGTCAGAGGACAGGAACATGAAACAGTGGGCCAATTCAAATTTCGTGGTTCCATAATCACTGAAGAGGGATCAAGAGCAGAAATGTTGTCACGAGCAGCACAAATAACGGCAGCTATGTCAAAGATAAGACCCATCTGGAGTGGCAAGAATATATGTCTGAAAATTAACATCATTCTATTGAGAGCACTAGTCATCTCAAATTTTCTGTATTCATGTGAGGCCTGGATATTGACTGCATAATTATAACGAAGAATCCAGGCACTTGAAATATGATGCTATATAACCATCCTTGGCATCTCTTACATGGACCAC